>JAHLJT010009436.1:243461971-243963429 GCA_031308135.1 Acheta domesticus | reverse complement strand
GACGGCCAGGTGGAAGGGGGTGAAACCCGTACGCGGGAGCATCTTAAAATATTTCTCGATGCGCGTACCCGCGGCCATCACGAATAGTGTGAATACTCAAAAAAAGGTCCTCTCTGCGACACTCGATGCACTTCCACTTCGGCGGCGGCGGCGACTCGATGTGCGCGTGTTCGAAACAAGGCAGTACTTCTTCTCGCCTACACTGCAAACACTTCCACTTTGGCAACGGCAGTTTGTCGTCGACGTGCGCGCGCCCGTTGTTGTAATGTCGAAGACAAGGCAGGAGTCGACGAATGTTTCGGTCCCGCTGCACGTCTTTCGACAGGCGGTGGAAGACAGAGGGCACGTCCTTCGCGGCCCAATGTATTAAGAAGTCGATGGGTAGCAGATGCAGAGAGCGATCGTCGAGCCCGAGAAGAGAACAACCGTTCTTGATGAAACGTTGTATGACAAGATCCAACTCGAGATTGCACTGATGTAGATGGGTCATTTGTCAGCTGGAGTGTACGTCGGAGGACTATTTTCGAAGGGCGGGCGAAGCGACTGGATGACTTGACGAACGCGAGAGACTCGCCGTTGCAGTGCTTCACCGTACGGATCTTGAAGGAGATGTCCGAGAGCTTCGACGACTGCTAACACTTCAGCGTGCACTGTAAGAATAAATTCTTCCGGTTCAGGAGCTCTCCTTTTACCGACACCTTCCGCCTCGTATGAGGTGTGGTGGGACGGTGGTGGTGGTGGTGATTGTTTATCACCGTCGATGGTAAAGGGAGGGGGTCCCCCGTGAGGAAGGAGACGCAGGGAGCGTTCAAAGCTTTCTGGATGGCGCAATAGTGCGAATAATCCGTCAGTCTGACACTCGCAGCACGCGCAGGAAGTCACTTCGCCGAGAACCATCATGACCCACAGCACTTTATCGTGACATGCAACCGCGAGATCGTGAAGAGCTTTTACCTTTTCTTCTTCTTTGTTTCCGCCATCTGTTAGATCTTCTTCTTCCTCGTGACAGCGTCGGGCGGCACACATCACATCAGGGGCGACGTCGGCGATCATGCGATAGGCTTCAAAGTAGAAGGGGCGCTGAAGACTGCTATTGTGGGCGATGATAGCGAGATCGGCGACGGCGTCGCGGAGGCTGACCCAGTTCTTCATCATCTGCTTCTTCCATCGAACATAAGCTTCTTCTTCTACTCGAGGTCGTTTCATGACGACGGTCGACGGACGAATGACGTGCCGAGACCTCGCCCTCCCGTCTTCAATGTGATTGCAAACTCTCTCCCCCTACTACTACTACTACTATTTGAAAAAAGTGACTAATCATAAAACTCCCCTACTACTAAAAGTAAAAAAATACTATTGAAATAAATAAGTATTGAAATAAATAAAAAAATATTGAAATAAATAAATAAAAAATATTGAAATAAATAAAAGTATTGAAAATATTTCTAACCTACATGAACCCCGCCTGCAGGGACGAGCGTGCACGCTGAAGAAGAAGAAGAAGAAATGAACGGACGCGTACACATGATGCGGAAATGACCCCCATGGCAGACTCGTAAATTTATCGATCCAATAGCGTGTGTCGTCGGACACGGACAACGAACGCTTGTTTTGGACAAACGAATAATTGACGTGGGATTTGGACCGAATAGTACATTGTTTGTCGATACTACGTTCGTTCCGAAATAAACAGTCCAAATAATTTTGAAATTTATAACGTTTGACGACCGAACGTTGTACTCCCTTCGCCCGAGAAGAACACGCCCGACATCGGGTTTCGATGGAGTACATATTTCGACGTAAACCTACGTAGCCGAGCAAGGGATCGCTTCCGCATTCGTCCTTAAACAACCCTAATACCTTTTTGTTCCGAGGTGTCACGCCAAATGGGTTATCGGGACCGAAACAGGACGTATCGAACCAGGATGGATGCCGATTCATCTCAGCGTACACGCTCGTGGAAGTAGAGAGAATGAATGAATCGGTATCCATGTAGAGGAGATGAAGATCGCGAAGATTTTTTTGACAATAACTATACCAAAAATCGTACAATCTATGTTTTGAAATTTCCAAAATACAAAAACCCAAATAAATAGGCTTCGCGAGCTTCACCTTTGTTTTGCGCAACTCGATCGTCATGAGATCACCGTTCACGTGGTGACTACGCACGAAAGCGGGATCGGTGATGAGACGTCTAGCCCCGCACCTCCCCTCCCACTTGTTCACGAGATAAATGCGCCGGTGGTTGCGCACGTCCTCCATCGACTTGCCGTAAATCGAATTATTCATGAGTTTATAGAATTTATCTTCAAAATCGGAGGACGCGCGCTGTCGACGCGAGTTGTTGAGGTCCATGTACGCGGCAAGCCAAGCACGTTGCGAAAACGAAACAACGCGATGAATTTTCGTGAGTTGCACTCCCAACTCGAGGACCTGAATTAAATTTTGAATTTGAACAACGTAACGACGCTTGGGCAGAAGCGTCGCCAGCAACTTGACTTGCCTGCTCTTCGAGTCGGAGGGGACGCGGGTGTCCGGACAGGGCGGCAAATCGCTCAAGCGATCGTGGATCTCATCTGGGTAGTCGAGATCGACCACCAGAACGTACCCCCGATCGACTTCCGCAGCCGCCTCTGTGAGGTTCAACCGCTCTATGTCGCTTTCCGTCTTCCACCGGAAGTCACCCACAGGAAGCGGATGTGACATCGAAAAACCGTACAAGTTATTCGCGTCGACGTAGGCGAGATAAGATTCCTTATCACCTGGCCGGAAGCGTTCACCTGCAAAGGGGTGATTGGCCTCCGCGTGACGACCGATCACTTGCACGAGTCCCCCCCCAGATGCCCCGCTCGAAAAAGAGAACCATGTCGATGTCCGTGAGTAGCTCTAGTCGAACGCCAGTGGTTTTCAACATGGCGTCCCACGAAAGCCCGGGAGCTGTGTAGTAAAACAGAGGATCGAGCCCGTACACCTCCAAACACAAATTTCGAAACTTTTCCAAAACGTCTGTTTCTAGCAAGACGTCGATTTTCAAATACAAATCGGCGTACTCGCCCAAATTTTGAACGGAGAACGCGCCCCAAACGGCCTGCGCGTGCGCGTACTCCAAGTCCGAAACGGGTGTGTCTGTGAGACAACTGAAAAACGCTTCGGGCGCCGGTAACCTCGTTTCGCCCAATTTGGACACGTCGTTGACATAATCGTAGGGAAACACCCCCTTCCTTCTGGCCAAAGCGAAAAGACGGTCGTCGGGAAAAGCCGCACGGGTGAATTTCAAATCGGCCGAATCGAGCGATCGACTCAAAGAGTCGAGCGATGCACCTAAAAATTTCAAAGAGTCCAAAAATCGCAGCTCCACTTTCCCGATTCTTTGGGAAATCGCCACGAATCTCTCGTGATTGTGCGGAATCACTCGCAACTCACTCGGAATCACTCGCCGTCGTTGTTCAAACACTTCTTGTCGCCCCAGGCCTGAAGAAGAAAATGCCAATCGTAACCGCTTCCGTTGTGCATGACGACGGTGATGTGCTTCGGCGCGGGAAAGTTGACGTTACACGATTGATGAGCCGCGCCGCGAAAGACACCCGAAAAATGGTCATGGTCCCTGACGCGGGTGGAATTTGGAAAAAAAGGTCCTTTACATATGTGACAAAGATCGGAATTTTGAAAAGACACTTCGTCCTTCTCCTCCATCACGAGGGGAGAAGGATGAATCAAAAGTTGTTCGTAATCTTTCGCGAGACCTTCTAAGAACGCTAATAATTGTATCGCGACATCGGGACCGTGAAAGGTGACCAGCTGATTCCGCGACTCATCAAACGAGCACACCACTTGAAGCGCCGCCGAAAAGGGTTCGTGAAGTTGGTACGGTTCGAGGTAGGATCCGCTCGACGACGGCTCACACGAAGACACGGGGAGCGTGAGCGCTTCGAAATCAACGTAAACCGCAATCGGGCATCGTTGTTGTCTTTCGACATGTCGAAATTGCATGAAGCGCTCCTCGTTCGTCTCCGATGGAAGGACCAAACGTGCGGGGGACCCCACGGATCTACAATCGATTTCGTGAGCATCCAGATACGCTTGCGTGCAAAACACGTTCAAACATCTGTCGCAAACAAAAATCCTACCCTTGTGAGCCGAATGCTGCGACTGAACCAGTTTGCCTAAGTTCTTAATCCAAACGTAATGGGACTGACCCCCGTCGCCATGAATCAACAAGAAATTGAAATGGTTCTCTTTCTTTGTTTCCGAAAAGTGCACAGGACCTACGATTTTCCAAGATGTGTTGGCCGAATCAAACTCTATCGTAAACACGTTAAACGAAAAGCTAGGATTTTGTCGTTCGAAACGTTTAATCTCGTGAACGGGCAGGGGCCAGGAGATGCCACGTAAATCGAGACTGTTTTCTAATTCATCGAAAAGAATTTGGTAGGTAGAAGTACGATTCGAATTTACAATTTTGGTGTGTGGGGGCTGACGTTTATGAAAGAGAGCCGACGCCAGCGCCCACTGAAAACATTTTTCGTCTCGATTATGCACGTTAATCACAGCTTGACGTCTCGCAATGGATGCCGGAAGAGGAAGAAAAGAAGAGGCAGAATGAGCGATAGGTTCGAACAAGTGAGCCGAAATATGAAGAGCGACGATAGAGGCCAACGATTTTCCGGAATCTCTCTCGGAAAACTCGTCGAATCTGGAATTGATAGGATCCTCGATTCTAGAAAGGAAAAATTCCGAAATGTCATCACCTCGGGTGAGCACCGCAGTCCGTGCCGAAAGAAAGATGGGCTGCAGCACCCCTACGATTTCGTGCGTCTCGACGTTCTCTTTCTCAATCAAAAACTGACACTCGAGTTGCGCGAAAATTTTGAAACAAGGTCGATCGTGAGTGTTGTTGAGTTCTTCAAACATCTTCAGATGGAAGGTAACACGACATCGGTTGAGAAACTCGACCGGATCCGCGATGTCGTGTGGGGGAGGAGGATTCGAAATGACACCCCGAATTACACGGTCGTTTAAAGAGTGCGGGGCGTCCGTCCACTGGACAGCGTTTGCAATGACGGAAGAAGAAGAAGACGAATACGATTGATTCATGTCTAACCCTTTCTCTAAATTAAACAAAAAATAAATACAATGTTTAAAAAATTGAAAAAATATCGATCGACAATGAATCAATACGAAAAAAATGACAACTTACTAACAAGCACACCGTTGAAAAGTGTCAATCAATATTACCGTCACTACCACGGCGTAAATAACTAAGAAAAAGATCGCCACGAAAAATCACGGCACTAGGATGTCCGCGAGCATGGCAAACGAACGACTAACGCCGGAAGTCTGCGAACGTGATGTTTTAAAGCTTCACACACACACACACACACACACTATCGGAGCGACAGCATTGCACCACACAGTGTAATCACTATCAGTAGCACATGCAGCACGAATGAGCGGAAGACGTAATATAACACTCGTGCGACAGCGATAAGAACAGCACGCTGCTGACTACTGAAAAGTCGTTGACACTCGAGCACCGGAAGAGATAGTGGAAAAGCATACGCCGGCGTAATCACTATCAACAGCACATGCAGCACGAATGAGCGGAAGACATATAACACTCGTGCAACAGCGATAAGAACAGCACGCTGCTGACTAATGCTGCGTAATCACTATCAGCAGCTAGAGGAAGCACGCGGCGGCGTACACGAAACGGTTGCGCTTTAAAAGAGGTCCACACGCACATTTTCTTCACACTCGCTCAGAAGACGCTCGAAGACGATAGCTCTCCGCGCAATGACAGAAAATGCAACATCAACATCATCACGCGCCGATGACCGTTCGGCATCGAAACATCGAAAACTGTAAGTAACAGCATTTTGCAAAACATTATTAGCGAACAACAAAGTGAACTCATACGCATTGTTGTTAAAAAATAATTTTCCTGTAAGTTACTAATGTAATATTTCTAATATTATGAGGCATCTCTGAGAACTATTAGTGGCCACAGAGTAAACAATGCACCCGCTATAGTCTGTGTGGACACATAATGTATGCATTAGAGGTACATAGATATAGTCTATGGTGGACACAAAGTGTGCCGATAATCGATACCAGCGCAACAAAAGAGCATCGCGTGTTAAAAATGAAGTGGACAATTTTGGACTTTTAGGGTTTGTGAGAAATTGTACAGAAACTGTGACTATTCAAGTAAATAGAGGCAATGTCGTGGAATATTATACATGTTGTTTGAACACGATCGGTTAGCGGGTTCGCTTAAAATCACAGAAAAACGAGTTCGGAAAGAGAACCATTCGTACGTTCCAAGAAGCATCAAACCGGAATTTATTAAAATTTAAGAAGAAACACTGAATTAAATAATGAGAGATAATGGGATTCATTGGAAGATAATTTCGGCCGAATTTAGAACTGGGTTTCTGAATTTTTAGAACACTGGGGAATGTATTATTAAATAAATATTAAAACGTAAGAAGATGATGAAACAAACGAAGACATGTTGCATAACGTCAACATAGAAATCCACGATTTTCGGCTATAAATATTTAGAAAACGGCACTTTTAACAAGATAATCATGACATTGGATGCATGACGAAGCGAATGAACCCGAAACCCGTTCGAAACTCTTAAAATTGCACATTTTGAGAAAATTTTCTAGGACGACAATGAGAATAAGCGAAAGAAGGTGGTCGGCATTTTTTTTGAAAAACAAAGGTGTTGTGTTAAATCGACGCAAGTTTTTGAGACAGTTGGGTTCTGAAAGCCGTGGAAAGCACATCGAATTCACGTCGGTCCGATTCAAAATTCATAATTATTTTTGGGACTTGTAATTTTTTTGTGGTGATCGAGCATTCAGTTAAGAACTGTGAACGTGTAGTAAAACGGGACGTATTCATATTGAAGACAGAAGAAGTTTATGTTATTTTGTTAGTGATTTTTCAATGGAACATTCTGGAAATTTATGGGATTTTCCACGGAAGGAGATTAATTGAAGAAGACGAGCCGCACGAGATTCAACAGACCCGACGGCAACGCACGCGAGGAGGCGCGTGTACATCGAGGGAAGTGGCAACGGCGCGGTTCTTCAACAACAAACGCAGGAAAGTGGCGCATCAGCAAACGTTCGCGACGTAATTCATGAATCCAAGCTGGTTTCGCGATTTTTAACAATAATGTGAACAGTAATGGAGAGTACGGAACTGAATAGTCGAAAGTAACAGTAATCCAGATAAGAACGATTTAACAAATACTAAGCAAGGATAATTAATTTCATTTTTTGTGTATTAGTATAGAATAAGTACGTACGTACGAGATTTTGCACAATATTAATAAAATTCAATTGCTACAAGGAATTCCTTTAATTAATTATCATTCATGATCAGCTGGTCAATGATAAATAAAGATTAGCATAAGAATTAATTGTGATTTATAAAACAGAGCGAATCGTAACAATCACGCCAAGAGCACCTATATTAAAATTTACATTGTTGCCGCAGTTAAAAGAAACGCTGATTAAAGTTTTGTTTTCATGTTTAAAAGGAAACACCGTGTTTGATTTCAGTAGCATATTTCCTGGAAACTGTTGTTGTTTTGAATGTTGTTTTCAGCCTGGTCCGTACGGAGGCACCCACCGCCCACGACCCATAAATTTTTGCAATCACGGGATTTAGCAGAGTAATATTCGGTAGTAACGTCAGATAGATAGAGAATCCAGAGGAAGTCCCGTGGGTACTTTTGCATTGGCAGCCCCGTGTGGGGCACAAAAGGGGGAGTACTTTTTGCACTAAGTTGCAACGAACGCACATGTTGAAAAATTGAATGTTTCAAACGATACATTAATTATGTTTTCAAATGATGCATGAATTGTTTTTTCACAGAGACATCGTACATGCGCAGCCATTCGATGAAGAGGAGCACAGCATGCTTGTCGTGCCCGATTCAGATGATGAGCTGGCGGATGAATTGGCTCTCGCCATTCCTCCAGACGTACAATCGCAAACTTTAGAAATGGTTCTGCCCTTCAAAACACAGAAACCAGATTGTGTAAGGACACACTATTTCAATCGAAAAGGCCTTAAAACTAGTTTCCAGGAGACCCGACTGCAGCGTCTACGTGTACAGGCGTCTCAAAGCCCGAAAGTAAGTCATTGTTATCTTATAGTATAAACATACAACGTAGCACTAAAATTGTCTTCTCACTAAAGCGCTTTATTTTTTTTGTTATAGCCCACGGGAGGAAATGAAAGCCAAAGCAGAAAGCAAAAATATCCGTTTAAATTTTGCAAATATTCCCAAAGGGTTATTTTTCGAAATTACCGGCTTACAATTAATTAATAGTCCAAAATATGACAAGGAATCCTACGTTGCGACGTTAGGAGATGTGTTTTCGGTCTTCTTACCAGTGAGGTATGTAAACGGCCGTGATGAAATCCAAAGTTTTTTACATTACATGAATGTGTACTTACTTGTTTTGTCTTTCTTCGTTTCAGATTTACACCCCTCATAAAAACGCTGGGGGAGGAGCAATTTTTAAAAGAGCATCCAAACCTTACCTACTTAGGCGTGAACGAAAACAACCAAGCTAACGTCGTTCTAATCTACAAACGAAACGACCTCTATCGACCCAAAATATAGGCATATATCAGGAGTATGTTTATCAAATGTGGTATTTTGTAGCAAATAAAAATTGCCATGTGTAAACAATTGAAATATAATAAACAATTGAAATATGTCTATTGAAATATTTCATTCAATTTCCTTCCTACCCCTTATTCCACCACAAAGAAATAAACCACAAATTGAAAACTTAAAATAAATAATGAAATATTAAAATAATCGAATCTCACGAATGCAAGCAGCGAACTGAACAGCGACAGGCGATGGCGGCAGGCATATGCAAGTTGCTTATCTTCATCCGCTTTTTAATGAGCATTGTATTAATGTGTATTGTATTAATAACTGGTATGATTTTCAGATTGTTGCTATATTTGGCACATTTAGTGCTTGTAGACGTGTCGAATTGTACAATTTGTGCATCAACGATGTGAAAGAAGAAGGTTCTGTTTTGATAGTGAACAAAAAGTGACCAGCCCGGAATATTTACTATCGTATCCAGTGAAGAATTTAATTATGTTGAGGTCTGTAAAAAATACATTTCCATAAGACCCTTACATGTTAAACACAAAAAACTTTTTTGTTTTACAATCATGGCAAATGCAGCTGCAATCCAATTTTTTAAAAGTAAGTTTTTCATAACGTATTTGATTTTACTGCAAACACTGGAATCTATTTATATGGTACCACTGCCTTCTTTAAACTCCATAACTGAAAATATATAGGGGCCGTGACTATTACGCCAGTGATGGCTCATATTTCGTGCAATAATATGCCATACTATGAACGATTTTGTTAATGTAAAAGGGTTGTTCATAATACTGGTATACAAAAAAAATGTACTTTTGGCGGTGATAGATGGCAGCTGGCAAGAAAGAGTATGTGGCAATTCAATATAGCTAGCGAAAACCCAAGGAAATAGATAACTAATACGGGAAAGTCCGTGCCATTCTGTAGCACCACTAGTTTTCATATAAAGTACACCCGAATTTTAAAGAAAGTTTTTCAAAATCGCAGGGCATTAGGAACATAACTTATCGACTTTTTCGGTATCCGCGCCCGACAATGTGAATTCTGCCGAAAAATCGCCACATTTCGCTGCAGCAATAAAAGTCTTCCTTTTCACTATGCAAGTCTTGTTGGGCGCACTGGCGGATCCAGGGGGGAGGGGCCATGGGGGTCATGCCCCCCCCCCACAAAATGCCAAGAGTTTTCGTTAGCTACCTTCTTTTATTTGGCAAAATTGATTTAAACATTCATTTATGTTCGAATTATGTAATTATTTAAACAATAATATTGTATACTATCATATCAATAGAACAAAAATAATATATAATATAAAAGCAAATATGTTTATTATGTAACAACACTCAACGATGGCTCCCTCCAAAGTGATGGGCTGTATCCGCCCCTGGTGAATGTTGTTGGGCTCCTGGCGGTGCGGCGCTGCGTTCGCACGTGCACCTCGCTCTCGCGCCGGGGCGGCTTCCGCGCGCACGCAGTGAAATGCAAGAAGCGCGCCGCGCGTAACCCAGCCGCCACCGCCCCCTGCGCCTCGCCATCGGGTGCGCGTCAGCGCCTTCGCGCGGTGGAGGAGGAGGAGGAGGAGGAGGAGGCTGCTTTTGCAATGACGGCGGCGCGACGGGCGCTGGCCGCCGGGAACGGCGGTTTTCCAACTAGACACTGATTACTCCGCTTGGATTCCAATGTTTGACCCTTTTTTTCTTCTTTTTTTATTTAAGGTCGCATCAACATCTAGGTCATTGGCGACCACTATTGGGTTCAACGTAATGGTGACTGTGAAGATGACATGTGGTGATGTTAGGGTGTGAAAGGACGAACAGAAATGCAATAAATAAATGACGGTTTTATATGCAAACATCGCCACAAAACCTCACTACTGTTATACTGCTGGTTATGGAATTATTCCCTTTCTGCATGAATGAAATTTAAGACCAATAAGATCAGTTTGTAGACGAAGGGAAAGGACTAGATCCACATGCAACCCGCAAAAATCTTCGCTTCCAATGTATGTCTGGAAGACGACGAGTATTAGTCTCTTAAACCACTTTGAATGGAAATGAATTTTTGGAGATGTCAGTATACGCTGTTTGATAGAATACCAAACACAGAGATTAGACAGATAATGCAGATAGGAAGACAAAAATGTAGAATCCAAACAACTCCAATGGTATGGCCATCTAATGAGAATGCATGCTGACAGAATACCAAAAATTGTCTTTGAGTGGATCCCTTTCGAAAGGAGAAAACGAGGAAGGCCAAGGAAATCTTGGAAGTCAGTCATCGATTGGACAATGAAGATCGGAAGAATAGAGGAAGATATCTGGCGGAATAAAAGAAATTGGCATGTAAAGTGCGAGAAACGGTCATTAGAACTGTAAAAATACTTAATCGCTTAATAATAAACACAGTTTGCCCACGTTTTTGCCGTGTGAGTCGTGTTTTTTATGCCGTAATCAACAGAATGAGGCATTTTTGGACAATATTTTGTTACAAAGCTCTTCTACTGTGTAATACGGGTTATCAGAAACGTGTGAAGTTAAGTTGCAGCAGAAGCTATTTTCACATTTAAAACAATGATTTACGAATTTGCTGAATGTTCGCACGTTCTCCACCTCTTCCTCGCACCTGCTGTCTGTGGCTAATCTTTAGCCGCGCTTTAATTTTCTCACTCTAATACCGAAATGGCCAAAATCCGTATTTGCGGTGTGTATGTACTACATGCAGAAGTTGTGCCAACAAGCTACAACCCCAATGTTTTTTTGATTTTTTATGTACCATTAGATCAATTTTTCTCCAGAATATAGACTCTGACTTTGCACGAAAATTTTGTTAATGTGCACAGTAATTCCATCATTATTCAAAATCTAGGACAAGAAAAAATAACGATACTAACACGATACTCGTAACTTGTTTACACTTGATAAGTAAGCTGGAGTATTTTTTCCAATGTAAAGCTATGGTAACGTTAGAGTTCAGGTATGAGCACAAGCTCAAAAGTGAATTTGTGCCGCTTTAGATATAGTGCAGCTCACTTTTGTACAACTTATTTCCTTAATTGGAAATTAAATTCAATGATATTATTAACAATAATATACCTCTTCTTTGGTTTCAATTAAATACCTAAAGATATTTTATCTCCTTAACATCTTCAATGTTACGCTCTTCATAAGCTATTCAAGTTAACCTCCATTATAAATTAAAAACATTGCAAAAACAAATAACCAAAACATAAATCTCAACAAATAATACTTAAAATAATTAAATTGATAATTACCTTTAAAAAAATTTTGTTTTACCTTTTACCTTACCTTTAAAAAAATGCAAATATACCTTGACCTCCAATTTCCTCTCTTCACCACCATCACTAAAACGAGCAATCCTTAAACCCCCATATAAAGGTTATGATCTAATTACATAAGTTGAAACATAAGGTATAAATCATATAGATCCTAAAAATCTTAACTCACTCTGTTGGATACGTTATGAATGTAATCGAGGCTTCTTCAATTCGTTCAAGTGATCTCAGATGTCAAACTTTTGGTTTGGACTGTTCGTTACCAGAAAAGCTCTATCGGCTGAACCGCCAATGGCGCTGATAGACGTCATCAGAGGAACCTTAGATTTCACACTCACGACTGACATTACAGTTTCTGCGCGAAGAAATCGAATATGCTACCAGGTATAGATATTCAGGATTTCTGTGGAGAACATGTTGCATGTCGAAAATATTATTTGAAGCAAGTACCATTAAAATGATAATAAAATCCATGAAATCAGCAAAAAATGCATTGAAAATTACGTAAAAAGTAAAAAATGACTTATTAGTCAAAATCGACGAAAAATGCAAACAAATTACGTATGAAAATGGGTCATTTCCATTTGTCATGACACAAAATGAATTTCTGTACTAAACGGCGTTGTTCTAAAGTGAAAAGAAAAAAATGACATTTTATTAAAATCCGCCCCCTAGTTATGATCAACTGCTTCTGCAGCGAAGCCGAATAGAAATGCAAGTAGTACCAACGCGATCGCAAATTATTCTGTAACTATAAAACTATAAAAGTAATACAAACTTTACATAATACAAATATTCTACGTATACACATGTGATATTTAACGAACTCATGCTAATAATGTTAACTCGTGGAGACGCATCTTTAGAAAGGCAGGAAGAATAGCGGCCACGTGCGCCTCAGGGTCAGCAAACGCGACGCTGGTGATAAGGTTCCGCTGCGCTTGCACGGAGCAAGGCTGTCCCCCGGAGAGCAGCCCGGCAGGGCACAGCATCGCCAGGGCGCAAGGCGCGACGCCCAGAACAGAACGGAAGACAAGCACAAGATAGCACTTTAAAGGGAAATAAACATAAATGATCTTCCTAAATTTTTATTGCTGACTAGCAAGGTTTTAAATTTGGAGTGTCATTTATTAATTAGTGAATTTCATATTAGTGATCTTCAGTTGGGAATTAATCAATAAGATGATGGAATAATTAATAATCCCAGGAGGGTTCTTAATCAATTTATGGGGATGTTAAGGATGTTAGATGTAGGATCAAATGATGAGAATAAATTAGTTATCATTTTCAGTTTGTTGATTTAATTTTAATTTTTAGATGTTCATAAACTGAGATTGGTTGAATTAAGAAATAATTAATTGTTATGATAATAATTAGTGTAGTAATAAAGAAGATCATTAAAGATAATCATATTATTGGAGCTATTTGTGGAATTAAGAAATATTACTATGGTACTAATAATTTTAATATGACATATTAATGTTATATGTATTTAACTAATTTCTTTCACCAGAAGTAGTTGTTAATTACTATAATGTGGTTTAAGAGACCATTACTTACTTTCAGTCATCTGATGATGAGTAATTTTTGATTCAGTTAATGAAATTTTTTAGATTTACTCTTTCGATTACAATAGGTATGAAGCTGTGATTTGCACCGCAAATTTCTGAGCATTGTCCGTAGTATAATCCTGGTCGGTTGATTATGAAATTAATTTGATTTAATCGACCTGGGGTGGCATCAGTTTTTACGCCTAGGGCGGAAACGGTCCAGGAATGAATGACGTCAGCGGCTGTCACTAATGTTCGGATTTGAGTGTTTATGGGTAAAATGGTTCGATTATCAACGTCTAGGAGACGAAATGATCTTAATTTATCTAGAGCTGATATATAAGAATCAAATTCGATAATATTTTTGAAATCTATATATTCATATGATCAATATCATTGGTGTCCAATTGTTTTTATTGTGATTAGAGGATCTATAGATTCATCTAGTAAGTATAATAATCGTAATGATGGTAGTGCAATGAAAATTAATGTAATTGCGGGTAGAATAGTCCAAATAATTTCAATAGTTTGTCCTTCGAGTAGAAATCGATTAGTGTAGTGATTAAAAAGTAATATGGACATAATATATGCAACTAAGACAGTAATTATTAGTAAAATTATTAAAGTATGATCATGAAAGAAAATGAGTTGTTCTATTAGAGGAGATGATCTATTTTGTAGATTTAAATTGGATCATGTAGCCATATACTAAAAAAAGAATTCCTTTATTAATGAAGCTTAAATTCATAGCACTTTTCTGCCATATTAGTAGTTAGAAAGAATTGGTAGTTCTGAATATGAGTGTTCTGCGGGGGGTAAGTTTTGATATCATTCTAGTGATCTATTCAAATTTATGGAAAATAAAAATTTTCGGTGAGAAATTATTCTTTCTCATATAATGAAAATTAATATGATAATTCCGATTAGTGAAATAGTTGAACCTAATGATGATAGAATATTTCATGAAGTATAGGCGTCTGGATAATCAGAATATCGACGTGGTATTCCGGCTAGCCCTAGGAAGTGTTGAGGAAAAAATGTTATGTTTACTCCGACGAATATTTCTATGAACTGTATTCTTAATTATTTTGGGTTTATTGTTAATCCCGTAAATAAGGGATATCAGTGAATAAATCCTGCTATAATAGCAAATACTGCTCCCACAGATAAAACGTAATGAAAGTGGGCTACTACGTAGTAAGTATCATGGAGAATAATATCAATTGATGAATTTGCTAAGATAATTCCTGTTAGGCCTCCAATTGTGAATAAGAATACAAATCCAAATAATCAAAGTAGAGAAGGATTATATGATAGCTGAGATCCATGCAAGGTGGCTAGTCAACTGAAAATTTTAATTCCTGTGGATACGGCAATAATTATAGTTGCTGAAGTGAAGTAGGCTCGAGTATCTACATCTATACCTACAGTAAATATATGATGAGCCCATACGATAAAACCTAATAGGCCAATAGCTAATATTGCATAAATTATGCCAAGGGTGCCAAATGCTTCCTTTTTTCCTCTTTCTTGGCTAATAATGTGTGAAATTATACCAAATCCAGGTAAGATTAAAATATACACCTCTGGGTGTCCAAAAAATCAGAATAGGTGTTGATATAAAATAGGATCACCTCCTCCTGCAGGATCAAAGAATGATGTATTTAGGTTTCGATCTGTTAATAGTATTGTGATTGCATCTGCAAGGACGGGTAAAGATAATAATAGAAGGAGGGCAGTAATTCCAACAGCTCAAACAAATAATGGAGTTTGATCTAATGATATACCAGGTGCTCGTATATTAATTATTGTTGTAATGAAGTTAACGGCTCCTAAAATCGATGAAATTCCAGCTAAGTGTAATGAAAAAATAGCCAAATCAACAGACGCTCCGGCATGAGCAATCCCTGTTGATAAAGATGGATAAACTGTTCATCCTGTTCCTGCACCATTTTCGACTATTCTTCTGGTTAATGAAAGGGTTAATGAGGGTGGTAAAAGTCAAAATCTTATATTATTTATTCGAGGAAAGGCTATATCAGGTGCACCTAATATTAGGGGTACTAATCAATTTCCGAATCCACCAATTATGATGGGTATAACTATAAAGAAGATCATGACAAATGCATGTGCGGTTACAATAACATTATATGTTTGATCGTCCCCAATTAAATAACCTGGTTGTCCTAGTTCCGTTCGAATTAAAATACTTAAGGAAGTGCCTACTATTCCAGCTCAAGCTCCAAAAATGAAATATAAAGTTCCAATGTCTTTATGATTAGTAGAAAATAATCATCGTTGCGATAAAGTGGCTGAAGATTAGGCGATAGATTGTAAATCTTTTTATGAATGTGATTTCCTTTATCATGGCCTTATATTCAATAATGATTTTAGACTACAATTCTAAAGATATAATTTTACTAAGGCCTAAAATATGAATTTCATTTTCAGCTTTGAAGGCTAATAGTTTTTAACTTAAGACCTTAAATTCTGAAAAATATAATTGGGTAAAGTGGTAATGTGAATAGTGAAATTCTCGTTAAAAGGGAAATCGAATAGGGATATTTTAATTTTTGAATTGATTGGTGATTTCATTTTAATTGATTTACATTAACAAGGAATGATGATATTATTAATCGTAGGTAGTAAAATAGGGTGATTAATGTAAATAAGATTATAATTAATACTAAGAATTCTATATTGTTATGACATGAATTTTGAATAATCATTCATTTGGGTAGGAATCCTAAAAAGGTGGAAGACCCCCAAGGGATATTAAATTGATTGAAATGAAGAATTTAATTGTTGATGAATTTCATCTGAAGGGAATTTGGTTGGAATGTTGTGATAATAGGTACTTAAAATATGCTTTTAACTTCAGGAGATTGTACTACAATGGAGAGATCGCAGTAGTGGAATCTGATCGGAATGGACAATTTTAAACGAATATAAACTTTTACTTTTAAAACAAGAGTTTTTGTTATTCTGCAAGATACACGCAGTAAATAAAAGGAAGCGATTTCAGTCACAAAGATGTAAATTTTGTAAAAATCTATTATTGAAACCCGTGAGTTCTTAAAACAAAAATACGTTGGATAGACTTGATATATTTTTTGATTCGTGTTATTAACTCTACAATGTCTCTCAGTATCTGAGATAATTTTGTATCATGTCCAATGTTTGAGAATAGGTAAAATTGTCTGGGTTTGACATACAATTCAAATTTAGACGCTAGTAAAATTTACTGGGTTTGACATACAATTCAAAATTATTACCTCAATTAGATTTTCGGCGACCGACTATTAGTTTAATTCGCTTTGTTTCAAACTCAGAAAAGTCACAAAGTCACAAATCCTGAATATCCCTAATTTTACACCATCTCATACTCCAGGATCCTTTCAGGTCCCATTTAGCTTGTAGAGAGTATCGAAAATGATACAACGCGAGTAATTACCGTATCTTCCCATTTTCGCAGCGAACAGGGCATTACTTCATTGAATTCCTGACGACCACTGGAAGATATTTTTTCCTTGTCAATTAAGTCCTTCCAGTAAACAGATCGTTTGATATTTGCTTGCTTTCTGGAGATTCTACTGAGCTGTAAATGTGTTAATGTTGTTTTGTGTAAAGCTGTTGTTTATATTTTATTTGACTTTCTATCATATGTGTATATCCTATAAATGTAAATGCGAATTATATTTTTGTATTAATTTTATTTTTTGCAGAGTTGTGTTTTTGATTGTTTGGTCTTTTTAAAGGTATTTTTGCAAATGTGAAAATGTTTTTTTTCAATTTTATTGTAATATATTACGTTGCAAAGTTATTTAAAGAGTATAGGAATCGCGCGACACCTCGGTCGGAAATTTGTACAAGTCCGACAGGTCGGAAATTCACCCCCCATTCAACTCACCCCCCCCTGGATTTGTCTCAAATCGACTCCTCGCTTACTTCTAACGTTGTTTAACGACGATTTAGCAACAATTAAGGTATTTTGCAATAATTTTGCGACTAAAACTATGATTTGCGCCGCAGATTTCTGAACATTGTCCATAATATAATCCTGGTCGCTTGATTATGAAGTAAATATAATAAACGCAAAGATGGTAATGCAATGAAGATTAATGTGATTGGGGGTAGAATAGTTCAGATAATTTCGATGGTTTGTCCTTCGAGCAATAAAATTGATAACAAAGAAAAAAGATAATACAAATAAATTTTATTATAAAAAACGTAAATTATATAAAAAATCAAAAAATGAAAAAATTTAATTAAAAATAAAAAAAGTTACAAGTTATATCAAAATTAAAAATTAAAAATTAAATTAAAAAATTATTTGAAAATTAAAAATTGTGAGAGAAGCATCTGCAACAAAGGGAGACGAAAAAATAGTTAATCAACATGTTAAAAATTTTTTAACATAAACAAACAATTTGAAATTAAACAAAACTTACTATTCTGTAGCCCGCCACTCGAAAGGTACGGGTGGTGGCAGGGACAGACGCAACAATGAAGGAGGGAATGGTTATTATCTACAACAAAGAGAGACGTAGAAATAGTTTATCCTTAGGTTAAAATTTAAAACTAAACAAACAATTTAAAAAATTATACAAAACTTACTATTCGGTTGTCCTCCATTCGTTGTTTTGTGCAAGCGCAAGCGCACGATCGGCACGGGCGGTGGCGGCGGACGGGACTGTGGCGGCAGAGGTAGGGGCGGTGACGGCGAACGCGTCCTCTCCACACTCGCCACCTCCTCATAGGGAGGCGGCGACGTCGTCTCCTCAAGCGTCCAGGGCGCTACCACCACATCCTCGTAGGGAGGCGGGGACTCAGGGGCCGGCCGTCGCTCTCGCATGATGTTATTAATGTACGTTTCCAGTGGCAAATCCACGGTGCAGTGACCGGGTGTTAGTGTGCACAGCGTGCACACGCCAGGCTCGCAAACGCAGCGGGTGTCCGGGAGACCGTAGTCGTTCATAGGGGTTTTCCCCATTGCGTCTGTTTCTGCTTCGTCCGCACCAGCAAACAACAGAAAATTAAACGCTGTTTGCGCACGCGAGCGGCAGGCGTAGTGCAGCGGCGTTTTTCCATAATTGTCCCGCCTGTTCACAGAATTCCCGCGCGAAATACAAAATATCAGTCCGTCGACATCGTTAAATGCCGCAGCATAATGAATTACACTCCGCCCGAACGCATCTACAGCTAACAAACGCGCGTTTGTAAAATTTGTAAACTGCGTCCAGTGGAGCGGATTCATGATGCGTCTGTGTGCTGTCGCCCCGTAATACTGAACGCAGACTGAACGACAAGCGCTGGGCGCAGCGCCGGGCACCGGATTTTTATAATCTTATACCGCAACGTAGCGCCGAGTGCAGTGCGCGTGAGGCGGCGCGGGGCGTCGGGTGACGGCGCCGGCGCGGCGGCGTGCGTCGCTTCTTCTCACGCCGACATCCGACCTCAGCCCCTGCCACAACCCCAGCCCCGGGATCCATGCCTTCCTTCCTCGTCCGCGCTCTGACGCACAGCCACGCCGACACCCTTCAACAAGAGGTTTATATCGGACGTTATACAAATTTAATTGACTAATTGTTATGCGTCTCAAGAAATCGAAATACAATAGAGTCTCAGTATTTCGATGTGGACGGAACCGGGCCTAGCTCGAATGAATGAAAACCGCCGGCGTATGCTTTTCCACTATCTCTTCCGGTGCTCGAGTGATATCAACGACCTTCAGTAGTCAGCAGCGTGCTGTTCTTATCGCTGTCGCACGAGTGTTATACGTCTTCCGCTCATTCGTGCTGCATGTGCTGCTGATAGTGATTACGCTGTGTGGTGCAATGCTGTCGCTCCGATAGTGTGTGTGTGTGTGTGTGTGTGTGTGTGTGTGTGTGAAGCTTTAAAACATCAAGTTCGCAGACTTCCGGCGTTAGTCGTTCGTTTGCCATGCTCGCGGACATCCTAGTGCCGTTTTTTCGTGGAGATCTTTTTCTTAGTTATTTACGTCGTGGTAGTGACGGTAATATTGATTGACACTTTTCAACGGTGTGCATGTTAGTAAGTTGTCATTTTTTTTCGTATTGATTCATTGTCGATCGATATTTTTTGGAATGTTTAGAGAGATTTATGTATCCTGCATCAGTCCAGAGAAGTTGCATCATTTCACTGTGTGAGTGTGAAGCCTCAGATGAAGGGTGAAACACTTCTGAATTGGTTGTGTAGAAGCAGCTTCCGTTGTAGGATTTTAGTTACAATAAACAAATTAAATTGATTCTCATAAATCTTTAGGGTGATTTATAGTTCCCTTCGTATTTAACTGTCTATAGATTCTACTAGAGACCTCACAGCGGCACGACGGCCTTTTTCGTACCAAAGTTATGATTCAATAGAAAATGCGAAAGTAGCGCACTTTGAACTGTGACTTGGTGACACTGTTTCATAATTCCGTCCACATTATTGAACGCTTGGCGCTGAAGTGTTCAACTTAATGCATACGGTAATGAAATTTCAGCATGTTTATGTGAACTATGCATTATCACGTAAGACAGTTTTATAAGCATTTGACTCTTCATACAGACAATTTAAACTTTCTACAATGATTTCAAAACAAGGTATTTTCCAAATTTCTTTTTGACTTTTGCGTCATCATAGATAAGAGAAGCTCCACGTCGCGGATGAAAGAAAACTTTAATCATCCTGCACGCTTTTAAACCAACATGAAATCTGGATCAATTATATCTATTTAACAAATATCTCTCGGGAAGTACAAACTTATTGGTGTTTTACGACATTAAATAGACATCAAAGTTTTAATTACATTCATGTTTTGAATGCTCCCCATTGTGTCTCTAATAGATTTTACGCGGTTTTTAATTTGCGTTAACAATTTCCGAGAAACGGCTAATTGTTTATAAACCAGACGAGCGAAGGTCCGCTTTTCGTTCGCGATTCGGCTCGCGGACGGCCTTCCGGACGCGGCGGCGCCGGCGCCGCGTTCCTTCCTCGATCCGTCGCCGCGTTATTTGTTTATAAACAAATTCCCCGCGCGACCCCGCAGCGCGGAAACGAAGCGTCCGACGGTCTCGACCCGCATGACCTTTCCGTCGCGGAAGCGCGTTTCCTGTCCAACGCCACCGGTCCGCGGGTCCTCTACGCCCACGGGTCGCGGAGAAACTGCTTATAAACAAATTATCTTGCAAAATTCGTAGCGCCCGAACGGAGCGTCGGAGCGCCGAACCGCAAAGGACCTTTCCTACGTCTCGGAACGCGCTCTATCCGTTTCCGGGCGCCGCGAAACACCACCCCACACCAGACTCACACCCTCCACACCCAGAGCGCGACACCGGCGCACACCCTACCGCCACCCTTCGCCGCCATAGCGCGCGCGCGGTGTATTACACCCACCCCTCCGGGCCCGGGAGCAGGACGTGACGTGCACCCCCCTCCAAGGATTCAGAAAATAGGGATCGGAAAAGGATTCTATGTATAATTCATTTGATTTCAATAAAAATACTTCTTGATTTGTATGGTTTGATTGATTTCAATAAAAAAATAATTCTTTCAATTGTACTGTTTTTCATTTGTTTTTTCGCTTACAGAGCGCGCCACCACCGCCGCCGCCTCCTTCTTCCCCGCGTCGCTCACAGAGCGCGCCACTGCGCTTATCAACATCCTCCTCCTCCTCCTGCTGCTGCTGCGCTATCAACAAATACATCCGGAGGGGCCCCCGATGACGACGCAGCGTACTATCAGTACCCACAACCACGCACCTCCTTTGACGCTGTCGCCGTAGCTCAGAGCCCGAGTGCTGGGTAACCCCCCTCTCGAGCACACCGGAAACGGGGCTCAGCCTGGTTCGAATCCGCCTTTTGAAACACATACCCGACACCCACCACACACACACACACACACACACGCTTACGCACTTCGCCACCAGAGCGCGCGCGCACCACACATACACACGCTTACGCACTTCGCCACCAGAGCGCGACACCGGCGCACACCCTACCGCCAGCCTTCGCCGCCAGAGCGCGCACGGGGGGCAATGACCCCAGATGTCAACATGGGCAATGACCCCGGATGTCAACATCCGGCCGGGGCATTGACCCCGTTGTTGACATCTCCGGGCGTTGACCCCCTTGTTGACACTCGGCCAGCCCGTTATAAGTGGTGGCGCCGGGTGTTGACAAACAAGCTTAGGCGGGTCTGGGATCAGGAAGTGACGCATTATTCACACTTGCTTTCTTCTTTACTCTATTATTTTCAATGGTGCGTGTTCTTTTGCAAGTCGCTCTTGCCTCTGAGTACCCATTCCGAATTTTAATAGGCTGCCCATCTCTTAGCACTTGTATTCTGTTTTGACAACTGTAACTTTCGTTTCGGCATTGTTCCAAACAATTTAATTTTCACAAATTCTGTAAGAGGTTGTTTAGAAAATATACGATACCTGTATACGATATCTACATATTGTACATTGTACTTTACTGTATTTTGTACTATATATTTTTGTACTTTTAACTTTCTAAATACTTTAAAACTCACATGTTTTCTTGCCACAATTTGTGTATCAAACGGACTAAGGACAAAGTTTGTACATAGAACGAAATTCCTGAAAGTAGTAAAGAACGTCAAATGTTCCACCAACGTTGAAAACAAACAAATCACCAACGAACACTCACGGACTTTACATAGCACATGTTCAAACCCCAATGAATTTCGTAATGATTCTGTCAAGACCGTCTACAATAGATAATATACTATTCTAGACGGCCTTTATTCTGGACATTGATGAAAACAGTAGAAGATCTCAGACCTCATCCTCTGGTGGCGCGCATTTAAACTATTGACATTGATCCACTATTGAATCTGTGATGTAAAGTGAGGCGAAAAATGTCCGGAAAAGTAATTATTTTGTGAATATAGTAAGGTTTACGATTGTAAATCATAGCCTATGTTACTCCTGACCTTTAAAGGAAGCTACTACAAAAGTTTCGTCAGTATTGGTTCAGTAGATTCAGAGATTATCGCGCTGTAAGTCAGTGCAGTTCTGTCTTTATATATTAGTATAGATATATAGATATAGATACACACATATATACACACACATTCTCCTTACATGGATGTGGAAAATGGACTTTTAAATTCCTAGGATCGGTTAAATTAGCTCCCAAGCAATTAGCCATACTTAGGTTATTCGTGTGCCCATCAAAAGTTATAGCAGCCACATCTACATTCAGATCATGCAGCTGTCTAATTGCACAAATAATTAACGAAGAGCGTTCTTCACCTGAGATTGAGTCAATAAAAAAGTAACCACATGGGATTTTCCAAGGGTCATTTGAAGAAGTACACATAATGACACATACTTGTTTTGCTCTGGACAAACTGTCATCATTCAATTCTGTACCCAATTACATTCTTTCCATAAAATTCAATGTGTTCTTTCAAATGTATATCGTCTATTGATGAGCACACTTTTGACTCTGCATCTTTTACCTTGAACTGTGTAGCAGAGAAAAATTCACTGCTAAATCCTGGTTCACAGTCAATTTTTCTTATACCATGCTCTTATTGTCCTCCTATGGCAAAGTATTATTAAATTTTGACCTCATATATGCATAGGCTTTTGGTGAATAATAATGCAATGTGCAAACGATCGCAGTTCTCTAACGTACTGACAAGAATTATGATCCTTTTCTTTATAAACAACTGCCCTGTAAATTAAACTGCAAAGGTCTGGAGTCAAACTGATTTCTAAAACAGAAGCAACACTTTCTGTTATCAATTTCTGTTCTAACAATGATGATAAAAGTCCCTCACATTTGTATAACCTCTCAATTTGTCTCCGAACCTTGTGTTGTAAAGTTTGCACCTTCTTTTTCCTTGAACACAAATTCTCAGAAAGGTCATCTATTTCTTCCTGCAATAACCTCTTATGAGGTGACACTTCATTAGTTCAACAGAACAGCTGCTGCTGATGATGATGATGCTCCTGTATCTAAATTTCAGTCTTTTGGAGGCTACCGTGAGGGAATTCATTATGGAAGCAGATACTTCGGATAAGCAGGGAAAATTGATGGAACCGTCTTTAATTCTTCTCGTTTGCCCAGTCATGTCCATATCTGCAGGTCGAAAGTGAGCAGAACAGACAGCCGAATGTTTGCTTGGCATCCATCCTTCTCGCCTTAAGCTTTAATCCACGCAAGTCTCAGTTCTTTCCTGCTCCTTTCATTAGGAAACCTGCCCAAAAATACCAATAATGCCATTTTAATTTCAGATTCAATATACGCAAGTGTACAATAACATAATTCAGGTTATATATAAGCAATACTTACGAGTGCAGAGAAGTATTTTAAGTGTCATTCGATAATGCTCGGTTAGAGTACTTGAAATTACACCCATAAACCATACAATGGTTCTATATTTTTTTAAAATTTATTTGTCAAAAAACAGTAAAAAACTGTATATGACGTGTGGAGAAAGAGATTTATCTGCGCACATTTTCTTTAGGGCAAGAATAAAAAAATAGAAAACGAAACAATGAATTTAGAAAATAATTATTTTAGAAAAATAAAAATATTTGAAAAATGTTTGTTCCCGAGTTACAGAAAATCAATTTCAACGGTAAATGAACTACAAGCAGAAGGAGTGCTCAACAAAACGTGCGCACAGTGAAGCTACATTTACGTCCAGAAGCAAAACAAGGGGCCATCTCAGCATTTGCTCAATGGATCAGGGAAACTGGACAAAAACCTGATCGAGATGGGGGTCATTGACCCGGAAGCTGAAGTACATTACTTGTTACAGGCGTATTAAATATTTTTTTAAATGTATACAATGCAAACATAAACTAAGTCATTATATATCTTTGTTTTGTTACATTAAACATTATTTTTCTTTTTCACGATCAGTATAGTCTCTAATTGTATAGAAACAGTTTTGCAGCAGAAAAGATTTTACTTTTAACTTAAATTTGTATACCGACTTTAATTGTTTTATGTCATCTGGCAATGCGTTGTAAAGTAACATACATGTATTGTATGTTGATTTCTTGTACTGAGCTGTTGATACTGACACTTGATGCACGTGATTTCTACGGCGTGTGTTGTAATTATAAATATCAATATTGCATGAAAATATGTTCCCCCCGTTAAGTAGGTCATTTTTGACAAATATTACAGATTCGTAAATAAATAGACAAGGCAATGGTAAGATTCCCAGCTCAATGAAAAGAGGCTTGCAGAGATCACGTGGAAGGCATTTTTTCATTATTCGAATAATTTTCTTTGCAATCTGAAGGTCTGAAGGGTTATTCCATATTAAATCAACACAGTCATTTTACATCAGCATCTCAGATTCAGATGAAACTTGACACATAGGTAGTATGAATAAAGAATAAGAAAACTACAAATTTTGAGTAAAATATCTCCACCCGTTTCTGAAATACAGCCATGTAAAATTTTGCAAAATTGGGATCCCGAAAATTTTTAAATTGATGTAGAACCTCACCAAGTTAAGACAGAGAGCTGGAACAGGTGTTATTTTGCAGCTTTCTTTATGGCCTTTTATATGATATACAACTCAATAGGAGTTGCGTTCAAAACGTTTTTCAAATTTGAATTTAAGATTTTGATTTTGGGTTTTTTCAAAATGATCATCTTCAAAAAATTGAAAAAATTCTAAAATAATCCTTATGTGTTTCCAAACAGATGGTGCAAGTTCGAAAAATGGGACTGTAATGTGTTCATATGATAATCTTTACTTAAAATTCACAATATTTACTTACTCTAGATTTTACTGATTTAAAATGCATTTTATTTCGAATTATAAGCCTTAATATATACAAATTATTAATATGTTGTGTTTTATTGTAATGATTATTATCATTATTATTATTCCACTACTACATGACTAAAGATGTTACGAGTCGGCTGAATATAAAATCTACTCCAGGCTGCAACCAGCTACCTATGGTTCTGTTCCAAATAAAGCGATTTCTTGCACTTCCCAGTCTTTTGAAGTAACTGGGAGTTAAGACAAGTTCTTACTCAAATTTTGCGGAACAAATCCCAGAGCTCCGATAACTATTGGGACGACCTGTGCTTTTACGGACCACATTCCGCACATCTTGATTTCCAAACTCTTGTCTTTAAGACGTTTCTCTGCCTCCTTGGTAACGACGTTTCGATCGCAAGGTACAGCACCACCGACAAGTAAACACGATTTTTTCTCCAAGTCCCGGATAACCATATCCCGTTTGTTTGCCGCTATCGTGCGATCAGTGTGAATTTGTTGGTCGTACAATATCGTACAAAATCCAAAAGACGTCACTGGTTTGGATTGGACAAGCTGAGACAATATGATCAATGGTTTCTACGTGTTCCTGACAAATGCGGCATTTATCATCTTGGGAAATTTTGAGAACCGCTTTATCATAATGTCGTGTTCTCAACGCCTGATCTTGGGCAGCTATTACAAGTGCTTCCGATTCTGGCTTCATTCTTCCCCTTTTAAGCCATATAAATGATTGATCTTTATTGATCTGCACCTTGTCCATTCGTTTCAAATATTGTCCGTGGAGTGGTTTGTCTCTCCACGATTTCTTTAACATTTTTGTGTCTCAAATTTCATGTTAAGTAGCATCAGAAGTTCAGTGTCTCTGTCGTTTTGGGTGTCTTGCATAGTCTTGTTCGCAATGCTTCTTGTTACACTTACAATACCTCTGTTTCCCATTCTTCGGTCAGATTTAATGACCTGCCTCATTAGTGGGTCATCTTGATGGCTGACTACATACTTTCCCATCCTGGTTATTGCATTGTGCCAGGAGGCTTCAATTTGTCTCAGGCCTCTTCCTCCTTCCTTACGTGACACATAAAGTCTATGTACATCAGCTCGGGGGTGGGCAACATGATGCATTGTAAGCAGTTTTCTGGTTTTTCGATCCATGATGCGAATTTCCTTCTCAGTCCAGTCTACTAGTTCGAAACTGTATTCGGCTACAGGCACCGCCAAACTACCTATTGCTGATAATTTATTCCTTGAGTTCAGAGCGGACTGCAGGACAAGTCTCACTCTTCTATAATACTCCCTGCGAATTCTCTCTTTCATTGTGTCGTTCGAGATGGTCTCATATTTTTCAATGCCCAGATATTTGTAAGTTTTACCTGGCTCAAGATCTTGAATCACAGTGTGTCTATCAACTTCAATGTTCTCTGACGTGGTCATTTTACCTCTTTTTAAGTTGGCTTTTGCACACTTGTCAAGACCAAACTTTATGCAGATGTCATTGCTAAAATCATTATTATTCATTATTAATCATTATTATTATTATTATTATTATTATTATTATTATTATTAGACCGCGGAACTTCATGCAATTGCATATTTTACTTACTGTGCATATCGAAAGGAAATGTTTATAATTTTACCTATCACCAAAAATAAAACAAATGTACCCTATTTTTATTTTGCATGTGTGCAAGTTTTTAGTTTAAGGCTTATAATTTGAAATAAAATGCATTTTGAATCAAAAAATCTAGAATAAGTAAATATTCTGCATTTTAAGTAATGATTACCATATTAACCCACTGCAGTCCCATTTTCAAACTTGCACCATCTGTTTGGAAACATATAAGGATTATTTTAGAATTTTTTCAATTTTTTTGAAGATGAGCATTATGAAAAAACTCAAAATCAAAATTTTAAATTCAAATTTGAAAAACGTTTTGAACGCAACCCGTATTGAGTTGTATATCATATAAAAGGCCATAAAGAAAGCTGCAAAATGACACCTGTTCCAGCTCTCTATCTTAACTTGGTGAGGTTCTACATCAATTTAAAAATTTTAGGGAACCCAATTTTGCAAAATTTTACATGGCTGTATTTCAGAAATGGGTGGAGATATTTTACTCAAAATCTGTAGTTTTCTTATTCTTCATTCATACTACGTACACGTAAAATTTCATCTGAATCTAAAATGGTGAGGTAAAATGTTAATGAAAACTGTGTTGATTTAATATGGAATGACCCTGAATATTACAGGATGAGCTTCCCCAGAATATTATGCCATATCTCAGGCGGGAATGTACGTTTGCAAAATAAACGCAACGAGCAGCAGTTCACCATTGTAGGTATAACTGAAACTATCACTCGTATATATTTATATATGTATATATATATATATATATATATATATATATATATTGAAACGAATTGTTATCACTGATACGATAACAATGCGTTCCGATGCATATCGTACGTTTGAACTGCGCGGCAGAGGCCGGCTCGCCGGCGGAGTCGGGGGGGCCAGAGCCGGTTCAGCGCGAAGAACCGGAAGCCACGAATCACGAGCGCGGGACCAGCGGTAGAGCAATGGCGAAGGTAGAGAACGGACGTTTAAGTATCGTGCGGAAGGAAGAGTGAACAGTGGCGGAGAGAATAGAACTGGAAAGGCGTTGTGACAAAGAAAGTGTGTGACCAAAGTGGAAGTATTAGTTGAGAAGTGAGACGAGACAAAACGGGTGCAAGAGAATGGTGAAGTATTACAAGCGGTGAAACGTGGTGGATGATCAACACGTGGAGTGGTCACAGCCGTGTAGAGGAAGGGAGCATTGTATGCAAGTTTTCAACATCATCAAGTACCATTAAGGTGAACAGTCGATGACAATTATAATAAAAGTTAGGAACTGTGATGTAAGAGAACGAGAAAATAGTAGTTGGGGAGGACAACGCACCGATGCAGTCGAAACGTTCGGGTTACGTTCTGAAGTAGACCCCTGCGACTACGAGTGGAGTGAGAAGCGGCGACGGCGGCGCAGGTCGGCCGCCCTTCCGAGCGCAGCCGAAGGAAGCGGACTTACCCGAAGGGCGAGGTGGCGCGGCAAGACACGTCAGAAAACAACGCATAGAACAAGTGGCCGGAGCGGCATTGCGGGGCTCCCCTCCCCGCGCTGGCTTCCTGCGGCGCGAGGTGTCGACCCGACGGCGGACGGGCGAACATAAAACGGCGCGAGTCAGACTGGATTTTCGTGAGTAGAAGCGGCCGGAAGATTGGGAGAGAAAGTGATTAGCTAGTAGAGAACAGTGATCTTGAGTTGAGCCCCCCAAGTATTGAAATCATTATAAAGAAGTGAAGCCCCAGGGTAACAGTGAAATTGTTAATGGGATGTAATTAAACACGGGGAAAGAACAGAGTAAATGCTCCTGTGAGCACCGAAAGCAACCAATTCTGTATGGCGATTGTTTTTGTAATAAAGAAAAGTTCTTGTTACCCACTAGTTTCCATTGTGTATGTGATTGGATCCGGAGCCCATTCCGGAATAAGAATTCCTGTCCCCCTTTTTTATGTATAAATCTTGTGTGAGTCAATCTACGACTCGTTTCAATATATATATATATATATATATATATATATATATATATATATACACACTAATGGAATAAATATTAATACACACATAAAAATAAATACACACTAATGGATTAAATATACACACACACACACACACTAATGGAAACAAAGCCGCCACCTCGCTCAAGCACACACAACACGGTAGAACCAGTCAGAAATGGGTGATAGTAAGATGGGGCGGCGCGCAATTTCTTGGCTTCAGTGCACTCCAGCGCTCAGCATATGCACTACCAATCTATCGTCTCCTGTATTATTTCAGTAGTATACCTTTCCGTTGTGGCTCTCACACGCAACCAATCTTTATAAATGAGGTCTCTAAAGAAAGAGAATTTCACGGAGATGTGACGAATTGCACTTTGACTCAAAAAAATATGAAGGATTTGTTTTAAAAAACGCATCTAAATATTCAAATCAAATGCAACCCGCAACACTTGCCAAAGTTTTTGTCAAGTAACTCCTAAACAAAGCAATCTAGGGCCTTAAAAATAATATTTTGAGGCCAAAGGCCTCGTTTTTCACACCATAATCTCAAGATGAAACATTCATCAATATTCAATTAAATTTTCGGTTCCGCGCTTCAATCTTATCAAGGCCACTTCAATGTTTCAGCCCTTGCTGCTGGTAGCCATTTTTGTGACGACACGCTTAGAAGGCTAAGATTCCTCAAATCTTATATTTACGCTTTCTGTATACACCGTGGTTTGTGCAGTCTGGTGAGGTTTATTTGCATAATCATTCATTCAATATTTGCTCTCCAGCAACAATTAGAAGTACTATTATAGTTGCTAGATACATATGAAGATTGCTTCTTTTGCATGTAGTGAAACCATTCAATTAACGTTTTGCCGTGGTCTGTAAGTGCTGTGTACCTAATAGTAGAGGGATATGGGTGTACATTGAAGAGTGAAGAGTGTTTTACGTTTGCCAGTATTTTCGTTATCAGCAGTGCTTCGTTGAAATTTTTAAGTCAGCGGATTCAGACACCTAGCTTTCTCAAAAGTCAAAAGCTAATATTTTTTGTGACTTATCACGAAAAGCCAAAAGCTAACTATCAAAAAGTATTAAATAATTACTTCAAATGTTGTCTTTAAGGAAGTGTTGTGAATAGTTTCAAGAGAACTCTTCATAATATTGAATAAATCTCAGTTGTAAATTTCTTTTAAATGTCAAATGCATTGTTTTTATTTTTATTTGATATTGTGTTAGTACATTGCAAGTTACCATAATACATTTTTAAACAAATAAACACGTTTCGTTAACTACTCTCCCTCTTAGAATGAAAATAGAAGGATAGGGATGAGTGTGGTGCCTAACATGCGGGAGTTCTCGTACGGGTGCGCAGAGGTAGCAGGGGAAAACTTGTGGTATGGCACAACACAAAGAACAAACTTTTTAAATTAGCTAAAGTAAATTATCTTTATATAAATGAAAAACAAAAATCAAAACGCGCTAGCCTACAATACTACGTGAAATAATTTTAAAAAGTAACTAAATTTAATATTAAAGAAACAATAGCGTATACTTGGGTTTTTATTTCTTGGCGTGCCGCTAAGAGTCGCCTCATCGCGACTGTGCTGCAGTGCGAGTGCATCGCTTAGTGCATCGCGACTGTGCGAACAGTGCTGGCGATCATTCGACTTCTAACGGCACGACGGAGAAAGACACGAAATGCCGTGTAATATTCCGAGCCATCTAAAGCTAGCAGCGCCCAGATACCAATCTCCACCAAACCATATCCAAAATTTTAGGATAATTAAATGCTCTATTCCCGAATTTTAAGCTCCTCTGGATTTCCGAAAATCGCGGGCGCTGCTAGCTTTAGACTAAAGCTAGCAGCGTCCACCCAGAATCAATCTCAAAATCAATTGCAAAATCTGAAACCCTTCCCAAAAGTTAAGAATAATTTTAGGCTCTTGGAAAAAAAATATCCCCGCGTTCAAATACCTAAAATCAGGGCTGTACAAAGCGAAGCAATCAACATTGGTTCTTACGGGCGAATACACACCAAAATCAAAAAACTTTAGGAAAAATCTGAAACCCCTGCCAAAAGTTAAGAATATTTTAGGCTCTTGGAAAAATATTATTCCCGCGTTCAAATTCCAAAAATCAGGGCTGTACAAAGCGAAAAGTTAAGAATAGTTTTAGGCTCTAGGGAAAAAATTATCGCCGCGTTAAAATTCCAAGAATCAGGGCTGTACAAAGCGAAACAATTAACATTGGTTCTTATGGGCGAATAAACACCAAAATCAAAAAACCTTAGGAAAAATCTGAAACCCCTCCCAAAAGTTAAGAATAAGTTTAGTCTCTTGGAAAAAATTATCCCCGCGTTCAAATTCCAAAAATCAGGGCTGTACAAAGCGAAACAATTAACATTGATTCTTTTCTATCTATATCTATATCTATCTATCTATATCTATCTATATCTATATCTATTCTATATTGTAGCGGTACGCTAGTTCTACTGCAAATTAATTTCATAAATAAAATGCCGATGCAGAAGGCTAGTGCGTGGAGAGAACCGACCGTGCCCCGTTGCCCGCCCGCGAGCGCGCGACACGCGCCCTCCACGAATGTTTACGGCACTAGGGGACGAGGGGAGACCTTTTGTTCGGGACCTCAGGCGCCCCAGAACTATTTGAATAGGTTCGCGGCGCGTGCACGTCACGGTTTTTTTGGCTGTCACTCGCGCTGGGAAACTCAAAGTTGTAATTCACTGCAACCTTCGGGGGTACAACGATCATGTCTCACACCCTTCTTGACCTACTTTCTTCGATAGACGAAGAGGGCTTTTGGAATGAGACAGAGTAAGGAAAATTCCCAGAATCGCCGGAGCTGGTTGGCTAAAAAAATAGTTAAGACGCCATCACACTCAACCAATCAGGGGTAGAATTCTGTGGGGAAGGGATGATTTCGAAATATCTGCGAAAATTTGGGGGGGGGAAGAGGGAAAAACACACAAAGTGAGGGTACGAGAGACTTGGGTGGCGAAAGCTGAGGAGAGAGGTCGAGGTACCTCCGGCATCGCGTGCTCTGGGGAGCGATTTGGGATTGCCCCGTGCAATCCAATTCTGTCTTGTTTAATCTCGATAGCCGGGAGAAACTCTTTCCGAGTATCAAATTTTGAACTCTGCCACCCCTGGCAATTAGACCGATACTCTCCGAGATTTGTGCTCGCATAGAACTTATTGGAACTCTCAGATCGCGCCGTGTGACTTTGTGCGTGAGATACGCGATTGCTCGTGATTCGGGCCAACGAAACTGCCGCCGCCGCAGCCCACCACGCCGCCGCTGTGCCGACGAGCGCCCCTTCGGCTTTGAGAGGCCGACACGCCGCCGCCGCCGCGACCAGCTGCCACCGGTGCCATTTGACGCCTGTTCAGCACCATCATCATCATCAGGCATTGTATTTGGTCAACGACCGTACAAAGACTTTTTTGTGAGTTGCGGTGCCACGCTAAGGCACGTAATCGCCAGTTCAGAGGGCGAATGATCGTTTCCTTTGTGTAATCAGTAGAATAATTGCATTGTGAATTTATTTTTGCTTTTCTCTTAGATTTAAGTTTCTTTTGTTCCTAATCAGAGCTCACTAGGTAGGGCATTTCTTCTAAAATTTCTTGTGTAACTTCTCCGGCCTATCATTAGGCGGAAATAAACCTTCTATTGTGTTTACCAGGCACCCAAATTGTTATTGTCATTGTATTGCACCTTGCAGTTCCTTCCATCATCGCTTAATTTCAGAAAGGTAACAAAATTGACCGACTGAGCTAGGCCCGGGCCGCCCTCACGGATTTCCGGCGCTCCCACGCCGCCGGGGACTGCATAAGGGGCGTGACAATATTCTATATCTATACTTCTATATCTATATCTATATCTATATCTATATCTATACTAATATATAAAGACAGAACTGCACTGACTTACAGCGCGATAATCTCTGAATCTACTGAACCAATACTGATGAAACTTTTGTATTAGCTTCCTTTAAAGGTCTGGAGTAACATAGGCTATGATTTACAATCGCAAACCTTACTATATTCACAAAATAATTACTTTTCCGGACATTTTTCGCCTGGCTTTACATCACAGATTCAATAGTGGATCAATGTCAATAGTTTAGCTGCGCGCCACCAGAGGAAGAGGTCTGAGATCTTCTACTGTTTTCATCAATGTAAAGGATTGTGTTCATATTGAGAGGACTGTTTGTTTATTTTTCACAGTCAGTTGTCTAAACCTTAATATTTGTTTTAGTGTAATAGTAATAGTTTTTTTCGCTTTATTTAGAAAAGTAACTTGAATATTGATTTTAATTGCGTGTAGACGTGAGTGCATTAAGTGTACAAGAGACTAAATGTTTGGAAGATACCATTTTCTGATGAATGTGGTTAACATTGCCGTAAAAAAGGTATATATGCACATATGTTTAATTGTAGTGAATTAAGCATAATTATTACGTATTTGCAGGTTAGGCGAGCGACAGTGCAATTAACGTGTTATTCTGAAACTGATGGAGGGATGCATGCTTCAGAGAAGTGTTTTAATATACTAGAGAATAGTAGAATGGGATAGTAGGGAGTACCTTTGGGTGCTGAAGGAACGGTTAAATTGATGACAGTTCGGCATTAATAGTTTTTAGTAAAACGGTAGTACAATTAAAGTAAAACAGAATTGGTAAATGGGTATTTGGAGGAATTTAATGTGTGACAACGCTGATTTTGAAGGTTGTTATTTTAAATAAGAGAAAAAGTGTTGTCAAGCCGGGATTCACTGTGATCTCGGATTTTTTGAGATATTATAATCGCATAAGTGGTTAGTGTCTCCTTTTGGTCAGCCACAATTTATCAAGGATCCTAAAACAAGTACTAGAATCCAATTAAAATTACTTTAATTATTTCTAACCGTCAATTGATGCGGCAAGATCAATTTCAAACTTTTCTATATAAATACGCGAGAAGAAAAAAATATGAAAAAGGGTAAAATTTATAATATGTCAAGTTATTGTAAGTTTTGGTATATAATACATAAAATTCCACAAACAGAATAACGTAAGTACATGCATTTAATTTTTTACTTTAGATTTGTTTATTATTCTCAGTTATAAAGAAAAAGGAGTTTGGGAGCCGGAACCCTAATAGGACTAAAACTTAAATATTTTTTAGTGAGAAGTGCTGTAGTGTGTAGAAGGTGTTTTCCAAATTGGAGCAAAACAGAGAGGCGTGATAGCGTGGAGGGAATATACGGTAGAATAGATAGAAGTAGGCTCTGCCACAGGGCGGGAATAGATCGAATTTCACTTTCTCTTTAATATAAAATTATGATAAATACCCCAGAAATGCGGGGTTCTTTATAAGCTAGAAAAAATTTTATACAGAAAATTAATCTAATTTACAAAAATCAATGTTTGTTGGTTCGTGCTTAATGCGTTGCCGCAGCAGCATCCAATTGCAATAAAAATGTGTCAACATATTGCTTGCACTTGCGGGAAGAACACAGGCATAGTACAATTATTGTAACTCCAGTAGATGGCGCTAGAGCACATGATAGCGTTTCAGTTAAATACAATTCCCAATCCATGTGAGATTCATTGTTGCTGGGCGTTGCCGTGTGCTGTGGGCAAGGTCGAGGAGAACACAAAGAGCAGGCGGCGCAAGATGATGACAGGAAAGTAAAAAAGACAGGGAAGAGAGGGAGATGAAAAATAAGAGATAAGGAAATAGAGAAAGAAAGGGAAAATAATTAAAGGAAAAAAGAGAGAAGGAAATAGAGAAAGAAAGGGAAAATAGAGAGAGGGAAAATAGGGAGAGGGGAATAGAGAGGGGGAATGAGAGAGCGGGAAAAGAGTCAAGAGAGTGGGGGAAGAAGAGACGCAGAGAGAGAAAAAGAGACAGATGGATAAAAGAGACACAGAGAGGGAAAAGAAACAGATGGAAAAGAGAGAGTGGGGAAAATGAGAGAGGAGGAAAAAGAGAGGGGAAAGAGAGGAGGGAGAGGAATATTCCCTCAATTATTTCTTCTGCGGCAGCAACGCGCCGGGTACCAGCTATTAGGCGAATAAACACCAAAATCAAAAAACCTTACGAAAAATGTGAATCCCCTGGCAAAAGTTAAGAATAATTTTAGGCTCTTGGAAAAAAAGTTATCCCTGTGTTCAAATTCCAAAAATAAGGGCTGTACAAAGCGAGACAATTATCATTTGTTCTTACGGGCAAATAAACATCAAACTCAAAAGAAAGTTGAAAAATCTGCAATTCTTCCCATAACTTAAACATATTTTAGGCCAAAAGAAAAATATTCCTTCATTTATATTCCAAAATTCTGAGTTGATCAAAAACAAACAATTAACTTTGTTTCTTATGGAGAAACACCAAAATCAATAAACCTTAGAAACAGTATGAAGTCTTACCCTCACCTCGCTGCAACTAGGGATGCGATGTCGATGGCGATGTTTTTAAAACATCCATGTTTCTATAGTCGATGTTTTAAACACCGATGTATTGAAGCCGATGTTTCTTGAACATTGATGTTTCATGCCCGATATTTTATGCTTTCGATGTTTTGAAGGTGGTTGAAAAATTATCACAATCACAATTTTGTGAAAGTGAAAATGTGAAATACGACCTGAAAGAAGCACTGTCTGTTTTTGGTTTACACGAACACGATATGTACTACGCTCTTTTAAGAGACTGCTATACTTCGCCGGAGATGATCATGATGCCCTGAAATTTCCTTTGTCTTTCCTTGCATATCGCACTTGAAAAGACGATAGGTTTTTTAACTTTCTTTTTAGTCACATTTTAATTAGGAAAAAATATGGACGACCACTGGCAAATTAAGTGCCCGAATCTAATCTCAAAGATTACTAAATGTACTATAAAACATAAATGTTCGAAATCATCGATTGCTTTTGGTCGCTCCTTTTTTAACATCCATGTTTTACATTGGAACATCTCTGCTTGGCAATATCGAAATTTTGTTGTCGATGTTACATCACTAGCTACATTTACTCAATTGAAGATTTTTTCAGATAATGAAATCTATTTTTAAAGACATTTTTGATAGTTATGTTCAATTTTGCGAAAATATGAGTTTTTCATGCAATTTCGTGCAAAATATAGCAGATTCTATCGCTTTCTACTGCCCGAATTTTTTGGAATATGAACCCGGGGATACTTTTTTCTAAGACCCTAAAATTATTTTTAACTTTTGGCAAGGGCTTCAGATTTTTCCTAAGGTTTTTTTTATTTTGGTGTTTATTCGCCCGTAAGAACCAATGTTAATTGTTTCGCTCTGTACAGCCCTGATTTTTGGAATTTGAACGCGGGGATAATTTTTTTTCCAAGAGCCTAAAATTATTCTTAAATTTTGGGAAGGGTTTCAGATTTTGCAATTGATTTTGAGATTGATTCTGGGTGGGCGCTGCTAGCTTTAGTCTAAAGCTAGCAGCGCCCACGATTTTCGGAAATCCAGAGGAGCCTAAAATTCGGGAATAGAGCATTTAATTAGCCTAAAATTTTGGATATGGTTTGGTGGAGATTGGTTTGTGGGCGCTGCTAGCTTTAGATGGCTGATATTCCGTCGTGAACACAAGCCCCCACACGCCAAGAATTAAAAACCCAAGTGAAAGTCACTCGACACTGCCAACGAACGCAGTCCAAACGCACGATTTTAATGTAGGCGGTCTCTTCAAGCCAGAGGCGGGATTCGGGGGGGGGGCGCAAGGGAGGGCAACTGCCCCCCATTGTTGGGACATATTTTAAAAAACATATTTAGACATTGCATTCAAGTTTATGTTAAAAAAGATTTACTTTATTCTGTATTTCCAGAAGAATTTTAATAATAATTAAGGGAATAACAATTTTAGTAAGCTAAGATAATACCATGCTGCATAAATAAATTGGCAAACTTTAGTTCAATATTATGAAATGCGCGGGATAATGTTCAGCGTTACGTGATATTCATAATATCCCGAATTAAAAAAAAAATCATTCTATTATATTTTACTTTTAAATGATATTTACTTAGAAATTAAACAGTTTCATGCGTAAAATCATGGTAGGTTTGACATCTTGTACTTTCTACTCAGTTTCGAACTTACGCGAAAGAGAGAACGAAGTCTCTGTTCTTTCGGAGCCCTCAACGCATCCACAGTACGTATCCTTCCGGCACTGTACATCAGTGGGGCCAGTGGCGGGCTTTCTCACGCCACGACACTCACTCACTCATACACACGTACACACACACACGCACGCGTGCGCACGCGCGCACACACACACACACACACACACACACACACCACATAAATCAGCCCAGCTTATCGGAATGACCAACCTCACAGGCGCTGAAAGAGGTGTCATGAAACAGTGGGTACGATTCATTATAATCGGTACTATTCACACGTAATTCGTTTAATTCACACTTGTGGAAAGAAATGTCTTGTAAATGGTGTGGAAAGTTGATTCTTAGTACTTTTGCTTATAGACCAAAATAAATACTCTATTATCTATATCTATATCTATATATACTAATATATAAAGACAGAACTGCACTCACTTACAGCGCGATAATCTCTGAATCTACTGAACCAATACTGACGAAACTTTTGTAGTAGCTTCCTTTAAAGGTCAGGAGTAACATAGGCTATGACTTACAATCGTAAACCTTACTATATTCACAAAATAATTACTTTTCCGGACATTTTTCGCCTCACTTTACATCACAGATTCAATAGTGGATCAATGTCAATAGTTTAAATGCGCGCCACCAGAGGATGAGGTCTGAGATCTTCTACTGTTTTCATCAATGTCCAGAATAAAGGCCGTCTAGAATAGTATATTATCTATTGTAGACGGTCTTGACAGAATCATTACGAAATTCATTGGGGTTTGAACATGTGCTATGTAAAGTCCGTGAGTGTTCGTTGGTGATTTGTTTGTTTTCAACGTTGGTGGAACATTTGACGTTCTTTACTACTTTCAGGAATTTCGTTCTATGTACAAACTTTGTCCTTAGTCCGTTTGATACACAAATTGTGGCAAGAAAACATGTGAGTTTTAAAGTATTTAGAAAGTTAAAAGTACAAAAATATATAGTACAAAATACAGTAAAGTACAATGTACAATATGTAGATATCGTATACAGGTATCGTATATTTTCTAAACAACCTCTTACAGAATTTGTGAAAATTAAATTGTTTGGAACAATGCCGAAACGAAAGTTACAGTTGTCAAAACAGAATACAAGTGCTAAGAGATGGGCAGCCTATTAAAATTCGGAATGGGTACTCAGAGGCAAGAGCGACTTGCAAAAGAACACGCACCATTGAAAACAATAGAGTAAAGAAGAAAGCAAGTGTGAATAATTCTCTAGGAAGCAGGGCAGCTTTTCGTTATGACTCTCGATATGACTATTTACACACATCTCATGTTCAAATTGGTAAAATGGAAAATATTTATATGTTTTGGTCAACACTGTTGAACATTTTTCTTCAATATGGGCAGTGGTAAGTAATTAAGTAATGGTCCTTTACATATTAAGACTAATCTTGCTTTTGTTTCGCATGTCAGTTTCTCCCAGTGAATTAATTCATCTATATTTTCTATAAACTGGCAAAAATTAATTTATATAAAATATTTATGTCTAATCTAATAACAAAATTCTGAGACTCCTTGGTTTCTATAATTCACATTTCAAAATCCATAGTATCTCGCTCTTCAAATCAAATAACAAAGCTAATAGTGTTTTGTTAGGTGGTTCAGTACATTGTCAATTTATTATGTATACATAATGTACAGGTTCGTGGATCAGTATTGCTGTTATGTTGCGATGATATGATGAATTGATTTACCTAAACAAATAAGTTTTAAACTACATGTTACTAACACATAGATCTTTAAACATATATATTTCTGTCATCTTCAAAATAATTTTAGAAACCGGCAATTACCTTTCAACATAGATATTTTCATTTACTTTTATTATTAATTCAACAAATACGTTACGACATCTATATCTATTTGTCCGGATCTCTCTACTAGCGTACCCATGCGAGAACTCTCGTATGTTTCGTATACTCTGCTTAAAACTGTAAGACCCTTCAAGGTCACGAGTTGGCAGCAGATAATTTTTTAATCTTTCTTTATAAATACTATAGAAGCAAAAAATATAAAAATGAGTTAGTTTTACAATTTGGCAATTTATTGAAAGTGTTGGTATAATATATAAAACTCCCGTCCTTTGGCTCGACAGCCTGCTACGGAGCTTAGCTGACCGGCTGTGACACAGTCTCTCGGACTCGGGTGTTCGAATGGTTAGCACGAGGTTAGTTCGAGTGGTTAGCACGTTCCCTTTACCGTATACACCGCTCTTCTTAAGCTTAGGATGGGCTTTCTCATCGTCACACAATAGATACTGAGACATTTGTAAGGAAAGCGCACAGTTCTAATTTACCCGGCCGGGAATCGAGCTCGGGGTTGTTTCATGGAAAGCGAGCACGCTAACCAATAAGCCACCGAGGGCGGGATATAAAACTCCACAAAAAGAATACATGTGAGTCTACAATTTGTGCAAGTATTTTACGAGTGTTTTGTATTAATAGTTTAGATTTGTTTATTGTTTTTATTTATAAAGTAAGAAATGTTTGGGAGCTGAAACTCCCAATTAGAAAAATGTAAACTTTCTTTGGTAAGAAAGTGATCGAGGCACACTGGAAATTTCCAAATAGGGGGAAAGACATGACAGGGCTTGCTTGGCGGGGCAGATATACAATGGGAGAGTAGTAGACCCCATTGCACGGCATGAATAACTGGAATACCTCTTCCTGGCTAAAAATTTACTGTAATAAATGCCTGGGCAACGCCGGGTAGATCAGCTAGTTAATAATAAAATGAAAAATGTCTTAACGACAGCTGTGAGTGACAGGGACAAAAGAGAGCAAAATAAATCAGTCGTTAATTATAATAAGCCTGTTGTCCACCCATTTGGTTCTCTCATTTTTAAATTGTTTTTGCGGGCTGTGAAATAAATGTTTGTCCAACATGAATGCGGACCACTGTCCTGGTCCTCAGTCAGAGGGCTTTCGACCTCCCTTCCGCTGGCACTAAAACATTTGGTTACCACAAAGACACGTATGCCACCATTTAGAACTAATTAATTGCTAATTAATTACGCAAATATTAAATTTTTTGCTCTTCACACTTCCGAGTAATTAAGTGTGAGCTGGCGGAATATTCAGCTGGCACACCACTTTCGGGTACCACAGAAACAAATATGTCATCTTGTCGAACGATTTAATTGCTAATTAATTACGCAAAAAATAATTTTATTGCTCTTCAAACTTCCAAGTAATTAATGGTGAGCTATCGTGCACGCCCTCCTGCCAGTCGTTTGCCCGGCCTGCCTGCGGGCCGGCCGACGTCAGACCGTCCAGCCGCACGGGAGCTGTGCGCGGCAAATTTAAATGAAATACACGCCCTGGCCGAGAGCTGTCTTCGATATAGCACTGTTTGATGAACAAATCAAAAGAGACTAATGAAAATTACGCCAGTACTTTGTTATGTTCATAAAAGTTCTCTCTGATATTTAATTATCATCACTGAATTACCATATGCGCGTCTTATACTCTTATGTTGGTAAAGCCTTGATTTTATAATAGTAGGTTAGACACCTGTGGCATCGAGTTACTAGCTGAAGAGAAGTTCATTGTGGCAAAGATGGCAACAGAAAGAAACTAATCGTTTCGTGTCTGCGCCGCTGTAACAAAATTATTTTCTCATGACTTTCGTTTCCTTACTTGTAACGAAACTAAAGTCTGCCCGAATTTAGTTTCGTTACAGAATGAACAGTTTCGTTTCGTTTCTTTACTGAAACGAAACGAAAATTAATTTCCTTTTTGTGGGTAAGAAACGTTATTTCTTTATTTAGTCTCGTTTTTAATATTTGTTGAAGGACAAGTAACGAAAGTCGGGAGAGGGCGATTGAGAGGAGTTGTACCCCCGAGTAAATTTCTGTACTTCATTTTGTTTCAGAACAGAACTATCTAAACACCAGTTATTATCTGTACCTTTTCCTCCATCCTCTATCGACAATTTAATTACTCTAAAAATATGTTCTGGCTCTTGTGATAATTTTTTACTCGCAAAATTCATTGTTGGATGCATGGTTTGACATGAAACAAATGAACAAACATGAACAAATAGAAACTTTTGTTTCGTACGGTTTTCGGCGGAAATACCGCAAATAAGAAGGGGTGAGCTAGGTTCGCGAAGCCACGCGTGAGGCTAGAGCCCGCGCGCCTAATGGGCCACCCACCCGAAGGGTGCACTTGCCATTCTTTTGTACAATATGTACTCCCAGGCCTTCTCCACCGCAACGCCAGATGTGAAGGCTTACGGCGGTTCGTCCGCCATACAGCTTAAACATCAGAGCCACGCGGCCCGCCGCTGTCTTGCGACGGTGCTGGTTTAGTGATCGCCGCCACCGCCACCCCCGAGATTTAGTTAGTTAATGCCTTATTTTACGTGGCGAGACTCGGGCCATCAGGCCCGCTCTTCCGTCTGACCACGCAAATTTCGCTACGCTCCTTTCACCTAGCGGAGAAAGAAGGTATTATCTCGGGCGACGAAACAGGCAATTTGAATTTAGCTCAGAAGCGTCATTTAGGCTTGAGGATCTTTTACATGCAAGTAAATCTACTAACATGGGACAGCCGGCTTTACTTCCCCTCCGCGTATTTTTCGCCCTTAAAGACGAAGGATTATTTCGCCCTTAAAAGTTCGTCGATCGGGTTTGAACCCGCGAACTTGGGTATAACAGTCCGGCACGCTAACCGTCACACCATCGAATCCGCTAACCATCGAATCCGCAGATCCGAGATGCTTTGGGAGGGCGACGACCTTCCAAGAGGAAGCGACTGCACCCGAGCTGTTCTCGGGAAGCTCATTTCTGAATATTCAATTCGCCGTTTCTCTGCTCTGTTCAATGCTCAATTTTCACTACCGTACATCAAGAAATGTACCCGATTAATTCAATAAATTCCCGCCTCCTCAGGGTTACTGTGGAAGGGAAATATAAAAAAAAACATCAAGACTGGAACATCCGTGCATTTATAAAGACAACATTGTGTCTCTTCTTACTTTGTTTTTTAAAATCCTTTTAATGGTTCCACAAATATGTTGAAATTTGTATAACTTTGGTTCTTGATCAATGTCATTGAAGAAGGAAACATTATAGCACATATAATTGAATGTGGGGACTTGTTCAATAGTGTTGCCATCTAGAATAACTTTTGAACGAAGATGATACTTTCCCTGAAAATCCCCACTTTCGATTTCGAGAAGGATATCTCTAAATTGTCATTTCTTTATTATGTTTTGCAATTTGAAAAAAGTGAGTTGCAAATCGTATTCGGAGGAAGAGATAATGACTAGTCATCAGCAAATAATACAGTGTTTAAAACAGTGTGTTTTAATATAAAATTATTTGCCTTTCTTCGATGACACGTTTATTTATATATATAAAATAAATTTGGGAAAAGTGGATACTCTTGACGTACTCTTCGGTTTATACTAGGAGAATATTGCTAGATGTATTGATCTTAATGGAAGTGCTTCTATACGTTTGTTGTATCATCGCCTTTGTCTTTCATTATTGCCCATAGGTTTCGTTTCGGTTGTTTTTTTTTAATTATATTTCTTCTTGTTCGGCATTTCTGCCTTTCAAGGGCGTTTACATACGATTACATAACGTTTTAGGATGAACCATCCTCAAGTCTGTCAATATTCTTTCTGTAGAAGTTTGTTAGAAAAAAAAGAGTTGATGTTGTTGTGTGTGCGAGAGTGTAATAAAGAGAGAGAGAGAGAGAGAGAGAGAGAGAGCGAGAGCGACAGTTTATATTTTCAGTTACTTAGGGAGGCTTCAAAAGGTCTTTAGGGTACCATGAATGAATTCTCCGTGGTTGGCTGTAATTTTTACCTAAATGATAAGTTGCTGTAGCTGGGGATTCTGGTAGTAATTCATAAAAGTTTTTGAAATTTTTATTATGTAGTCTTGAAAAGATTCTATTTTTAGTTCTCTATGCAGTTTGTCGTTCCTTATAAACCACGGAGCTTTGGTTATTTTTCTGAGACATTTATTTTGTAAAATGTGGAGTTTTTTAATGTGGCTGTTGGCTGCTTTTATCCAAACGGGGCTCGCGTATGTTAGTGTTCGTCTGTTTATTTTATCGAAGGCTTTATTCTAATCAATAAACAAAAAAGGGGTAGGAAGGCTGAATTCTCAGTGTTTCTGTATAATTTGTTTAATAATAAAGATGCAGTCTGCACATGAGCGTCCTTTACGAAACCCATGTTGTTCTTTTTATATTTCCCCTCCACAGTACTCCTGAGGAGACGAGAATTTATATTTCTTAATTAGTATACAGTAGACTGTTCTTCTGGTAATAGTACTTCAAAGATTTTGTACAGTCGCCTAGTAATTATTTTAGCAAACATTTGAATGCGCCGTTGAGGAGACTTAAACCCCTGTTGTTACAGTCCATTCTACAGTCCATTCTACCTTTCTTTAAAATATATTGCTTCTTTCCATGCGTTGGGTATATCGTGTGTTGTCCAGCAGATATTGAGGATATTCAAAAATCTCTCTTTAATTTCCCTTGGAGAATATTTTATTAATTCTGTGGTTTTCTCGTCATTACCAGAACCTTTTGTTTTTAGATGCTTGTAAAAACTTTCTCTATGTTCTTCCATAGTTATAAGGTCAACAGAATAGCACTGTATTGAGAATTGTTTCTAATATTTCTTTGTTAGTGAACCAATGTTTTTTATAATAATTTATCCATTTCTCTTCGTTTTGTTGTTAATTCGTGCTGTATCACGTTCTTCCTTATTGCGATTGCTTCAAAATTCTGAAAGCTTTGCCATTTCTATGAAGAGAGTGCTCCAAGTAAGAAATATATTACCCCAAGCCTCACTTTTCAATTTTCTAACGGTCCTTTTACTAAACTACTCTTTATTTTATGAACAATTTTATCAGAAATCATTCAAAATTCAAATTGCTCATATATACTTTTTTTGTCATTAATACGTTTTTCAATTTCCTTGTTTCCCCCATGTTTAGTCTTTTTTCTTCGATCTCTTACGTCGACGTTCCAATGATTCAAAAGATGCTTTCCAAATTATTCCCTTTAAATCTCTCCTTCCCGTTTCAACATACAGACTCATTGCTCTGTGATTAAACTTTTGTATCAATCTTTGACAATATAATTTCCTTATACTCTCCACATGAGATAGATGGGCATTGAGATATTCCTCTTTAGGCTTTGGCAATTGTCCGTATTTTGTAGCCCATCTAGTTAGTAAGTCGCTATAGAGACAACGAGGGTATTATCAGAGTTAATATCTGGGCCTCTATATTCTCTGGTATCTTGTACTTGTGATATATTTTTTATTTACAAGAATAAAGTCCGTAATAGATTTAGTGCCTCTACTTCACCACGCATATTTGTGTATATCTTTGTGTCTATAAAAGGAAGTTGGTATTCTAAAATTATTAAATGCAGAAAAATTTTGAAATATTTTCCCATTTTCATTTATCGTAATTTCACCATTGGTTCTCACTTGGCATTTAAATATGCCCCTGTAATGATATAATCATTCTTATAAATTCTGTCAACATGGGTTTGTAGCGTTTTATAAAATATCTGACTTTCTTCCTTCCTGCCTTTCTTTGGGGAATATAGTCCAATTATCCTTAGATAATCCCTTCCAATTTTCTACCTTATGTTTAAAATTCTATGTGATACAAAAGTATAAGGATCACTTTTGCTTCTGTATTTGTTGTTCAGAAGAATAGCAATTCCAGAGAAGGTGCGTTTGTTTTGGGGTACTCCACTATAAAATGGTATATAATGTTCCAAATCTTTTGTGCCTGTTAATTTCTTCTTCGTTTCTGAGATTACTGCTTTGTCTACATTCAAATATATTAATTCTGATTCCAGTTCTATTTCTTTGTGGTGATGCTTCTAATATTCCAAGTTTAAAAAGGAGAGTTTCCACTATCCATGAAGTTTGCCTTTATTCCTTGCATCTGATTTGAACCATGATTAATCCTCTGAGGATTATGAAAATTGAAATAATTTCCTCTGGTTTCCTCCTACCAACCTGCAGAAATAAAAAAGTGAAAGAAGTGTCATCTTATTAGCTACATGCGTGCCTCCTGTGTTTGTAGTTATTCGAATAACATTATATACGAGTTATAATTTTGTCTGTAAAAAGGAAATGGTGAAGGAAATGGTGTAGGAAAGATATATGAGAACTTTTTTAGAAGACAAAGTAAAAGATAAGTACGGAGAAAAACAAATGTCCAATTGTGAATCGAAAGATAATGGTATAGAAAAATCTGTAAACTTTGATATGGACCTTTAAGTTGGCAAAATGGATTTAGAACAATATAATTATATCTTTGTGAAGGACAAGAGTTCTCTTGTTTCATTTACTTCCAGAGACAACAGCGTGAGGTGTCTTTTGGCGATCCCGCTAATCTCTCAGCCCCTTCTCGGATTCACAGTAGAAATCACCCGCGTATTCTAATTGCTGTCGGCACAGTTATTCTCTCAGTTCTCCTTTTTATTTGTGTACTCATACATATACATAACCTTTGCATTCTTTTCCCGAGTTTTGGAAGCGGTGGATAAAAGTGTTATGTGCACATGTAGCCGCGGTCACTGGCGGTGCTAACGCATTTAAAATACTCCCATTTTTGGCATACTTTTTTCTCGGAAACAAGCTAGTCCACTTGGCTAAGGTTCATTTTCAATGGTTATTAAAAAACGACATACTTGCGCATGGTATTATGGTTAGCGTGAGCCTCCCGCCCCACATTAAAATGGCTATATTTTAACCTATTATCAGATAAAAAAACTAATATTTTGGTACAAACCACGTACAAACGATTAAGAATTGTTTCACATTTTTTTACGTTGACGGTGATGCGCTTGGTGTCATTGTTAGCGCAAACCTCCTGCCACGACATTAAAATGGCTGTACCTGCACCGATTTTCTGACACAAACGAAAATTTTGGGCGAACAATCCGGTACAAACGAAGTACAAACGATCTGCAATGCTTCCAAATTTTCTCACAGTGGTGGCGGTGCCAACGTAAAGTGAAATGTGAAATGCACAATTGAAAGTGCTATATCTTGTAAATAGTTTTGGTACAAACGAATGTTATTGTGGAACAAACGGTTACAAACGATGTACAAATGAATGGTAGTTGTTTTAATGGTTTTCGCTTCGGTGGTGGTGCTAACTTCACATCGTGCTGACGGGTGACAAGCAGCGGCGCGGCGCTTTGGAGCTCCAGCCTACGCTACAAGAATAAGAAGAGGAAGAAAAAGAAAAGAATATATCAGTTAACAATTTATAACGGAATTTGGGTTTCGCAAGACATTGCCTATAATTTCCACGAACGTTTTCCATAATATATTATTTTAATTTGGCTGTAATAATTAAATTGTTTCAGAAAGATGTATTTTTTCTATAGTAGCAGATATTACAGTAGAATATATCAAGTTTATAGCAATATAACAAATATCTTGTTTTATATTTAGTTATGTATTGTATTGTATTATTTACAGTATATTAAATATTTATTCCATTGACATAAACCTATGACGTAGTTCCATACAAACATCTCTTCGGCCTCATAAAGCATCTCTTCTTTTGTAGGGCGCCTTCTCCTTTAGGCCCTTATATACATCGTTTCGCTGTATATCACCACCCGTTAGATACCAGTCATAACAAACCTGCCTCAACCAACGCTTCTCACGGGCGGTCGCAGTCGTCAAATTACTGATTTAAAACTAGCAAGGTCTATTCAAATCTTGAGCAGTGAATGAACCCAATCAAGTGAACAAATACTTGCTGTTATGAGCAGAGGCGTATCTACGGTATGGCAGACATGGCACGTGCTATGGGCGCCACTCACAAGGGGCGCTATTTAGAGTATACCTGTTAAAACAAATAACAATCATCCTAATTTGAAGTATCCCGACAGGGGCGCAAATTCTACGCATGCCATGGGCGCCTGAATACCTGGATACGCATCTGGTTATGAGCCTATAATAAACTTCATTTCAGCGAATAACTCGATGACACAGATGTCTAACCTACTATTATAAAATCAAGGCTTTACCAACATAAGAGTATAAGACGCGCATATGGTAATTCAGTGATGATAATTAAATATCATGAAGAACTTTTATGAACATAACAAAGTATTGGCGTAATTTTCATTAGTCTCTTTTGATTTGTTCATCAAACTGTGCTATAACGAAGACAGCTCTCGGCCAGTGCGTGTATTTCATTTAAATTTGCCGCGCACAGCTCCCGTGCGGCCGGGCGGTCTGACGTCGGCCGGCCCGCAGGCAGGCCGGGCAACCGACTGGCAGGAGGGCGTGCACGGTAGCTCACCATTAATTACTCGGAAGTGTGAAGAGCAAAAAATTTAATATTTGCGTAATTAATTAGCAATTAAATAGTTCTAAATGATGGCATATTGGTTTTCATGGTAACCGAATGTGGTGTGCCAGCTGAACACTTCAAGTCCAATTTATCATTGATTACTCGGAAGTTTAAAGAGCAATAAAATTAATTTTTGCGTAATTAATTAGCAATTAAATCGTTCTACAATATGGCATATTTGTTTTGTGGTACCCGAAAGTGGTGTGCCAGCCGAATATTCCGCCAGCTCACACTTAATTACTCGGAAGTGTGAAGAGCAAAAATTGTAATATTTGTGTAATTAATTAGCAATTAAATAGTTCTAAATGGTTGCATATGTGTTTTTGTGGTAACCAAATGTTGTAGTGCCAGCGGAAGAGAGGTGGGCTTTCGGTATAGGTGACGATGACATCTCTGTGACGTCATAAGAATAAGAGCTCAGTTGAGTTCTTGCAGGACTGGCGAACGCACGAGCTTTTATTATAGTGAAACGAGCCAGATCAAGAAAGTAAGATTTCAGGTCTTGTATCTGACAGGTGAGAAATTAATGTTAGTTCATCGCGTTTAGTTCAAATTAGAATTTAATTGCAGATGAATAATACAAGTGTTATTGTTTACTGAAGGAAATGTCGACAATCTCATAGATACTTTGTTCTCCTAGAAGTTACAGCAAAATTGCAAACTTCGGTGGCCATTGACTCACGTTATTCTAGTATCCTCTGGATAATCGAGAGAATAACATCTCTTCGTTAATGACGACAGAGGAGTGTCAAATAACACATTAATCTGCTTTGCAGCCTACCCAGGAAAAATGATGATCACGCTAGGCCACTGATAATAACTTCCCTTCTCTGTTATTATAAATGGGAATCTGTTGTTTTAATCTAATGTCGGTTGTATTATTATAACAAAAAAGTTTTTTGGTTCTTTTTTGAACAACAGAGCAACTTTTACTACGAAAATTTTAAAAAAGGTTTGTAATTGCTATGAATCGTTACAGTTCGTGCATGGTAAAGTTCGGCAAACTGACAGTTTTGTCCACTTTCCAGAATGTCGAATGTTTTTATCTCGTCGATTTAGCATTGCATAGCTAATATTTATGTACTTCAATGCACGCAATTTGTATGCCATTAAAATTGTAAATTTTAATTACAATTCAAATACTTCAATCATTTAATTCTAATACTTAACACTGATCATTATTTGTAAAGAAAATTATTTGATCGTCACTTTCCTCAAATAATTTAATTTCAATATTCAATTTTATACTTAACATGTGAAAAATTGCTACATTCATGTAATTATTTTATTCAGAAACAAGAACAAAATAGTGAAACCAAAATTTTTACATATGTTTTGTCAAAAAATGTATTAATGAGTAAAGTTTAAGTGTACCGTCACATAAAATTTGACATTAATAATTATGTATCTTTATTCGATTCTAATAACTAGACCGCGGGATTTCATGGAATTGCATGTCTGTTTTATGTTATTTGTTAACTGTGACGTTATGGTAACTGTGAAGGTGAAGTGATATGGTGATGATAGGGGGTGAAAGGACGAATAGAAATGCAACCATGCCCAAGGCGGGAGTCGAACCCGCGATCCTTCGGTGCGAGATCGCTAAGAACTACCGGCGTATATTAGTTTTTGTCTAGAAGTGTGTCGAAGTCAGTTATTTTTGTATATTTCTCTTTCGAAAAAAAAGTGAATTGGGCCAAGACAATACCAACATAATATTTCCGATTATATTCTGATATCATTGCTTTCCCTTGAATCGATTTACTTCCTGTAACTTTATTCGTGCACAAGAACTTAGTGAATGGGCTGAAAGGTACGGCGTCTTGTAAGATAGCCATTTGTTCTCTCGCTTATTATCTTTTCGTTTATTAAAATGGAATATTTTTACTTTTATTAAACGCCTTTTGTACTACAGTGTAAATCAGGGTTCATCAAAAAGACCAGTGGCGTAGCCTGAGTTTTGGCTTAGGGTATGTAACTCGAGAAAGAAGAAAATAATTTAAAACTTAAATATTCCTCATTCGCCAATATTTCTGTCACTTTGGTCAATTAGAGCACACAAATAATTTGTATATTTAAAATAAAAACTGATCCAGTAAAAGTAATAATGGCTCACGTACTTCATGTAGTCTATTGGTTGAAAGTTAGAAAAAGTTGACTGAAGTTCACGACCTAGCAAAATATAAATGCGTGTCCTCATACTCTAATAATAAGAGCACTATCAAAACCAATGATTTTCTAAATTCTCCAATTCATTCATTTTGAACCCATTAGAATTGGCATAATTTATAAAATGTAAAGCAATGATCTATAATAAAAGTATAATAGGAAAGAGAAAATCAATTAATTTACAGATACGTAATGAAAAACAGTTGACAGTTTTCCTTTGCTGCTTACATCAAGGGTTTCATCCAGTATCGAGGAGACAAAAGAGGCTTTAGAAATTTCATTTTTAATTTCATGGAACATTATCATGCTCACACTTGAAATCCAATCGATCTGAATTTCTGGCGAGATTGCACGAAACACTGCAATTTTCCATATCATCCTTGTCAGTTTTATCATACTTAATTATTTCACTTATATATTCCATGAAATTGTCTCTATTTGATGATTCCGTATTTTCGTTATGGCTAGAAAATACAAACCCTTGTCTCCCAAAAAAAGCATACAACTCGAATGAAGTGTGACAGAATTTCCCTATTTTCCCTTACATCACTGTTGAATGGCTCAACATAGCCTGTGTTGGCTGTTTAAATAAAGTTATATCCTCTCATATTTTTTTCATATAGTTTTAACTGTTTCTCACGTGCTATAATTTGCTTACGGCACAAAAATACGACTCCATAATTATGTAGGCACTTTGGATCGCGTTGTGCTCGCCATTCCATAGAGGAGATATAAACTAGAGTGCGCACCGGGCTGCGCAGAAGGCCCGGCCGGGTATCAACATCTCTCGCGCCCGTGTCACGTGACTTTGGGACAGCTAGATGGCGTCAGTAAGAACAACCGTCTCGCATTAAATTATTTCTTTTTATACGTACGTTAGATGGTTTATTACAGCGCTATTTTCTCATTTATTAAGCAACACTAAAAATGTTGCTTATGGCAGAAAAGTGAATTTAAGTTTTTCTGCTCTATTTGCTTAAGTACATGAAAATTTCGATTTTTGTCCAACTTGTCACTTTCAACAGCTGAACCCACTAAACCTGATTTACAAGTACAATTACATAGGACTATAAATAAAAAAAATATTTGTAAAATAAATTAACGCCATGGGATGCATTAATCCGAATTTCTGTTATTACTCAATGATAGTCATTTTACTATTGATACACATCAGTGACATTTATAATAGCAAGTTATCAAAATGATATTTCATCAGTCATTCATATTACATTAGTGACATTTATAATAGCAAGTTATCAAAAGGATATTTCAAGGATTTATAGAGGAAAATAAAAGGCTTTTTATCTTTGATTTATATTTTGATTTATTTAGTCAAAAACAGTATGTGATGTATGGGGGAGAAGTACAATCTGCACTCATTTTCTTGAGCTTCAAAAGCTCTTCCCAATATTTTAACTACAAACATTAGACATTTTCCCTCCCGAGTTATATAAAACCTATTTGCATCGATCAACAAACTGAAGGTTTTAATTTTTTTACTTTGTATTACTAACAAAACAGTAACAGTAACAGTTACTCCTAAAAATACTAGCAAGTAAGCTCAAGAAAACGTGGGCATAGTGAAGCTACATTTATGTCCAAAAGAAAAACAAGGGGCCATCACAGCATTTGCTCAGGAAAACTGGACAAAAACCTGATCGAAATGGGGGGCTCTTTGACCTAAGGGTTTGACCTAAAAGCTGAAGTACATATTTTTCAAAGAATTTACTAGTTTACTAGTAACTAGTGGTGCTACAGAATGGATTTCTTGTATTTTTTCTGACTTTCCCGTATTAGTTTTCTATTTCCATGGGTCTTTGCTAGCTATTCCGAATGTCACAAATTCTTACTTGCCAGCTGCTATCTATCACCGCCAAAAGTACATTTTTCTGTCATTTTCTTAATTTTTCGGTTTTTAGCGTTTTCTTGTACATAATTATAAGCTTTAGAAGAATAAAATTGCAGTGTCATGGCAAATGACCTCAGATCTGGAGGATACTGCCCTCTTTCGTCAAAGACTGACCTCTTCACCAATTCCTTACTGGGACCTGGGAGAGTCGTCTGAAAGAAATAATAAATGATATCAATAAAAAATATTCAATAAATGATATTTTTAATTAAAATGATTTTTTAAAATAGACATTTACATTCATGAGAAGATAAGATAATAGCATTAAATGACCACTTTACAAAAAATAACTAAGTGCGTTATCAACACATCTCATCAGGGTAATCAAGAAAAGTGTCAGATACAAGTATATTTTGTTGTCTTTCATACCCTCACTCTAATGTGCAAAGGATAACATGTGTAAGATAAATTAACAATAACATTAATTTGCATGTTTATCAACAACCTTAATTTGCATTTAATTTGTTCATCATATACAAACACAATACTTCAACAAATACACCTTTCACTCTCTTTTAGTTATGCGTCTAATAGACATCTAGAGATTCAATGTGACAAGTGAAATTTAAGATCTTTAAAATTAAATACTCCTAATTAGATCATACTGTGAGAGTGTATTAAAAGTCACACCTCTACGACGTGAAGAGCATCATCAGACATTTGTGCTTTTTCTTTGATTTCAGTAAGAAGATTTTCCAATGACGAAATTTTCCTCCTGAACTTCATATTCTGAGACCGTAAATGCACAATCTTTTCTTTCTGTTCACAGACCTGTTTACGAGCTATCTTTAACACTTGTCTTGCTTTTAATGGAGAGTCCATATCTTCATCAACGAAGTCACCAATATATCTATGAAATAAATAAATGGACAAAAATTTTAATACAACATAATTGTAGAATTTTAACAGAAAGTTAAACTGTTATTTCACTTCTTGAAAAGAAAAAGAATTTTGGAATAATTTACATTGAGGAACATTGTGAGGAAACTATTTCATTGTTTTGTGGGGAATCCTATTGTTGAGAGAATATTAGTCAAGTAGCGCTTTCTGCTTGCAGAAATCCTTTCAGTTGATGATGTGTCATTATTTACACAGTGTGACTCATCTGCAGAAGGTACAGATGAAGAAGCCTTTGAACTAGATTGTGTTGCTGAAACAACAGACAAATGTATCAGAAAAACATTCCTCATTAATTTTTACAATTCTACACAGAAAATATTTCAAGATTCCTATAACCTTACCAACATTTGTTGTTCTTTTTACAGGAGATTTTCTTCTCGCAGTTTGCTTATTCAAGTGTTTGGGAAAATTGAATATTGTAGGTACTGCATCAGCTTTAAGCCAAACACCTCCAAACTTTTCTCTATCAAAACAGTTTTCTTCAAAATGTTTTGAACAAACTTTGGAAAATTTTGTAGGAGTAAAATTCTCCCTCCTAAGCTTTTGCACCCACACTTTCTTCCTTGTTTCATCTTTAGGAAAACTAGAATGCACAACAAATCCACTAAAATCATCCATGATACATCCGAAAATGCATGAATCAGCATCTAGATATTTATTTCGCACAACTAAAAGGGTATAACAAAATATTAAAACAAATTAATAACCTACCTATGAAACGTGACTCCTCCTTCTTTCACGTACTTCTCGTTGCAGCCAAAACAACAACAATACTGAACCATGATTTCTAACAAATCTCACACACGTGTGGATCGTAAGAAGTGAACCAATATCCACAACGTCGCAAAACAATAACGCTGTAGCACTAGAAACAGCAAATAGCACGCAAAGATACCAGTGGCGTAGCGTCAGGGGACGCTGAGATGCTGAGCATCCCCGTATATAAGAACCTTAAATACTGTATTGATAATCTTACAAGTGGTCTGTTGAGCGAAACACGTTTTGTATTAATTTTAAATTGATTTCCTATGATTGAATTCGGCGGGCTGTTGAAGCTGGCCTCTGATTGCTTGGAAGCTAAAATGCTTCAGCGTCTGCCGCCAGATTGCGACGAGCAATGACGCATGCGCAGATGGCGAGGTGCCCCTCTCCCCTCTTCACCCCTGGCCCAGAGAAACCCGACTGCTTTACGCTAGCGTCTACTGCGGAAAGAAGCTCGTTTGCGCACGAGAGCGCAGCACACTTCAGGCGTTCAGTAAATTATCTTTCTCTCTCTCACTCGGGAGTCCCCGCTTGGTCATGGGTACAAACTGTAGAAATAGTGCCTGACTACTATTTCTTAATTAATATCCAAGAAATTGTATTATCTCTTAAATAGATTACATATTATTTAAGTCTGCAATGTATAAATTAACAAATGGTCTTATTGCCATTCGCGTATACGAATTAAAGCTGAGCCATTGTATAATTTGCTTTCAAGACATCGGCAGCCCTGACTGCTGTGAGGATTTTGTGGGAAGCGCCTACACCGTCGTAAGCAATCGAGATCGTGGAAGTAGTCCCAGTGTATCTGCCTTGTGTTGCGTTCGCCTGTTAGATGAAGTAGTTGATAGTGACATTTTGTGTGTTATTGTTGAGCATCCCCAAACGTGTGAGTCAAGCTACGCCACTGAAAGATACATACAAGCGCATACAACACGAGCTGCCGGTGTCCCAAAGTCACGTGACATAATGTACGACCACCTCATGTTGAAACATGCGCACTCTAGGGTCACGCGCACTCTAGTTGTATCTCTCCTCTATGCACCATTCCAGGCCACATATGTGGATTGCACAGTCACATACCCTTGTGCATTCAACCAGCACAATCCCTAACCTAAATTGGCTACATATATAGTTGCTAAATGCATTAAAATAAGGTAATAAAACTTAAATAAAACGAACGTTCATTAATTAATCTCGTTCTCTTACAAACACCGAATAGAACAATAAAGTTTCGTAAACGACAGCTTTTTTCGAAGGCACCTTGGATGTAATGGTTCACTGTGCATCTGATTCACAGCGCAGGCTAGGCGGCATTTCAGACAGACTCGTTCATCCTTGTGAAGAATCGAATTCTCAACGGCACAATGTTTGAAATATAATGAAATATTTTATAGTAGAAAAAGAAAATAACAAATGGACAATTTACAATCCTTTTAAAATAAAAAATAACTGATATTGTCAGGGTATTTAACACATCATCCACATCCATGGACGCTACGCCCCTGAAAAAGACGAGTCGAGAGCAAAGGGCCGTCGGCAACAGCCGGAGCGGATGGGGGCATCAGCAGCCTGAGCGAGCGATTCCTGCTGAAGAGGGGGGGGCGCGTTGAGAGGTAGAAGCGATAAGTCGGAAAGTTCCGTTTCATGCAAGACGTCAATACAAAATGTGTCATGGCGAAAGGAAGCAAGAGGCTCTCGTAATAATAGTCCGATAATTTTTAAAAATAAATAGGAAGAACAATTTTTTTTAAAAAAAAACAGGAGATAATACAAAATGATTTGTTTCTCAGAAATTTTTTAACCATGTTAAAGAGTATAATCTACGATGAATCATGCAGCTGAGTACAAGTAAACTGATAAACGTATATTTTGAAAATAGATTTCATGAAATTTCTGATATGGAGTCAGATAACAAAAGTTTTTGCTTTACCGTTTTCAATGTTGACAGCGTAAATCACGATTTACGTTTGAAAATATTGGATCTTCAAAATGATACAGAATTGTAAAACCAATTCCAACACCAGGAAGATCTACTTCATTTTTAATAAAACATCCTTCTGTTTTACTGCTTTTTACTGTTTCCTAAGCTCCACAAGCATGCTGCCATTATTTTAAGTATGTTTAGGTCTTAGACATGCTTGTAAGCAATATTTGTTGGGAAATGATTCGTTGAGAAAAATGTATCGTTGAATTAACAGTTCGGACCGTTCAAGTAACAATGCGGAATCTCACCGCTGTGTGCATCTAATATAATTAATAACATTCAATAATAATTAACAAAATTGAAAGCAATATGTACAATTGCAGCACAATAAATTAACTTAAAGCATGTAAACGAATATTTTGATATTTATAATAGCGCCCAATCCCGCCCCTGCTGCAAGCATGTACATCAATATCCAGCTGCAAACTCTTATTGTAAATAATACATCGTTTGATATTAAACTCAAGGTGTCGGTTCGTTAAGATATTCAATATGTAAAATTCGTTTGAGCAACATTTCCATGTACCGAAGTGAAGTCAAATCCTACTAAATTGTTTCTAATGGTAACAAATGATATTTAGTACTCAAAGGTGAAAATATTACTTAAAATTTTATGACTTTTTGGTTCGGAATTGCTTTTCTTGAGGTAAATAAAACGCAGAAAATAATCCAATGCTTTTTAGTATAGAAATAATTTTTCAATTTTCGAACCCCAGCAAGTTGGCACCCTGGTTCTCCAAAACCCCCTTTGTTCCTCAAAACAAATCAAGGGAAGTTAAATAATATGGCAAAGAGTAGGGTTGTACTTGCCCGATTCGGTATGTTTGCACTACTTTACTTAGCCTCCTCGAGAATAAAAACTTTTTCTAATATTTTTGTGACAATCATAGGAAGCGAAAAGCAAACTCTCGAGAAAGATTAAATATTTTTTTCAAATATTGTTTTTAAGGAAGTATGATTTTTTCCAAGAACATCTCTCTATAATGCTGAATAAACCTTTATTGAAAATTTGTTTCCAACATAAATTGTATTATTAGTTTTGTTTGATATTGTGTAAGTTCATTAGAATTTACAGCATGTATACATTTTTAAACAAATAAACACGTTTCATTAACAACGGTCCTTCTTAATAGAATTAATAGACAAAGGGATAGGGAAAGGATGGGCTTTAACATGCCAGAGTTCTCGCACGGGTACGCTAGTATTCTATAAATCTATGGTGCTAACGATCATGTGACTTCAAGCGGCACGAGGGAGAAAGACGTGAAATGCCGTGTGATATTCCATCGTTGCCGTAGGAGCTTGGGGGGCAGAGTTAGAAAAACCGCACTTTTTTATAGTCAGGTATTTTGAGGTATTTTTTTGCTTTTTCCAAAATTACAAATGTAATCTTTTGAAAGATTTCTCAATTCTTTAATATGCACATTACCAGCAATTTTTAAACATTATTTAATTTGTGAATGTAAGTGCTTCAAATGACTTCAAATGAAGTTTTTTGAAAACTCAAAAATTTTCTATGAAAAAAAACTTTAAATTTCACATTTTTAGTACATCTTAAACGTAATTTTCTTAAAAACGGCTACAAATGTTTTAAAGAAAATTGCCATTTAATAGTAGGTTTTTGTGTTCTTTTATATTTTAAAATTAAAAATTTTCGTTTACCATTAGGAAACCGAAAAATTAAAAGGAAAAAAAATGTACTTTAAGCGATGGCAGCTGTTTTTCTCCATGAAATTTATTTATCAAAAATACATCTTGAAATAAGATCATGGTTAATTTTTTTGAAAATACGAGTAATTTTTCTATAATTTCGTGACAAACATAATAGCCCGCTGCAAATTTATCGTGCTTCAGACAGCGGATGCGCTGTAAATTAGAATTTGCAATTTTGTATAATATTTCTTTGTTCATTTTCACAGTCGACCTTTTTTATACATTTACACACTAATCTTTAGAGAAATAACTTATTTCAAATTTTAATAAAAATTGTTAGCTCTAAGGGAGTACCGACAATGCAGGGAACGCAACAATTGAATTCCGTTCCGCTGTCGCGAATTTCTGCGAATTCTGTGTCATTTTTGTGACTTGATATAGTTGTATGGTATCAGGCTTATTTTTCCAAAACATGTTTACAAAACTTTTGTATTATATTTTTATGCAGTTGTAGAATTCACGTAGTTTTGGCAACACTGCGATGGAAACAGCGAGTTGTTCACTTCTTGTTTCGTAAGTTTTCAATTTTTAAAAAAATACTTCGAGTTAAATCTAAAAGTTGAAATTTTTCTGAAGTTTGGCAGTCTAGCATGTGTGCAATTTTCAGATTGATATAGCTGTTTGCAAGGGGGTTATAATTGTCTCTAAGTTGATATTTGCATGAAAATATTTCGTTTTCGCACCAAATGCTGTACCATTTGTAATGAGTAAAGTACAGTTTGTAACAGTCTTGTTTGTACAGTCCATACTTTGCTCGAAAATCATTAATTTTAAGTGAAAAATTAAGACTAATGCAAAATATATTACAAGATAATTTAATAATTCCAGTTGAATAAAATATAACTTGTAGACGAAATAACCCGTGAATTTGAAATTCAATAGCACGTTTAGTTGCTTGGGAACATTCCTTGACTAGTTCGACTGGCTTCTTTCCGTGGAATACATCTTTTACTTGTTCCTTAGTAAACCAACAACATAATTTCAAGAGATAAAGCTGCTACTCACATGGTCAATTTCCAATGAAGCATTCCAACGTTGAGTCGCATTATAATGTAACTCAATAAATATTATTATTATTATTATTATTATTATTATTATTATTATTATTATTATTATTATTATTATTTTCAAGTCTCTCGCCTAGCGAGGTGTACTACAACAGACACTGGGACCTTTGGGGGACCAAGGTGTCTGCTTCGCTTGCAAACTCGAGCGGTCAGGAATCGACGTGAAATTATATCAATAAAAACTTCCTCACGATGCGTACAGTACTCAGGAGAACAGCCTTTTGCATTGTCTGAATGTGCCAGTTCTTGAGACCAAGCTTTGCAGACGATGAAGTTAGTTCTTCAGAGATTAGTCCATTTGCAGAGATGACCACAGGGACTACATCAACAGATACTAACCGCCATATGTCGCTCAGGTCAATAGCCAAGACCTGGTATTTTCGCTTCTCGGCAATGGAGGCAGCTATATTTCGGTCTAAAGGGATAGCTATGTCGACTATAATCCATTTTCATGAAAACTTGTCGATCCATATTGTTAGGTCTGTTGGCTTCGGCCCTGCGATCAGTGGTGACTGCAACATTCCACAAGAGCTTCTACCGTTTCGTCTCCAAAACTAAATCCGACTTGAACTTGTAGTATGGGACCTCTTTCTGTATCGTATGACTTGGCAGCCAAGGCCTCATGGACTACCGCAGCAACGTCGTTATGCCGACTGAGGTATTCTGTTTGTGCCAAAGCAGAGCACCCGCCCATTTTGTATTGGAGGGTTTCGCCGGGTTGATTGCAAAGGCGGCAGGGGTTCTCTATACTCATATCCCCAATCACATATCTTTGGTAATAGGCTATTTGACAACTTTTAGAAAACCATCTTAAATTGTTTATTCTATCATTCTATGCATACGATTTCGTTAATTTTCGGTATACTACTAAAATTGCATCACAAATTGACGACAAAGTTTAAATTTTAAAAAAAGCCCGCCAAAACGCTATCTTCCGCCAGAATCGGTTCGCATGGCCCCTGTGACGTCACATGCTTGTAAACAAGCGACCAGCGAGTATTGTAGCCAGCAGGAGAATAAGCGGAGAAAGAGGCTGAAGTCTAGTGTACGGTACCACTTAAGGAAGTCGTTCAAATCGGCATTTCACGCATCTTCATGAGTTTGCAACTGCACAGTTTAAATACTAGAGGCTTTCTTTTAAAGTTATTACTTAAGTGATTTCTTATAAAAGTGTATTGGTAATTATGCGGTGGATAGACTCAAGGTTGTTTATAGTGAACGCGAGGGCCGAAGGCCCGAGCCTCGCCGTGATTTGGATCCGGGCGAGCGAAGCGAGAAAACTTGCCTTTGAAAGTAATTTGGCATTATAATGCGGCGGAGACAAAACGTATGAGGGCGACTAAAAAGTTTATGAGCCATGAAAATCGCCTATCGGTAAGTTTTATTCATTTCGCATCGCTTCTCTAAGGGGGTACCGTACACCCTACTTTAACCGAGAAAGAAAGTTAAGCGATTGAGTTTTATTTTGAAGATTAATTATGGTGTATAAATGGTGTGCGGTGCCACTGTGTACAAATACATCGATCAAAAACCCCGAGAAACTGTTTCTGTGCCAAAGAACGCTAAAATGCGTAAGAAGTGGATGCTACTCGCCCGTAGAAACCCGAGTGATATAAAGGACCACTCGAATGTATTTTTCTGTGAAGACCATTTTATTGTAAGTAAATGTTTTATATTTTGTAATATGAAATTTTATTAGATACTATGTTTTGCCATGTATCATTATTCATCAATATAGAAACAATTTCACAGGAGCTTGGCAGATGCAAAGTATAAAGGATCAGAAAACAATTTTACTAAGGTCTATCAATATTTATTATAATTTATCAATATTTTTAATAATTGTTAAATTTGATAATAGTTCTTTGACAACAAAATTACAACTTTCTTTCACATTATGCTAATATCAAATTTAATTCAAGTGTTGGTACCAATAAAATCATTGTACCTATAAATCAGTAACTTGAGAATAAACCTTACAAAAATTTTATTGTACTTACTTGGCAATTCTCACGTTTCTCAGTACCTTAGCGTAAAAATTTGGGGTTGTTTTTGAAGAATTGTCCAACCATTACTGTGTCTATTTTGGGCAGGTTTCTACTATCCGCTTTCACAAAATGTGTCTCCATTTTAGAAAAATAAAATCACTACCTAATTCACCACTAGCACGCAGTTGGCTTTTTTGGCAAAAAACTTTTAACACACAACGATCAAAGAAATTCCTTTCGCCTTACTTAGCTCGTGCTACACACGCGGAGATCAGCTTTAAGCGTGTTTACATGCTTCTGACGTCACATGAAATGCGGCCAATCATAGAGCGTTTTCGATCACGTGACTGAACCCTCAAGAACATTAATTTTAAACGAATAATTTAATGTAGATAATGCACATTTTTTTAGCAAATATGTAAAAAAAAGGCTTTAATGTGGAGTAATCTTCCAGGATGTCAGCAAGCCGACCTACATTTACAACACAGTCAAATAGCCTATTGTGAGTGGAAGTTACTTCGTCTTGAATAGAAATGACGAAGCCTTCTGTCTCGGCAAAGAGTCCAGATTTTGTTAGCCAGGAGACTGATGATCCCATATTCACAGCATTCCCTTTGAGCTCAGTAGGAAACCAGCCATGCAAACACTTCTGGGTGCAGTCACGCAACCTATGTTTTGGTGAGGCATATTATCCCAGAGTCAGCTTGATTCAGGTTCAGTTGGGTAAAATTATTGTCCATGGCACAAATTGCTTCATGCACAACTGTTGTTTTCTCAAGGAAGTATTTGCAAAGATTGTTGATCTGCTTCGCGCACAAGGACTCAAAATCCAGAAGACCTCTATTTCCTTCATTCTGCAGTTGTTATTGTTGTTATTATTATTATTATTATTATTATTATTATTATTATTATTATTATTATTTCCTTTTCTTCATTCTCTTGACGAGCACCAAAACTTTGAGAATTTGAAATAAGTTAACAATTATTCAAAAGAACGCTAATTTAATATTAGAAAAAAATCTACTAAAATATTACATAACAGATATTAAGTTTCTGTAATCAACATGCATTCTCTCTTCCATCATTCAACTGCCCCTTCATCTTTACCATCCGAAGAGGAGTGAATATGGATTTCTATGCAGTCTCCTCACTTCCTCTTCCCCACAACATGTATATCATAGATGCTAACTCTGTCATTAGTGCTGGCAACCGATGACTATTCCAGCACTTACACTCATCTTTTTCTCTTCTCAATAGTCACCATGCCTGTTACACCACTTTTGAATGTGAATAATATTCTCTTATTTAACTTTCATAAAATCATACTCTGGATGTAAACAATTTCAAGATACCAGATTAGAGAGAAGACAAATTATCTCAAAATGGTAAAAGATTAAATGATTTTGAAGAATTAGTAGTAGAATTTTCATTTATTTTATTTTTTCCTATCTTGTCCAGTGATATTGGAAGGATAGTAATAGTATAACATTAAACTTTATATATTTCATGATTTTTATAATACAAAACTATGAAATACAATTTTCCTCAGTAACTGTTCTACATGAATATAAAAAGAGTTTTGGTGACAAAATACCAATAACAATGCCTTGGTATACCAAAAAAAAAAAAACAACAAACAAAAAATATTGCAAAACAAATTGTGCACATATTATTACTATTAACATTCTTGCTTCTATGTCAAAACTTAGTTTAGTGTTTTAACCACAAGTAGCTATTTTGCATATTAACTCACACATTCATAAAGAAAACACAACCTCTCGGTGAGTAATAAAATGATCACCATGTAGCAGTTCAAATTCTCCACACAATTTGATTACTTCTAAGATAAAGATCACAGAAATAAAAGTACAGAAATTACACCTTCTTAATACTATTTAATACTGAATTTTTAAAAATAACATTGATGCTCTGTTACATATGAGAAATAAAAACTGAGTTCAGCAAGTCAACATTTGAATTCATGAAAATATGCATTAAAAGTGATTTAAAGACTTTCCTATTTTCCAGCAATATTCTTACAAGTGAATATTGCTGTTATGTTTGGCAGTGTTGCTGGGTAGTTAAGTTTATTTCTTTGAACACTTATTGAACAATAAAATTTCCCAAAAATTCAAAATTCGTTTCTTTGAAACAACTTTGCGAAAAACTGACACTAAATAGTGATTTAATATCTTAACACATCTTTCTGAGAAAATATAATAATATGATGAGACAAAATTCATGAATTCAATTAGTAAAAGACTTACAAACATAAAAAACTATCCCTACTGAGTCTCGTTTCATCTCTTACACACACGATTGCAGTTAAAAGGATGTAAACCTAACACAATTCATTTCTATCAATGACTTGAAAATTTAGCAGATCCTGATTTCCATGTTTAAAATTTACTACTTTACGGCACAATATTGATCTTTTACAAGAAACAGTCTTATATTCTTAACACATTTTCAAGGTTCTGTGATACTGCACACATCATAACAGACCAACTGTCACCAATTCATACTAGGAAATGGGAGAAATCAGACCATCCCCACCTTAAAGTTCTTGCTACTTTCATACAAAGTATATTTTAACAGTAAATATCAAGCATGCACACACTCAGAGAAACTAATTAACTAAAAATAATACAAATTGTGTGTAATGATATTTTGTAATTTAGGCCTGTGTATAATAAAGACATAAGTGAGAAAGCTCATAAAAAATTCAATAATTAACACAAAAATTGAGAATTTGTGTACTAACAGCACTTCAAGGACATCTAAATAGATGCATAAATGAAAATAAACTATATCCCTATAATATAATTTAAGAGAAATAAAAAGTATAAGTCATTCCATTTTTATCCAAAGCATTTTCAAGATTACTCAAATACAATTTACAATAATTTCTAATACAGTCTTAATGCTACACTTACATAATTAATAATTACCTACTTGATCACACATTTATACCCTAAAGTTGCGGATGCAGAGGATTGAAAAAACTTGAATTGTAAAACAAATACCTTCTGAGACACAAGCAACTGTCATACCTTTTCTGTTTTGGAATGCAAGGACTAATTCATGTAATGCATATTTATAGTTTGAATTATTCATTCACTTATTTAATAGATGACCAGTAGGAATAAATTCTGGAGGATTATGTATTTAGGACAAAATATGAGGAATAGCTGCATCTGAAATTAATATTCATTATCTTATTTACGCAGTTATTACTAAACTCTCACTGTATTTATATAATTCTGCCATGAACCATACTTGTTTTGACAGGGTATCTTAATCAATTTTTTACAAGAACCCACCTGATCCTAGACCTTGATCTAGCTGAATACAGAATTTGCATCTATAATTTCATGAACCGTTCATATTTAAGAAGGTATTTGTTTTGGTGTCCAGTTATCACTTTCTTATTTTAAAAAATGAATTTCTTTATATGTAACCCTCTTGTTAACACAAGTATACTAATGGAAGAACATTAAAGTTCAAAAACACTATCTATTAACGTGTCATTACACACGAGACAAGGTATAAAAAGGATGTACCCCTTAACAATCTCTTCAGTCTGAAACACCAATTAATCTTTCTTGCAAGAAGATATGAGAAATTAAAATTAAATTATCACCTTAATTTTCCATTAATTTGAAATGAAAAGAGAGAGAGAATTTTTAAATTTCATGAGTTCATTATTTGGACTAGAGAGATAAGACTTTACAAGTAACAGATTTAAACACTGAAACAAACCTACAAATTTAATAGAAACTAAAGCTTAATTATGCCAAGATTATACAGAAAAATGAATTATATAAAAAAGAATAATTTTTGTTACTACTCTGAATTAATTTTAAGAAAATCTACAATTTCTTCTGTATGAAGCTCTGATCATGATCATGCTCATTAACTATCAACTTACAGACAAACAAGAAATCTTGGAGGAAAATATATTTAGTGTAAAACTGTAGCATTCCTTGTGTCATACTTACTATCCAAACCAGTGTTTTATGTTCTGAAATTATTTTTTGTTGTAAAAGAAATTCAAGCAGTGCTGATGTTTTTCAACATCAAGTTTTGAAAATTGTCAAATTTTAAATCAATACAGATTTTCATAGAATTGATAATCATTTACGTAATTTATATACCAACATGCCAAAAAATTCTGGAAGTACAATAAAAACTGGAATAGTCATAGAAATAAAAGCATTAATAATAGTATGATAATGCTAATATACTATTAGTGCTACTCCTTTTAAAATTGATGTTTATGGTAACTTAATCTCTCATAGGCAATACAAAACCTCTTTCACATTACAATTCCATCTATAAAACTCAAATAAACGGAGAGTGTCAGAAGAAGGTTTTCCAATCAATGAATGTAATTTTAAGAGCCACTTATCACATCTTGAGTGTCATTACTAGAGCTAGTATCAGGACAAATTTCACTCTGACTGTTAAAGAGCGCCTTAAGTTGTTGCACAGTAATGCTATTATCACTCCACTTCTCACCACTTGTTCGGGTGGCTTCATATATTCGCTCTTCAATAGTTCCACGAATAAAAAAGTGGTGGACAGTAGTTTTCCTGGAATGAAAGTGTAAAATTTTACTGAAAAATTTTCAAACAAATTAAATTCTCTTAAGATGATAATGGAAATTATCAGATGAAATATGTTTAACATTTAATCATATTGTGATTAGAGCTAATACACTTTTTTTAAAAATTGAATAAAAACTCCAATACACATATACTGGGTCTTTACCTTAACTTGCAATCCATGTCTGGAAACACCATTTCTTGTTTTGGCAATTTGGCAAATGCATGAAATACCTCTGGCATCCCTTTCGCTTTTTGTGACTCATAGCCACATGCCGTCAGTTTTCGGACTGGGAGAACGTGGCTAATTTTAGTTGGAAGAAAGAGAAAGAGACATTTTGTTTCCTACTCATGTCTCTGCCCATGTCTCACCCCAAACAGCATAAAAAGATTCTGGCACGTGAGCCAGGTACCTATCCGCCCAAGCTCTTAAATGGAAAAAACACAGAAACAGGAACGTTCCTATGGCTTATGACCTGACGGTCACTGCCTCCTCTGCCGTCTCAATGTGCCAGGCATGGCTGTCTTGAAAGGTGGCAAAGACACGTGGTTGCCAAATTACCAAAACAAGAACAAGTGCTCTCAGACAAGGATTGCAAGTTAAACTAAAGACCCTGTATATTGATTTTAATTTGCCTTCATTTAGATGATTGAAGACTATTTAAGACAGGGAAATCAACAATGGATGCATATGAAAGTACCTAATTGTGTGAGCACTTCCACATAACTCACAAAGCTACCGACTGTGGCAAGCATATTTTTGCCCAAGGTTTGTTTTGTTCACAGAACATCAGTACATATACATTGTTTTCACAAAAATATATACTATTCACTATTTCTAATATTTCACATGATTGCATGTGCATATTAAGAAATTGCTACAAATGAAAATCAAAGTTATTCTCGCTTACTAGGATCACTTTGTCCTAGGCCCTGCTGATAGGCAGTAATGGAAATATTTTGTGGCCTTCATGACAAAAATGCATTTTGCCCTGAAGAAGGCCTCAAAAATACTGTTAAAATACTCACAACACTTCTCAAGGATACTAATACTGGAACAACCAGAAAATACTAAACCTTAGAAATTTCTATGAAAATGAACAACTTACTTGGTTTGACCAATACGATGAACTCGACCAATAGCCTGTAATTCATCAGCAAGATTTAACATTGGATCTACCAAAAGAACATGCGTTGCTTCAATTAAATTAAGCCCTTTGGCGCCCAAACTCACAGGTATCAGCAATGCTGTAACACGTTGAGCCTCTTCCTGGAAAAGACATGCAAAACAATAAAGAGTATGCTTCTTAATAGATAAACAAAATGATATGATAACTATTTCAAAATAAAATTATATTACATTTGTAACTTTATTATTGAAGAATTGAAGGGTTTGGTTCTATAGATAGTCCTTTGTCACATTTTCATCAAAAGTAAGATGCACCTATGGAATAACTGTGCACCTATTGAATAACTGAGTGTACATCAGAGATGGATGATTCTTAATGTCTGCAAACTAAAAGCAAGAATTTGATATCCTAATGATTGACGGATTGTTAGTGGTTCCAGGCATGCCATTAAACGAGGTCATTAGTCCCGTAAGTGTAGTGGATGTTTTTTCATCGGGAGGTGGCAGCGGTCTTCCCCCACTGGATGGTGAGATCTGGTGTCGACCTACCAAGGTTTTCCCCAACCAGGTATATCCTATCAGCAGGGCACCGCCCCAGCCAGGACAAGCTCTAAGCCCCTGACTGGTCTCCTGACATGTGGTAGTGTAGTGCATGTTAGTGTAAGTGTATGTGTGTAAGGGGTGAGGATAGGACAAGGAAGAGGAAGGAAAAATTGCGCGTGGTTTCTTAGGGTACAGCTCTGACATTCGCATGGTGTTGATAGGAGAAACCACGGAAAACTACCGATCAGAGCAGCTGGTCGCTAGAATTCTCCTCCAAACAGCAACTGAATTCAACCTAGCTGACAAGCTAGTGTCAAAAATCCTGCCGCTGTCAGGACTCGAACCTACGACCTCCCGGTCAGAGGCACTGCAGTGACATCAGTTGATGCACTGAGACACCTCTCCCGGTATATCCTAATAAAGATCAGGCACATCAATATATAAAAATAAAATATAACTTAAATAGACACATATAACTATATAATTTTACAGTACCTTGAATAATTGCAAACTAGCTTTATATTTTGGACCAGACTGAAGGCGACAAAATGAAATTTCATTCATTCCCAGAGCCCTTTCTAGAACATCTAATACTTTCTCCCACTGCAAGATAAAATTCAAGATAAAACAATGTTAGTACTGTTTAAAATATATATATATATATAATATTTTATTATATATATTAAATATATATATATATAATATAATATAAAAATATATTTTAAGCAAGAAATAAAAAAGGAGTCGAATTGTGTAAATTGGATGCTTTTTTATTTCTGGCTTAATTTGCACCCAATTTACATAATTCGACACCTCTTTTATTTTTCGCTTAATTTTTCTATCTCAGCAAATACATTAATTTCTTTTGTAAATAATAAACAATTTACATGTTTCTGGGGTGTTTCTATGCTTCCACAATGCAAATTTTTGCCTAGAAATAATTTTTTCAATCTAACTTTTGAGTGCTTATTGCGACTCAACCATTCAGAATATCCATGTAGTTTATTAGACAAAATATGCTTAGAATTGTCTTAAGAGCTTATTTTCGAAATTTCCTCCCCGGACACCCTGTGTATGAATATATATAACACAATAACATTTTCATTATATTTTGTTGATAAGATTATTTTTCTATCCAAGAATTTTTTAATTTAGGTACTTACTTTTTGTACAGGAAATGGTAATGATAATTATTTAATATAGAAAATTGAAAAAAGATATCTAAATTTCTTTGATCAAGTGATCAAAGAACCAATTTATTTTCAATAAGAACAACACAGTACAGATTCCAAAAAAGCAATATACTAATGCTCTTAAAAATAAAAAATAAATTAAAAAAACATTATTTTTTAATAATGGGTTGATGAAATGATTCAGTATGTACAATGATGTTTGAGAAAAAGAAACACTAATAGTTCAAGAGATAGCATTACTAAAAAGTGACTCATTCACACACTAATTAAACATGACTAAATCAGAAAATTTATTTCCCAAAAGCAATCAGTCTTCTGCAGCATCGTAGTTTAAAAAAATCTACATTTGCCTGACCTGAATCAGGGTTCATCTGCAATTAGTTTCTGATGTTTAACATTTCATAAAACCTTTGTGCTGCTTCAATAGAGGAACAACAGTCTGCCAAGTAGTCAATATGGGGAAGGAAAAAAGCAAAAAAATTACCAATTTGAAAATTCAATAGACTGCTTGCAAATAAAGGAGATAAAGTATGCCGAAGAGATATCAAATGGATATTTAAAGGAAGGTGGAAGGAGGAAGAAGGGAAGACCACAAGTGCAATGGTTGGACGACGTCAATGATGATCTAAGAGAAATGGGTGTAAGAAGATGGGGAGGAACAGTGGAGGATAGAGCAGAATGGAGGAAGATTGTGAGTGGGGCTGTGGTTCTTAATGGACCATAGAGAGGCCAAAGAAAGAGCTACAAATAAAAGTTAAATGCATGTATTTTAAGAAAATATTGGCCTCTTGGGACTGGCATGCACAAACCTTGGTGAAAATTGTCATTTAGCCACAGTGAAGGCAAGTTACGCTGAAGTACGCAGGCAATAGTAAGATCTAGTTGTACTGTTACTGGGATTATTAAGATATTTCAACTTATGATGGTACTTTCCAGGAAATATCCAAGATATTTTAAAATGTCTGAAAAACTTGGACAAATTTTATCTTTCAATATTTTGTTTGAATGGATAATAGACAAATTTTTTTATAAATAATAATGTTTTGAATTTTATTAAAATCTCTCAAATTTTTAAAATTGCACAATGTATTACAACATCATGTGAAAACAAACATTACCCTTCACTTTACTTTTATACATAACAAATTTCCACGTCTACTTCTGAAAATACTAAAGTGCAAAAACAATAAGAGTGATGCAACAGAATGGCACAGACCAGTTAAATTTTTTTTTATTTTTTTAGTCTAGGCTAGCTTTTTGAGTCTGCCCTACCAGTTTTTCCCAATTTTTCAGAACCTTAATAGTAGAATTGAAATAAGAATTTAAGGATATTACAGAAGAGTAATTTAAGGTTCGATATGCACATTTTCACTAAAAAATTTAAGCCATTCTCTAGAAAATGTTGTTTGAGCATTTGAAAAATTTGGAGCACATTTTTTACAGAAAATGTTAGTTTCATAGAAACATCATAAGAAAGAATTTGAAGCACTTGTCCCCAAATGCAATAATGAATTTAAAAAAATAACAACATAATGTAAATATTAACAACATGAGAAATGTATCAAAAAACTTAACCTACACATGTGTAATCAAAGGAATACATCAAAATGGCATTGATGTCATGTTATCAGAGTATTTAGCACTATCTACACAAAACGTATAATGCATATTTTCAGAAATGCTTTCAAGCACCATTGGAGCGTCATCTAAGCTGAGAAGGGAATGGAGCAAAACCGAAAAAATAACCAATCTACAATAAGGAGATAATGAAGTAACCAGTACGTAAATGCCTGGACCATTCTGTAGTACTAGTTTGTATTTATTTGCAGTTTTCGAAAATACAGAGTTCATAAAAAATGGGACTAGCACCACTTTCTTTGCTATATATGAAGTGGGAAAAAATAATGACACAATTTGGAGCCGTTTTTGAGAAAATAATTGTTAAAAACTATTTCAAAATTGCCTATGTTTCATGCAAAATTATGGAAAAAGTACTCATATTTTCAAAAAATTGAATACAACCTTATTTCAAAATCTATTCTAGATGAACAGATTTCATTAAGAAAAAAAAAATCAATCTTCATTGTTGTAGTTGTAGGAAGAGGAAGAAAAAATTTGAGCTCTTGCAATTTTCAAAAATTTTGAGAGTTCAACGAAAATGCGACAAGTACCACTTTCTTAATTGTCCTTTCCTACTTACCAAGAAACATTTAAAGAAAGAATTTGGAACAGTTTCTGAGAAAATAATTGTTAAAATTGTTTAAAAATTGCCTATGTTTCACGCAAAATTAGGCAAAAACAACTCATATTTTCAACATCTTATATCTATAATGAAGAATCTATAATGAACAGATTTTATTAAGGGGGGGGGGGAAACTATTTTCATTATTGTAGTAGGAAGACGATGAAAAAATTTGGAACTTTTGCAATTTTCAAAAATTCAGAGCTTTCAACGAAAATGCTACCTAAGCTATTTCTTTAAGCATCTTTTGCCCTCTCAGAGGAAAAAATTAAAGAAATATTTGGAGCCATTGTTGAGAAAGTTTTGGTTCAATGTACAGTATCCCCCAAAATCGAAATATCCATTTCAACCTTAAAGAGCCCTAAGTTCATTCAGGTTGATCAGGGAATATTAATTTTGGAGAAACCTTCCTGATTCAACCAAAAAATCTTTGCTTACAGTAATGGATTCAACAGATTGCCAGGGTCATTTGCCAAATTGCTTAACTATGCTCAGTGAAGTCACAGAAGTTAAGCAATACAAAACACCAAGGATTCCTAGATCGGTGACTGTCTGGGAACCCCAATTGCTAATGGTGCTGAGCCCCTGATTGAAGAATTAAAAGGCACTGACTGACTGCGATGTGATAAGACAAAAAAATCTTTCAGGATGATTACTCCAGGATCACTCAAAGCCCACAAAGGAAAAAGAGTGTTGGAAAGACGCAATAAATTTAAAAATAAAAGAGTGATTGCAGACTGTGATCTGTTGGTTTTCTAAGAACAAGGATAAGAATCAAAAAGCATACCGTGTAACATAAATATAAGAACTTCCATACTCAGGACTTGCATTCGATTCTCTTGCCCTACAATTATACACTGCAAGATAAAAGTTTGGAATTTGGAGATTGGTAAATCAGTGCTACAAACTGGGGTAATTCTGTTTTAGGATATAACTTCCTATTAAAAATATTTCTTCTAGTGTAAAACATTATTAAATGAGTCACATTTTGATGCCATCTCTTGTACTATAAGGAAAGAAGAGTGAAAAAAGTGTTTTTTCATTGTAAAGTATGTTTGAATAAATGAACACGTAATGAAAAGCCAAAAGCTTTGTTTGCTAATGTGCTCCTAAAGAACTTCTTATAATATCAATGATAGGATCAGAAAACTGAAGATATTGAATTAAAACTTCTCAAGATTAAAACACAATTTCATTAAGTTGAAAAGCAACCCCTTCTTCCCAAACAAAAAACTTGGAAAAGTGTTTGGTCTTACCGTTGAAAAAACTAATGCTTTTACATCAGGTTGCTTTTTACGTATAGATAACAAACATCTCACAACAGCTTCTATTTTTGTAGAAAATGAGCCAAAAACAGAAGTATCAGGCCATTTATCTTCATCCTGAGATTTCGCTCCAATGTCCACAAAAGATATATCACATGAGAGTGTTACATCACGACACACAGGGCATTTGACATTGATTGTTCGATGAACACTTGATTGCATTAGCTGCTGAATACATTCCACACAAAAGCAATGACCACACTGCAGCACACTCCACTGAAATAAAACATTAAATAAATAAGGAACACACAAGCTCCATAGCATTATTGATAAAGAGTACGTAAAACACTATTTGTTTTAAATTAAGCATTGGCGTACACAGCCTAAAATAAGAAGGGCCAACTACATTTATGGCCCCCTTTCTTATTAAACTTTTTTGTTTTCTCATAACGTATTTTACTAGGAAATAAATGAAACCATAATACAAGGAGAATAAGATTATAACTTCAATAGTACAATTAATACAACTGATTTTATGTCGGAGCATTTATAGTTTGCCATAGCCAGTTTGCCATTTACAGTTTGGAAAGCCTCTTCCTCCAACTCTTGTATTAATTTTCTCAATTATCAGGTTAAAAATTGTGTGTGTATGTGCTGGGGGAGGTGAGGAGGGAAAGTATTTTTCATATTTACAGAAATAAAATCTTTCATTACAAATAGGGTCCCTACAGGGCTACAGGGTCCCTTTAGATATTTTCAGGAGGGCCCAGACTTCCCCACCCTCCCGTGTGTACCTCAACGGAAAAATAAACTTATTGGGATCATTGTATTACCACATATTTTCATTATGAGTTTCTGTATATTTGGAACAATAGTTTGAATATAGCTCAGCAGGAGAGAATCTTTCACGTTTCGATCAGCTATTTCCATAGTTTCTTTTTACTTTTCACAGTGAATGTTGGCAACAATATTTTTTATTTCTATTTTTTATTTATTTATTTATTTACGTCAAAAACAGTTAAAAACTGCGTATGACGAGCTATGGGGAGAAGTGAATTTTGTGCACGTTTTCATAATTCTGTGGTCTCTATCCTAAACCATATTCTAGTCGAATTTTGAATACAGAAAAGAGAGTTTTTTTCGAGTTTTGTTGACAAAATATTCGCTCCTATATAATAAAATATATTTTCAAAGGTAAATTAGCTATAAATTTCTGCCCTGAACCCTCATGTTCTTCATGAAAGAATAATACTTTTTGCCGCGATAATATGAAAAACGATAATTTGAATAACTATATTTCCCACTGAAATTCAGAAGACGTGCACAAATAATGAAGTTACATTTATGTCCAGAAGCAAAACAAGGGACCATCTCAGCATTTGCTCAAGGATCAGGGAAACTGGACGAAAAACCTGATCGAGATGGGGGCCATCAACCCAGAAACTGTGGTACAATACTTGTTACAGGTTCTTTAGAATTATACAGTCCAAATGATAAATAATTACATTAACTATCATTGTTAAAATTAATTCTACTTTCCTTTTTGATGCTCGGTATAGTCTCGAATTGTATAGAAACAGTTATGCAGCAGAAAAGATTTTACTTGGGACTTAAACTTTTCTATGGAATTTAATCGTTTAATGTCTTCTGGCAAAGTGTTGTAGAGTAATGTACATGAATTGTATGTGAATTTTTTGTAGTGAGCTGTTGATACTGCCACCTGGTGAATATGATTACTACGTCGTGTGTTATACTTATAGACATCGGCGTTTGCTGAAAATATCAAAAATATTTCAAAATAGAATCTATCTTTTAGCTGATTACCATTTGATGTTGTAAAAGACAGTAGATACTACATCAACGCTTACTAAATACAGAGCAGCAAATGTAAAAAAATAAATCTCCAACATGATCAAATGCTACATTCTGAAAACTATTTCTTAAAAATATAATTTTAAAATAACTAAGTCACCATGTGTATTTGCTCGCTTCACATTTTAATGACATCAGCTTTGGAAAGTAGCAAGCATTCAAACACACACAACTCATCCCATGTAGGGTTAAAACAATTCTTCCTACGTGGGAGTGGAAGAATGATGTTTAGCTTCCATACATTTCATTTGAACTTTTGCCAATTGTCACATAGCACAGTGTCAAGGCCACAACACAACAGTTTTCAACATTGGTTTTGTATTTGTAGGTGGGCAAAAATAATAGTGCTCAATAATCAGCATTATTTCATGCAAAAACTGTAGATAATATGTACATAATTATTTTACCCTTTTATATGTTATCTGAACAATGGGTTGAAACTAGCAAATCATAATGTGCGGTGAATTAGCGATAGAAGAGTATACAGCTTTTAGAAATCATTCACATGAATAATATACTTTGTAAAAGTCTTTCGAGAAGCATTTGCTGAGTTGACAATGAACCTTCATATCCTTGGCCAAATGTCCCTGAGAGAAATGAAATAATTATTATTGATGTGTATTTATTTATAATAATAAAAATTCATTTGACAACATTTTATAATTATTTTTGATTATTGCTTGCTATGTGCCACTTCAACAAAAAAAAAATTAAAATAGGTCCACAGTCAGCTGATCAGTTGACCCAGCTATACAGCTCCATCAGGACTCGAACTCTGGGACCTATCTTTTCAGCATTCCACACATAGAAAGCATTATCAGCCAATCAAATTGGAGAAATCAAGTGAAAAAGTCCTGGAGTTTTGAAACTTTGCATGACTGGTTCCTACTGCACATCACATTAAAAATCCTGACATGTGGGGGATGAGCCAGGGGGGTGGGGGATTCAGGCTTTGTCCAGGAAATGGATTCCCGATGCCTTTACTCTTTTGGTAATGATTCTTATGCTGACGTTTCCACTGTCATTCAACACCCCTCTACAGGAATTGAGGAGCCAATTTGTAGAGGAGTAAAACGGGGGGCCCTAGTCCCTACTCCTTTTAAATCTCATTATGGATGCTTGGGAAATTGGAAACAAGTCAGGATACACGCTATTGGAATGGAGTGTGTCTGTGTACATGCAAATGCTGACATTAGCATTTGGTGACAATTTGCTGCAGTTGGCAAAAGATGCCTCAGGAGCTCAGAATTGGTTGATGTGGTGGAATATGTTTGAGCCCTCAGAACGACTATACATTGCAAAGTGTTCATAATTTCAAATTACAACCTTTGAACAATCCTGGTTCATTGAGGACCCCTGTCCGGAAAGTTGGAGGAGACATTCCTCTGGTCAGAAATGATCATACCCTAACATACCTGGGAGAGAACTACTCTATTTGGTATGGCTTCCCGTCCAAAGCATCCATATCAAATTTCATAGAAGTTCATGACAAGGCTTCAGAAGGTGCATTTAAAGCCGACTCAGAAGTTGGCATTACTTCAAACCTATATACTCGTACTGCCACATTACCTCTATGAATTAGTTTTAATGATGCAATCTATGTTGATGCTCACGGAAGTGGATGGTCAAATGAGAGTTGCAGTCAAACAGTTCCTACATCTGCATATGGCTCATTCTACATGACCAAGAGAGATGGAGGACTGGGATTGCTGTGGCTCACCCAACATGTTCTGAAGGCAGTACTGCACCTAGGGTTATGATTAGAAAAACTCCAGATCCTCTTTGCAGATGGTTGAGCTCCTGTCTGATTTTCTACCATGGGTCATTAAAGACCGCCACAACATGACTCAACTGGCCTTACACTGAACAAGACTTACAAGCGTAGGCTTGTAAGAAAAAATGCACCAATGACGAGGTCGCCGTTTGGGAGAAGTTGGGATCCCAAGGGAGTGTGGTTAAGGCACATATAAACGCCTGGAACGGAAATGCTGTTTTGAAAGATTATAATCTTCTGAAACCTGGTCTTTTTATCACTGCACTCCAATGGAGATCAAATACCACTACATACTCTTAGTAGAGGAAGGTCCAGAGAGGATGTATAATGTAGAAAGTGCAATATAGTGGTAGAAACCATGAATCACATCCTGGCTTAATGCATTTTTACTAAGCTAGTCATGACAGCATGCCATGCCGAGATCAAGAACTTCTTAGAGGGGAAGATGCCTCAAAAATTGGACCCCATGCCACAGAAGCTCCTTTCTCCATTGCTGAAGGGGTTTGTCTCAAACCTAACCAGGTAATAAACGTCCGCCACGAGGATGGGTCTAGCATTCTGAAAGCAGGGGAGGAAAAGGTGGTACAATAGCAACCAGTTATTCCCCTGGCAACCCAACTTCAAGGAGTGCCCAATGCCAGAATCCTGCCAGTGATAGCTGGAACCTCTGGGATTATGCCAACATTCACGGTCAGTGCCCTCAAGATGTTGGGGCTCATGCCTTAGGGTGATCTACTGACTATCATGTTAACTGCTTTCAGGAGCTCTACACACAATTTGTAAATTATAATGGAACAATTCAGCATTGCTGCTAGTAAATGCAGCAAAGGAACTTCTTACTCCCCTGGGGATGTCTTGGGAACCCAACAATCCTAAAATATCTAGGAATCTTAGTTACCATGTCTTTAAGAGGGAAGCGTATGCTATTTAATGTAGCATGTAGAAAATTGTAGGCTCAAAAAATTATTGTTTTATTTACAACAAAGCCCTATTTTTAGTCATCTTCCTTAAAAAATTGAGTGATATGTTCAAAGCATGGAAGAAATTTTATTTTTGTTCAACATGTGTCAACAATATGTATTTGCATATTTTGTGCAAAAAGAGATGTGGAAAATTTTGTCTACATTAAGAATCAGGCCGCACACAACAATGCATTGTTTCTCTCACAAGTTAACATGCTAATTTTTGGTATGATTGATAGGTAGGGATATATATGCAAAAAAGGGAGGAAAAAACACCTAAAAAAAATAGCCATGAGCAGAAACACTTTCAAAAGAAACACAAAATTATATTACAAGTCTGAATTCCGTATACTTGTAAAACTACATTCTTTCAACTATTTCAACTGTGGACATCTATCATCACTAGACATCGGATGTTAAGGCACTAAAATTTTACATTTTAGGCACCTCAAAAGGCACTAAAAAGTTTTTAAAGAGGCACCAAAAGAGGCATTAAAACTTAAAATTGGAGGAAAAAAACAGGAATATATTTTACTGCACTTGCTTCTAAAATTAGCCAATACCAAAAACAATATAGCATGAGAGAATATACTATTAATGAATCATTAGTGAGTGAGAGATTTTGGCTTCTTTGCGCGATTGAGCTCGGGTTACTTCACTTAAGAGGCACCGGTCACTACTTTGCATGGTGCACAACTCAGACAATTGCGCGCAGAATGAAGACCCACCTCACACCCAACAGAAATGGGCTTACACTGCACACATCTAAGAAGAACATCTGACATGGAAAGATATCAATTTCGGAAGTTGGATTTAATGCCTTGCCCTCTGAGACACAAATGCTTTGATTATGTTGCAAAAGGTGATCAGTGCTCACATAAGTGCCCACCACTCAACCAAGTGCTCGAAGATCACAGTTTTTTATTTTATTTTTTATTTGTATTATGTTTTTTATATTATTTTTCTAAACTTTACAAATATCTATATATTACTTATAAAGAAAAAGAAGAGAGTTTGATTTCGTGCCAATCCCTGCTTTATAAGAAAGCTGCAAATGCAGTTTACAAAATATACTTTTTTATAAACAAATGTTCATGTTCCAAATCAATTTCTTGTTTCACAGAAAAGATCACAAAATTATTCACATTTAAATATATCTCAGAACCATTTCTTACACATCATACTACCCACATTTTTTCTTACCTTTTCTCCAAGTTCTATCCTGCATATGGGGCATGCATCAGGATTTGTTTTGCAACCTTGATTCTTCTCTAAATTTTTTAGATATTGCAACTGGCCTATTTTACGTCGTAACTCTGCTTCTGATTGCAATCTATCACTCTGAAATCTTGCAGCATGTGCTTCCACCTTGAAAAATAAAGTTGCAATCTCTAGAGTAATTTGTACATAAAATTCAATCAATTTAATTTCAATTCAAAATCTAAATGTATTTTCTTTCTTTTGCTAATAACACATTTTTTTCTCTCCATGAGTTCGTATTTTTTCCATTCTTTCAAATTACACAAATCATTGAAATAAGATGTTTTAGCACTACAAAATGTCTTTTATGTAGTGATATTTACACAATGGTACATATAAAATTATTATGAAAAGATTCCATACTACATAAAGTTCCATTATACATGAAAAAGAATTGAAAAGTAACAATGAAAATTTGAAGGAAATTAATTTGATTCTACGAAAACCAATAAATTGTTCTGAAAGTTTTTGATTTTACTTTCTTGTTACGTGATACACACAAAGTACTGTAATTTTTCAACAGTAAAACTTGTTTAGTCTGCCTCAAAGTGAAAAAGAGATTTTTTTGTCACTTCATCAAACTGAATGAATTTTCCGAAAATTTGAACTTGATGTCTCCATTTCCATTAAATTTTTACCTTCTCCTATACATACATATAAACGGGGTAATATTTGTAGTATAGCAAAAATAGGAATGTTGCAGAGAAAAAGAGACATTTTCGACAGAAAAACTCATTTCGTGTCTTTGTAATGCACTAAAAGACGATATTTTTTGCTTCTATAAGTAGTAAATTACTTTTTCTAATATGTAATGAATTCAGAAACTACGAATTGTGGTTTCATAATACTGGAAAAACGTTTATATTCCCCTTCAAAATGACTGACCGTCCTTTATTACATAAAATTAAATAAAATTTTTGCCAGTGCTGTCAGAAATATTTTTGTGTGTTAGTGATACAGAATATTGATTCCTGTACGAGTTATCTTCATAGATTAGTTAGATACAAGTTATTTTTATCATTATTTATAAATATTTCCCAACATTTTTGTTTAATTGCAAATTGGTTAAAGTGCATATAATCTTACAACAGACTGTGTTTCATTAATAAACTTGTAACAATTGTTTTGGTCGCTGGTTTGCATTGCAAAGGCTAGAATCTCAGCATTTAGTCCCCAGTGGGGCACTGTAGAAAATTTTGCTTGTAATTAAATTCATGCATGCACCATCACTTCAAGCTTCTTACCTCATGAGACTCTATTACATGAATGGTTTCCATTTTATTGGTTAAAAGAGAACTCAGCTGATGTAAAGGATTGTGCTTTTGACTTCTCTGTGGAACTCGTTCACCTTCAAATCTGATCCTAAGCCTTAACTTTGCCATATGGAGTTCATCTTGTACAGATACTCTGTCTCTCATTTGAGTCCATGTGTATCGTAATTGCTAAAATAAATGAGATAAATAAAATTTATTTTTAATAATTACATCTCTGAAAAGTCATATGTACAATATACAATTTTAAAATTAGAGATGAACATTTTTGAAGATTCTAATGAAATACTGAAGCTATTGATCACTCTTACACAGGATGATGCTACAGAGAACAAGGGAGGTGCAAGGTGGAGACAAGATCTAATAAATATTCATTGCAATAAATAATTACATAGAGAACAACTTTTATAATAATTTTCAGAATTCAGCATGATCCCTTAAACTCTCTAAAACTTTAGATTTTCTCCCCTGAACAAAGTACATGAGATTCTAAACATTTCTTGACATTCGTAAAGAAAAAGAGTAAACTAAAGAATTACAGAGGAAGAAAGTCTGTTCTTCCGGTTTTGAGAGGAACCTTGGTAAAGATTGGGCTTTTGTAACCAAAATGAAGGACAATCCCTTCCCCCCTGTTAGCGTTTGCTTTAGTAGAAGTGACCCCATAGTGATCGGTTTCTGGTCGAAGACCGTCTCTCATAGAAAGGCTGAGAGCTATTGTCTGCTGCGTTACAGCGGCCCGACCCAGCCATTGAATGGGGAGGTTTCCGAGAGGGATTACTGCGTTCCACCGGGATCCGGTTACCAACAGCCCAAAGAGTGCGGGTCAGCCTTGGGGAGTGAAAATAAAAGCTAAAAGCCTAGGTGTTCACTCCGAGAATTTATACTCCCAGTACAAATAAATGAAGTGTAGGGTAGTAGGCCATGCAGGGTTCACATACGGCCGTTCGTCACTTGTGTGGACGCCTTCCAGTCTACCAATCGAGGCAAATGGGTTGCCATTCGATGAGTCTCGGTCAAGAAATTTCACTTAGCTATGCACTGAAGAAATGGATAATTATATACAAAATCATAGAAATCCGCTCCCTAGTTATAACTTAATGGCATGAAGCAAAACTTATCCTATGCACCTACGAATCTTACCTAAAACCAACCCATGTGTTAACACGGCACTGAGCTGGTGGGAAGTTTAGGAAGAGATAAGGCGTGTAATCTCGAGTTCCACTGTGCCAGTTGCAAATTTCTATTGAGACAATACCACCTAACATAACCCCACCATGTATCCCAGCTGACGAACAATCCTGGGTCTATGCAACTCATTATTTCCAATGTTTTTTTATGCAAAATACTTTTCTCGAACACAAGGCAGCTCATACTCAGAAATCTCTTACTTTACTCAGCGCCCTGTGTCTAATACCAACAGTAGCTGGATGATGTCCAAAATTATACGTTCGTTATTCATCCAGATTTAACCCAACCATCTAGCTTGAGTGAATTAGCCTCATTTCGGTACGGGTTTGGGGACCATTACACCATGTAACACAATTTTGTTTAAGTTAATTTTGTTGTTGTTTCTGATCCAGTGTGTTTCAAAATACTATGTAAACGTAATTTTGCACACGCAAAGTTGTTTTTAGGGAAATGACATTGATTTTCTTAATTTTAGGAAAATACATATATTTGAAACAATGAATGCTCATTTACATTTACCCATAAAACAAAACAAAATAAATTCTTAAATACAATGTTTGAAAAAAATGTAAAAGCAGTAAATACGTATGACAAAATTGTTAAAGTACTTGAAATTGTCTACATATTATGAACAGTGTGCTTAAAAATGTTTTGTTTTCCTAATTTTCCTCTTGTACGTTATATCACTCTCTAATCAGTCCCCAGACATAATCACTAAGCATTCGCTGTCCCTGGTTCCTTCTTTCAAACAAATGTAAGTCCTGATGGAACCTTTCATCCTGTTCCTCTGAATATGCACCCATATGAGTCTTGAAAACATCCAGATGCCAGTGGAGTACATGCAACTATAGAGACATTCTGCACCCCATTAATTTGTAGTTATTCAACCACATCCCTGCCACCTTATACCACAACCCTGTGATTGTCCACTCTTTTGATTACCTAGGAAACCATTCACAACATCTTCGAAGCTCTTCCAGGCCTTTCTTCGAACTGGTAGAAGCTTGCTAATGAATGTGTCATCACGAAGTAAATTTTTCACTTGAGGGTCAACAAAAATTCCTCCCTTTATCTTAGCTTCTGATAGTTTGGGGAAAACATGGAGGTACTTCATTGCATCTGATGTATCTAATGCCTTTACAAATTGCTTGATTAGTCCAAGCTTAATACGGAAGGGAGGTAACAGAAATAACAATTGGAGAGGTGACCTGTTGGTTCTTGCCAAATTCTAGGTATACCAAATTTCATTTTTCTGTTTTATCCTCTCTACCAGGCCTCGAGAGTTGACTTGCAACACCATACAACCTGTGGTCCCCAATTTTTTTCTTGCTCTCCCTCAGGAATATCAAAATATGAACAGTATGCTAAGCAGATGATGTTAGCTTCCTTTATTCTATCTTTACTGCTTATGATCCCAGGAAGATACCTCACACATAAAAAAAAGTCTGAATTACTCTTACAGCAACGGGAATATGCCATTATTAATCAATTATGAGAATATGAAACAGATATTACAAAGTTGAACCGTTTATTCATCTCATAGAAAATGTATTCTTAGCTAATATAATTTTAACCAATTAATTTCATATAATTGGGCATAAAAAGCAAAGAAATGATTATATAAAGGTAGGAATATTCAGTGTAGTTTAATTGTGGCCTAATTCATCCAAAACAAGCATAAAATTCGCTTAAACAAGCAAAAAGGTTTTTTTGTTACATGGTGTTATCAACTGTATGAAAATTGTACAAATGTACGTAAACTGAAACAAAATTTTGACGTAGGAAAGTAAAAAAGAATCATGCAGAAATTAATGTTTACGAAAACCGGGATTCGACTACATTATTATTTATAAAAGTTTCACCCTCCCTTTTTTTCTTCAAGATGTCAACATTCCTTACACACGATTTCTGGGAAACAGCTGATTAACAAAATTTAGTCACATTGGTTTTATTAAAATCATCAAAAATATATATTTATGATAAGAGTGGTAAAAACGACATTTTATTTTGCTAGTAGAAAATGTTGCAACAGGAGGCCGATAGACCGAGTAACGCAATCCTACGAACAAAATACAATCACTTTTACCACACGTCACACTATGTTTTAACTGACTTTTTTTACTGACTTCCTTTATTTTAATTCAAGTATACAAATCACTATCTTGCATTAAGGTCACTAGTGGCTAATGCAATTAGACAAAAGTATATTTTCCTTAGTATTTATGGTTTAGGCTGAATATTTGATCATCATCTCACTTATAGAATTTTTGCTCAAACCTAAACTTTTTGCATACTTTGCATGCCCTAAAAGTAAATGCCTTTATTAGGATTGTCGAAAAACAAAAATAGACTGGAGGCAACGGAAAAAATTTCCTGATGAACCAATTTTACTTTCAGACTTCCAACCCACGAGAGAAGTGAATTTATTTATGCATTTCAATCATATATTCATTAACACGAGTTACAATTTATTGAGCAGAACTTACGGGGAAAATTTTATACATTGAATGTTAATAGTTAAAAAGATTCAAAGCAATAGACAACTCGATCGGAAAACTAAGTTGGGTCTACTGGTCTCGATGTGGATGACTTTTACTCTATGAACAATTGAGTGATTCAATACACAAATTATGTAGTAGCAAGGCCACATCATGGAAGACATTTTCTGAGCGGCACATATATCTGACGTAATTGTCTATCCAATAAGATAGCAAGGTGTTGACAACTCCAGTACTGCATTTTAAACAACTTATTACAAAAGTGTATATCAAAACTGAAAATGGATCAATTTTACCTTAAATTCTTTTTTCAGAGCTTCTAGCACCTTCAGAAATTGGTTTCCATCTTCCAATAGTTCCACTGACGCTCGTTTATTTCTTACAAAAGTAAGTAACACTGAAAACAAAGAAAAAATGTAAGGATTGTTTACAAATAATTTACAACTAATGGAAAATACCAGTGCGATTAAATCACACGGGGAGCCGAATTCAATTTTACTTGCTCGGGTATTTATTTATCATCTTCATCCATTTGGATAGGAAAAGAAATGAATTCTGCCTATAGCGTATCCCCGCCCTGCCTTGCGCCGAACTGCCCACATCTCCCCTGCTCCTCCCATTCCTCACCCTATGCTGCCTCCCCTCATCCCGTTCCAGCCGCCTTAATCTACTATGTTCACTACGACTACATCCTGAAAATTTAATACCAATTCAAACTTGTGGTGCTACAGAATGGCAAAGACTTCCCCGTATTAGTTTTCTATTTTCTTTGGTCTCGGCTAGCTATTCAGATTTCCCACATATTCTTGCCAGCTGACGTACATCGCGGTGCAAAGTACATTTTTACTTTCCGTATACGTACGTATATACGTAGTATAGGGGAAGTTATGTAATGCTGCGGAAAATCGATTTCGAGATTTCAACGGAAATAGTCGTTTTGAGTCCCCTGATACCGAAAAAAGCGGGTCTTTTCAAAACGTCCGTCCGTCAGTCTGTGAACAACACTAGCGCGTAAAACATTCTTGCCATTTCTTCCGAAATGGATATTCCCCGGTCGATCTGCGTCCATTCGTGGCGCCTCGATTTTGAAAAACTCGCTTCAAAATTTCAGGGTACTTTACAGGAAGCCCCCGGACATTTTCAAAATTTTCTTAAAAACGGCTTCAAATTTTTTCTTTAAATTTCTTGTAAGAATAGAGTAAAATACACTTATTAAGGTGGCATAGGTCCCGTTTTCACGGTTAACTCTGAATTTCCGAAAATTGCTAAAGTTTGGAATTTTTTCGGCGTCTTCTTAGAACTACAAAATTGAAGATAGAGATTTTTCTTTCAAATAAAATTTGTTGTCCAAAGTGAATGCTTTCATTTAGGTCATGTACATTTTTGAAAATTTTAGTAGTTTTTGCGCAATATTGCACGCAATATTTGAAATTTTAAAAAAATTACAAAAAGCAGATTTACTAAAAAACTGCTCCAAATTTTTTCTTTAAACTTTTTGTAGGGATAGTGCTAAATGTGCTCTTTGAGATGACATTAAGACCATATTCCTCCATTCTTTTGTTTTTTCAAAAATTGCAAAAATATACTATGATACTAAATGAAACATGTCTTGTTTGTATCACTGGGATTTTTGTGTTAATTCGAGGTACCGTGGCAGCCACAAGGTACATTCAGGAGATCCTGCAACTGGTGTCACTGCCGCCCACGCTCATGCCCTATTTCGACAGGAGAACGCGCGTCCGCATACCGTAGACATCCCTCGAGCATGCCTTGCAGCCGTGGATACTCTGCCACGGCCACTAGCATTGCAAGACCTGTCCCCAATCGAGAATTTTTGGGGTGCTATGGAGCGTGCGATCAGGATCCCAACCCAACCTCTGCAAGAACCGCGTGCTCAGGTTGCAAGCTGAGACTAGCACAAGACATCATTGGAGACCTGTACAACTCCATGCCGCCATGTCTGAACGCGTGTGTTTGCTGAAATGGCGGCCCCACGCCATACTAACAAGTACCGTCTGTGGCCGTGTAGCGCAATAAATGTTGATCCTACAAATGTGAAAATGTAATCATTTGTATACGTGTACCCCCTCTACCTGCCTGCCAACAATGATCGCAATCCTTCTTGTCGTTCTGGGTGCAACTTTTTTAATGACGATGAGTGTATTTCGTAGTAGTATTAATGGGGGTCTATGGTCATACCCAAAGACAAGCAGGGTTGGGCAAAATACTTGAAAAATGTATTTCAGATACAAAATACAAAATACTTCGCCGAAAGTATTTTAGATACCAAATACAAAATACTTTCGTAAAAGTATTTTAGATACAAAATACAAAATAGTATTTTAAAATACTTTTGAAAATACAAAATACGGTGTTTTACACATAATAACTTCTATCCTATTTTTTCTCTTTTAAACAATCATTCACGTTCAAAATTCACATTTAAAATCACATCACATTTATAATTTTATTATTAAAAATATATAACATTCTTTATGTTTCAAATGAAATTTTGTTTGAAATGTTTCAAATGAAATTTTCAACCCATTTCAGGTATCAGTATGGGGTCATCCTTAAATTACGTGAAGCTAAAGGGGGAGGGAGAGGGTCTGAGGCAGCGTTACGCTGCTTTATATACGTAGAGATAGGGAAGTGCTTTTTAAGGGGGGGAGGGGGTATTGAAAATACTCGAAATTTGTGTTACGTAATTTAGACGGTCCCTATCATTTGTGATGTATGTTCGTATTTTAAGTCTGAAAGGCATCTTGTCCATGCTAAGAAGCGAAGGAGTACAAAGATATCACCATGAGTTCTTGGGAGGTGATAGTTTGGGACAAATTTTGCAGGATATAGACAATTAACTAAGGTGCCTTTCAGACAAAGTATGAACATACATCACAAATGATACGGATATCTGATGAATACCGCGGATTTTCAGGTTTTAAAATATGCATTTTAGGTGCCTAAAATAGGTCCTTTCAGCATCTGTTAGGCTTTTTTAAATGGTAGAATAGGCACTAATAAAACTCGTAACATACAAGAAAACTCACTTTTTGACCATTTATTATACAGGGTGCTTCAAAAAATGTATACACACTTTGAACTTCCATAGAAAATTTATTTACCGTTCTACAAAGTTAAATTTCAGGAAATTAGAAAGCTGAAAGTCCTATGTAAATAAAACATAAATAACAAATGTTAATACTGTTCAAATTGGTGACCTGCAGCATCAATACAATTCTGAGTACGAGTCACCACTGATTCTGTACATCGTATCAAAACGTCCAATGAGATTTCTCTATACACGGCTTGAATCTCATTCCAAAGAATGTCTAGGTTACGTGGTTTACGTTTGTACACCTCATCTTTTACTGTGCCCCATAAGAAGAAATCCAGTGGTGTAAGGTCTGGAGAGCGTGCTGGAAACTCAATTGGCCCCCTGCGTCCTATCCACTGGCCCGGCAAATTCTGATCCAGGTAAGCTCGTACGTCCCTGTGATAGTGCGGCGGGGCACCATCTTGTTGAAAATAAAAAATTATCATTACCGTATAATGCACGAATGGCAGGAAATATGGAATCAGCAAGCATTGTTAGGTAATTAATACCAGTTACAGAGCCTTCAAATCGAAAAGGTCCAATGAGTCCCCTTGAAGACAAACCGCACCACACATTTACACCAGGCAAATTTACAGCTTTTTCAATTGTAATGTGAGGATTTTCTTCACCCCAGTAAACACAATTGTGCCTATTGACAGTTCCATTAAGTTTGAATTGGGCTTCATCCGACCAAATGATGCTACCCATAAATCCCGGTTCACGTATCACCATCTCCTGAATCCATTCACAAAATTGCAACCTTCGATCTGGATCGTCGTCACTTAGCTGTTGCACCAGCCTTGGAATGTAAAAACGATACTTGCCTCTCTTCAGAATGCGTAGCACGCTGCTAGCACTTACATCACTTTCACGTGCCCCTTGCCTTGAAGATTTGTTAGGAGAGCGTTGAAACAGGTCCAAGACTGCCGTTGATGACTCATGACTTGTAGCTGTTCGAGGTCGACCTGAATGACCTTTATGCACATCACACACTGTTCCATGAACTTCGAATTTGTCTCGTATGCGTGTAATTGTTAATCTTGAAGGTGGTTCTGTATCATACTCCCTTCTCCACTGTCTTTGAACTTCATTTACATTCTCAAACTTCCAGTACCACTTAATAACCTGCTTACGTTCTTCAAAACTCAAACGTACGTCCGCCATGTTGATATTACAAATTCCAACTGACAATATAACATAGAGGGACGATTATGCTGGCACCTGGCGAAGAAATATAACATTAGCCTTGTACAGCCGGAAAACTACGATAGTTTAAAGTGTGTATACATTTTTTTGAAGCACCCTGTATTTCTCAAAGATAACATAAATCAATATTACGTAGAGTTTTTAACAAGTTTAGTAGTTAGAATTTGTTTCTTTTCTTTTCATTCGTTGCGTCTAGCTTTTGACGCAACGCGTCCCTGTATTTCTCAAAGATAACATAAATCAATATTACGTAGAGTTTTTAACAAGTTTAGTAGTTAGAATTTGTTTCTTTTCTTTTCATTCGTTGCGTCTAGCTTTTGACGCAACGCGTCCCTGTATTTCTCAAAGATAACATAAATCAATATTACGTAGAGTTTTTAACAAGTTTAGTAGTTAGAATTTTTTCTTTTCTTTTCATTCGTTGCGTCTAGCTTTTGACGCAACGCGTCCCTGTATTTCTCAAAGATAACATAAATCAATATTACGTAGAGTTTTTAACAAGTTTAGTAGTTAGAATTTTTTCTTTTCTTTTCATTCGTTGCGTCTAGCTTTTGACGCAACGCGTCCCTAAGCCCCTTTCGGGGCGTTGAGCGCTTAGCGCTTTTTCAGAGTAATCCTCTATTGATGCGCAATTTTTTGGGAGTAATCATCCATTACAAGAATTAATTGAAGTCAATGTCACGTCTCGTTAGTTGTCTAGAGGACTGCCAGGTAGCATCTCCGCGTACGCGCCTCACACCATGCGCCCCTGGTCACTACCCAGCGGCCACAATTGGGAAGGAATGAGGATGTGGAGAGGTTTTAGGGCACTTCACAAGGGTTGGACTAGCCCTTGTGAATCAGGTAGACTCGTTTTGTTGAACAAATTTCACTTGAGATCGACGGGAATCGAACCCGGACCTCCTTGGTGAAAGGCGAGCGACTTCGCTCTTGAGCCACGAGGCACCTATTCCTACCGTATTTTGCCTCACAATAAATTACTAATACATTCTCCAAGTTTTCAAGAGAAAATGAATGTTTCTTATCGGTCAAGATCACTTTGCTTTCGGGGAAATTCAATCGCTCTATCTTAGAAACGGAGGAAGCTTCTCCACGAAGTCAGAAAGTAGTGGCGTGGAGACTTTTATCGCTAAATCCTTGTTCATTTCTCGCTCTCTTACAGGTGACAAAATGAGACAAGGGGATAAAAAGGTAAAAGAGGACGAATGCAATTTAGGTTGTCAAAATGACTTAAATTAATATCATCCTTGTCCGTTGTGCCAACAAAGAAGAAAAAGGTAAAAGGAGCCATAGACAAAAGAAGTTACGCAAATTAGTCTCATTTTAGGTTCTTAAATGTAGAATAGGCACAAATGGTCATTAATATTAAAATAGGCTCTTTTAGGCGCTACAAAATTGACGGTTTTAGTTCAAATAAACCTAAAATGTACATACAAAGCTTCATTTAGTACAAGGTACCCAGGAAAAAAAAAATTTTACCTAAATATACCATAACGAAATATCAGCTCTTAAAAACACCGCAAGCACAAGTTTTTAATCACTGCGCACAACCACAGGGCCACCAGGCACACACATGGGCAGTACTCGTTCTGGCACGCGGAGCCTGCTCTCCGAGAAATTGAATCGGAGCTCGCGATTACAACCACGGTATAAGAAATATATCTTACACCGTGATTACAGCGCTCCTCCGGTTATCTCCGGTTGAACCGACGGCGGGGGGAAAACGTAATCGGAGAAACCGGAGGTCCGGCTCCACTTGTCCACGTGGCGGAACCCTCTCCATTTACTTGCCCAATGAATTTTTGTGACGGAATAATCAAAAAGTATTTTTGTATTTTGAAAATACAAAATACTATCAGAAAGTATTTTCGATACAAATACAAAATACATGTTTAAATATGTATTTTCGATACAAAAGTATCGAAAATATGTATTTTAAATACAATTATTTTCGATACTGCCCAACTCTGAAGACAAGAAACATATAAATACTCCAGAAACATGCTTATTGTCTATTTACAAATGAAATGAATATATTTGTTCACAAATAGAAATTAACACAAAAAGCAGTCGAATTGGGTACGCCAATCTGGTCGTCATGTAAGTTCGGATAGTGGATGTGACAATCTTTATATATTCCAGAGTAACCATGGAGTTCGAAAAAATAACAAAATACCGCGATCTCCTGAGAGAGCTATACGAGGGTCTTGTTAATGTAGGGATAGTTATTATATTTTGTAGTAATAATGGGGGTCTATGGTCATACCCAGAGACAAGAAACAGTCCAGCCACTCTAGACCTCGCTGCGAGTCTACAATACCAAGAGCAGAGGATAGCGCTTACGATGACCACTCACATTTCACGTAGGTACCTCTTAGGCCCTTGGTGAGGACTGAACAAAAAGGAGCACCAACTAGTTAAAGGGTTGAGTATTACAGTATACTAATTAATACAATAACAATTTTGATTTTTACGAGGGAAACTGTGGATATTTTATTGAACATTCAGAATGGACCGCGCCCTTGAATAGCATGAGACTCTTCCACTTAAACCAAGCACCCTTAAGGCCCATTCACAATGCGGACATAAACATAAGCATAGCGTTAACTTAAAAGTTAGGACAACGTTTATAAACGGGCTCATTCACAATGCATTCTCATAAGCATAACGCATAAGACGTTAACTTAAAAGCTTGCAAGCTTCAAGCTTCTGTGCTTATGCTTATGTCAGAAATAAGAAATGAACCAATCACAGTACGTTTAACTCAAAATCGAGTATCGAAATAGGATCGAAGTCGATAGATCGAACAAAATACTTTTTTTTCCAAATTGCTTGGTTGATTTTCGACGGTTTTCTGCGTTGTTTTGTAGCGTACGATCTTTTTGTAGTTTCCTTTAGTTGTAATATTCATAGTAGTACCATATAGTTTGATTTTTTGAAATTAAAATACCTAACCTAACCCAACTCATGGACGCAAGGCCGAGACGCCGCTGGTAGGTCTTGGCTCGTAAAGAGTTGTTGTGCCACAGTACATACGTACATGTTTATATATGTTATATGTTTATATAAACATGCATATTTTAAACAAAATTTCAATATATATAAAATATAGGTTCTCACATCCAACCAATAGTAACTAGAATGGCCCACAGAAAATAGAAAATCTTTGCTTACGCTTATGTTGAACATTGTGAATGCTTCAGTATATCACTTATGTTTAAGTTTATGTCTGTGCGTTACGCTTATGTTTACGTCTGCATTGTATGTGGGCCTTTACTCTTCGACAGAGATACAATCCGGAACCGCTTTCGCATTACGTCGGCGTGGCATCTTCTCTTTTGTTCTCAGAAGATATTTTCGTTGTCTCATTTCCTCCCTGCCGTAAGCAATAGTAAGCGTAAAGGCGTGCGTTTTCCTCTGCCTTCATAGTATGGATTATCTTTTCAATGAAAGAGGCTATCTCTCACCACATATTCTCAATGATGCTACCGGGAGTTATTGATCCAGAGCATTGTTCTAGCAACTTTCTGTCGCTTTCTCATCTCTCGCTGACGAAAGTCTTCGGCGTCGCCTACTTGTGTGTCAGAACACACACTCCTCACTCTCTACTTTCCTCATTCGGGGAAGATATTTACAGAAATATCCGTGTTCAGTGAGAAACTGTATCAAGAGGTAGGAAACTTGGCTGTACTTTCGTCCCGCCTAATTTGTTATCTGAGACGTGAGCATGATTGTCCATCTTCGTAGGCTTCGCTTCCCCACTGCTGGGTCGGAAACGGTTCTTTAGAAACGTACTACTCTGTACTCCTTACCACAGACTAGCGCCGTCTAAGATACGTCCTTGCGAGTGCATCTACACATATCAATATATTATCTTTACATGATCGAGTGAGTCACTGACGCAAGTAGTCGGCGTTTACTCGATCTCGGTCCTCCGACGTGCGCTTGCTGAGTGGTCCAGTCTCTTGTGAAGCTTTATCTGTCTGAAGCTTATATGGCTCATAGAGGAGAGATATACTAGAGTGCGCACCGAGCTGCGCAGAAGGCCCGGCCGGGTATCAACATCTCTCGCGCCAGTGTCACGTGACTTTGGGACAGCTAGGTGGCATCTACAAGAAAACCCGTCTCGCATTAAATGATTTTATTTTTATACGTACGTAAGATGTTTCATTCCAGCGTTTTTTTCTCATTTATTAATCAACCCTAAAAATGTTGTTTATAGCAGAAAAGTGAATTTAAGTTTTTCTGCTCTATTTGCTCAAGTACATGAAAATTCCGATTTTTGTCAAACTTGTCACTTTCAACCGCATACTCCACTAAACCTGTTTTACAAGTACAATTACATAGGTCTATAAATAAAAAATATTTGTAAAATTAACTCCACGGGATGCATTAATCCAAATTTCTGTTATTACTCAATGATAGGCATTCTACTATTGAAGATCCACATCAGTGACATTTATAATAGCAAGTTATCAAAATGATATTTCAAGGATTTATAGAGGGAAAAAAGGCTTTTACCTTTGATTTATTTAGTCAAAAACAGTAAAAACTGTATGTGATATATGGGGAAAAGTTCCATCTGCACTCATTTTCTTGAGCTTCAAAAGCTATTTTTTAACTATAACATTTGACATTTTCCCTCCCACGTTATGTAAAACCTATTTGCATCGATAAACAAACTGCATGTTTTATTTTTTTCTTTGTATTACTAACAACAGTAACATGCCACTGGCTTTACTCCTACCACTAGTAGCAAGTAAGCTCAAGAAAACATGGGCGTATTGAAGCTACATTTATATCCAAAAGCAAAACAAGGGGACATCTCAGCATTTGCTCAATGGATCAGGAAAACTGGACAAAAACCTGATCGAAATGAGGGTCTTTGACCTGGAAGGTAAAGTACATATTTTTTAAAGAATTTACTAATAAAAATCAACTACAATCATACAAAGTACTAACTCTAACATACTATAAACACAACTTACACCAGTAAATACACATAGGATTAATGTCATCTAAATAAAATCATTGTTGTTAACTGATCCATACTATTTTTTTGGTAAATTTGGGTGTGCTCTCTTCCTAAATGTTTTAATCGTATGTCAATATATTTAAACAATATTGCCTTTATTAAATACATCCTGTGATTCATTATGACCTCTTGACCAATAATATGATATGTTAAATTACTAAAAACAGAACTATTCACAAATTCTCTCAGACATCTATTTACAATTGTACTACATGCTGCCTTTTTAAAAATGTCACCTCTCCCCTGAAGTATTCTTACTTCTACCTCTGCTCTTTTGCAGATTTTTATAACATCTGCAGAAGGGTATTTCAGTCCATAATCATCTTTCCTCTGAATGAAGGAATATGATCCTTCATCAGTATCAGTCCAGCAAAGAACTAAGCTTACAGTTCACATAAGCAAGAGACTTTTGCAACTTTCTAACTAAATTTTTTTCCAATATAAGTTACAATGTCCACAACATAGGGAGACAATCTAGTTTCAAGATTGTGTACTGATGGCAAGTACTTATGGTCAGTTGGTACCTCACTGCCAAGTTCAGGATCATTTACTTGTGGCACACTTGCATACTGGCATGAACTGACATGTAACAGTTGTTTCATCCTGTGGAACACAATTTGCAAAGTTAAATTGTTATTGCACTTCTTGAAAAGAAAAATAATTTTGGATCGTACGCAGTGAACAAATATCCACAACGTCCCAAAATAATTACGCTGTAGCACCACAAACAGCAAACAGCACGAAACGCTACATACAGCAGCGTACAGCACGAGCTGCCGGGGTCCCGAAGTCACGTGACTTACGACCACCTCATGTTGAAACCTGCGCAGTAGGCTCACGCGCACTCTAGTTGTATCTCTCCTCTATGATATGGCTGATTTTAAGGACAGGGTTCGGTTCACTAAAACAACGGCGCACGGTTCACTCGCGCGGACCACGAGAACGGATCACTCAGGGAGCGGGAAAATGCCTTGGTGCTTGCATTGTGCATTGTGCGGTGTGGTGCGAATGTGTAATGGAGAATTACAATGGTTTATTTTTCGCGGATTTGCGTAAACTATATTGCGAATGTGTAATGGAGAATTGCAATGGTTTATTTTTCGCGGATTTGCGTAAACATTTAAGGTGAGTATTTGCATAAAATGCTTTGGTAATTATACGTTGGACAGACTCAAGGATGTTTTATGTTAACGCGAAGGCCGAAGGCCCGAGCCTCGTCCTCAACTTGGACACTGGTAGCGAAGCGTCACGATTCCACACGAAAGTGCGTTGGCCACGTGGCCGTGTGGCCGGGCACACTGTGGCGGCGCCGCGAGTGACTCGTTCGGAACCGAATCGTGCGCGTCAATAGGAGCCGAACCCTGTCCTTGAAATTTACCGCTTATATGTTCACCAACAGTGTCTGATGGCCTATGTTTTTCACTGAAGGCTTTGTCCCAATGTCGGCCGCGTCGACAGTCGTGGGGATCAGCGTTGGTATCGGCTTTCGTTTCAAGAGAACGAGTTTCGTCTACTCTATAGCTATAGGTCGAGTCCATAGTCTTCCATCCGTCTTTTTCAAGTCTCGGCACGTCGCAGTCAGTGCCTTTTATCCCTCCGGCGAGGGGCCCAGATCCGTTAGATGAGTTACTTCACGTAAGATATGACCCAATATACCAACCTCCCGGAAATCACCCGCCATACTTACTACATTGGCTTAGGGACTTTTGATTAGAATAAAAGTTGGAGGAAGTGGGTGCCAACCCTAACTTAAATACTCCACGTAATGGAAGCATTGCGGTCAGGGACTTTTCCTTGGCTGGTGACTGGCATTCGTGCGTACAATTTAAGTTTTTGCCAACTCCTCGTCTAGCGGCAAAAAAATTGCATTGAGAGCCTACGCGAGCGAGCTCGACCCCGTATTTCTTATTTAAAAGCTATTACATTGCGTTTCCAATGCGCGATTTGTTTCCGAGGGTAACTTATATTGTAAATTTTGCGTGGCACTATCATCAGTGTCTTGTAATACGAGAAACAACTCTCCAGTTACGCAGAAAATGAGGGTCTTAACGAGTGGATAAAATTCTTCTGAAAGGAAAAAATTATGGGAAAGAAAACTTCCTGACAGCAGCGTCTTAGCGAAAGTAGCGAAAATTGTGAGGGGTAAGCTATTAATGTCACAATATTATTGAATTCTTATTGCATGTAATAAGAATTAGACCATGATAACATGTTTATTTATTTATTTATTTACGTCAAAAAACAGTTAAAAACTGCGTATGACGAGCTATGGGGAGAAGTGAATTTTGTGCACGTTTTCATAATTCTGTGGTCTCTATCCTAAACCATATTTTAGTCGAATTTTGAATACAGAAAAGAGAGGTTTTTTTTTCGAGTTTTGTTGACAAAATATTCGCTCCTATATAATAAAATATATTTTCAAAGGTAAATTAGCTATAAATTCCTGCCCTGAACCCTCATGTTCTTCATGAAAGAATAATACTTTTTGCCACGATAATATGAAAAACGATCATTTGAATAACTATATTTCCTACTGAAATTCAGAAGACGTGCACAAATAATGAAGTTACATTTATGTCCAGAAGCAAAACAAGGGACCATCTCAGCATTTGCTCAAGGATCAGGGAAACTGGACGAAAAACCTGATCGAGATGGGGGCCATCAACCCAGAAACTGTGGTACAATACTTGTTACAGGTTCTTTAGAATTATACAGTCCAAATGATAAATAATTACATTAACTATCATTGTTAAAATTAATTCTACTTTCCTTTTTGATGCTCGGTATAGTCTCGAATTGTATAGAAACAGTTATGCAGCAGAAAAGATTTTACTTGGGACTTAAACTTTTCTATTGAATTTAATCGTTTAATGTCTTCTGGCAAAGTGTTGTAGAGTAATGTACATGAATTGTATGTGAATTTTTTGTAGTGAGCTGTTGATACTGCCACTTGGTGAATATGATTACTACGTCGTGTGTTATACTTATAGACATCGGCGTTTGCTGAAAATATATTCCCGCCCTTAAGTAAGTCATTTTTGACAAAAACTACTGATTCGTAAATCAGGAGACAAGGTAATGGTAAAATTCCTAGATTAATAAAGAGTGACTTACAAGAATCACGTGGGTTGGATTTGCTTATTATTCGTACAATTTTTTTTTGTAATCTGTGAGTGTCTGTGAGCTATAAGATGTGTTTCCCCAAAATATTATGCCATATCTCAGGCGGGAGTGAACATTGGCAAAATATACACAACGAGCTGTATGAAGGCTGACGGAATTTGAAAGAATTCTGAACGCGTAGCATAATGAACTTAATTTTGTGTTCAATTCATTTAAGTGGGCATTCCATTTGAGGTTTGACTGAATTGATAGACCTAAAAATTTTTTTACATTAACATCAGTCAATGGCACACCGTTCATTTTCAATGGAGTACAGAATTTTTTATTTGATATGGAAAACTGCATTGAAACAGTTTTATTTTCATTTACTTTTAATTTGTTATTACGGAACCAATTTGAAACGTCTGATATTGTACTATTTACGGTTTCTTTGTTGCAAAGAATATTTGTATCATCCGCAAAGAGAACTGTTCTTTTTTTTTATTTATTTATTTATTTACTTACGTCAAAAACAGTTAAAAACTGCGTATGACGAGTTTCTTCCGTTTCGAATCGCTAAGGGCATGTCATTTACGTATAATAGGAAGAGAATAGGGCCTAAAATTGTGTCTGTTGTCATAGTAATTTTTTCTTACTGTTACAGAGACATCATACAACGGTGGCTATTTTTTCATAACATATGAAAAGAAAAGGAATTACAAAAATCTATTACCATGTCATATCAGAAATGTGGAAAAATTCAATGGAAAAGGTTATGCAGAATTGTTGATATTGCAGAAACTTAACATTAAACACTTGACACCTTGTAGCAGCTACCCACAATCAAATTAAAAGTACATGTTGGTCCCCAGTGATTTTTAGAACGTGAGTGCCGAAATTACTGGATTGGGAATTTAAGACAACTTTTTTAAATTAAAAATTCTCTCATTTTTCAGTCAGTCGTTCCTAACAGAAATTTATTTTGTTTAGTTCAAGAACATATGAAGTGCAAACAAAGTGAACAAGCAAAGTGAAATAAGTGAATAAGCAATAAGGTTTACTGTGATATTGATACACTTGTGACAAATATGTACATATTATATGCGTTAAGTTCTCATTGTCATTTCATTATCGTATCACTATTAAACATATCATTAAGCTCTCTAAGCATGTACTTCAATATTGCAGATGTGCCCAAAAATAAAAAGTCTTGCCTCAAAGCAACAAGGAAAAAACTAATGAAGAGTACAAATTAATTTAATTTAAAATTAATTTATTTCAACATTACTCATGTTATTGTCAGCCGTTCCTGTCAGTGCTTCAGTTTTTCTGTTCAGATGAAATACGGTTGCTTAGTGAATTAAGTGAATATGCTTTTAATGAGTTAACATGTGAGTGAAACATATATTACATTACTACTTGTTTCAGATATGCAATTATGGCCTTCTGAACTTTGACATGGGAGTCACTAATATTGAATGTTTATGATTGATGTGCTATGTTATTTGGTGGCAATTAAATTTCTTTTTTTTTTATCTGTGCTTACATCTTGTTCAATTGTACATAATGAACCAGGGTGTTGAATGAATTGTATATATATTTTTCTGGATATACCAGAATTTAATTCTGATGTAGGCGGTTGCTTACTGAATTAAATGAATATGCTTTTAATGAGTTAACATGTGAGTGAAACATGTATCACATTACTACAAGTTTCAGATATGCAATTATGGCCTTCTCAGCTTTGACATGGGAGTCACTAATATTTAATGTTTATGACCGATGTGCTATGTTATTTGGTGGCAATTAAATTGCAAAGAAATAATTTAGTAATTTCTAAATGAAGTCCTTTGATCATTTTGTTTGAAATAAAATCATTTCCTGAAGCTTTGTGAATATTCAAATTTTGTGAAGGGACCAAGTAATGTGGAAAAGGGAAAAAAAAAACTCAATTTCTGCATTACAAGTTTAATCTGATTTGATTGCTGAAAATTGATGTAGGGAGATTCTGATGTAGACTGTTGTTTAATATTGGATCAGGAAAATAACATTTTGTTAATGTTGGGGTTATTTGTGCAATATAATTTTGAAATTTTTCTAATTCATATTGGTTTACACGTACTTTCATAGTTCATGATAACTTATTAATTTTTCTTGGAGGAGTTTGTTGCCAAAAAGTCTTAGATTATGTTTGAATTTAATAAGATTTAAGTATTATGTAGGGAGAGATACAGTATGAATGGGAAGGTTTAATGTGTGTGTTTGAATGTGTAATGTGTAAGCATCTAGAAATGTTTTAATTAATGTTTCTGTTTCTATATAATTTTTTTAGTATTATCTATTTATTGTTTTTTGGGATATTAAAATTTGAATTTATGTAAATACATTTCATATTCCAGTTTATACAAATGTTATGAAGGCAATAATTCATTTTTAATAGTGAAGAATTAAAACATTTTAATAAGAAGATGATAAAAATAAAATTCAGAAAGTGAAGATTGTAGAGTAGAAGAAAGTGAAGAAGCATTGTAGATTTACATTTTTTGTAATAATTGAACTTAAAATATTTGGTATTATAATGTTGTGATTAGAGTAGTAAGTTTGTTTGAAGGGAGTACATATGAATAAATTATTTTGAATGATATATTTGTTGCAAATGAATACCTTGGGGATTTGATGAGTTGCATCTCTAAGAAGTGTTTTTGTTTTCGAAATCTTCTAAGTGTACCACTGGATTGGAAGATTGAAAAATTGGATTATAAATTTGAGAAGGAAAGGGGGTGTTTGGGGGTTTACAAATTGAATATAGAGAGTAAGTAGTGTTACTTAATTGAATTTGTAAAGCTATAATTATGAAATTTAGATATAGACAAAAATATTTGTTGATGAAATATAGAATTCATTATTGCTACACCACAGAAGCATGGTCAGAAATTGTATCATTTCTAAAAAAGATTATAATATTTTAAGAGTAGTTTTTCTCCTTGGATTAGATGTGTTTTAGAAATACATCCCATGCCAGTATTAAGAAAGAACGGGGATGAAAAAGATTTCATTGTCATTTTAGACCATTTGAATTCCATTTTATTGGTGTAATAGTATTTGTATCAATAGACATTAAAAAGTGGAGGAAGGATATTTTGTAATAAAGTCAGAATTTGTGGGATAATTGTAGAAATAATTTCTTGAACTATGTTGGAAATTAAAGATGCATAATTTGAAGTAGAAGAGTTTTGTTTTAATGTATCAGAGTAAGATAATATAGATTATGGTCATTGTGTGTTGGAGATGTCGTAGTATATTTGTATTTGAAAAGAAATTTTAAATAGAATTGGTATGTTGAAAGGTTTGTGAGAAGGAGAATGCAAATTTTTATTTATTAATGTACATTTTTCCAAACTTTCTTTTTTGTTTTTTCCTTTGAAGAACATTATTAGTTGAATGTTACTATTTTCTCAAATATTGTTGTTATAGTAAAAAGGCATTTTTTCTTTGTTCCAGGATTGCAATGTTTAAAGGAATATTTTTGATTTTATAAAATTTGAATTATTTCTATATTATCACTATTGCAAAATTCAATACCTCCATTATTTTGTCATATATTTCTGTATACATGCTAGAAATTGGCTCTCAGCCATTATACTGATTATTAGGATGTGTTTCAAGTAATTTATAGTCAACCAAATTGCTGGATGTTTACTTTTAATAAAAATTTTTAGAAAACCCAATTTAGGATTAACTAAATATTTTATTTTATTTGTTTTATATATGGTAATGTTATAATGGTAGCATACTTATTTCTTTGTTTTCCCTGGTGTTCTCCAATCGCGTAAGATAAATGCAAGAATAAAATGTATGTAAGCCCAGGGGCAATTAGGAACTAAAATTCTTGTAAAAATTCAATGATAAAAGTGAAGATAATTGCTGTGGACCATTGTTTAATGACTGCCCTTGCAATTTGTTATTAAAATCTAACCCACCTGTCGTGCATAAATTATTCTTTTACTAAACCTTTAAGTTAAATGAATTCAGATATCCAGTTCACTAAATTTCAAACATTTGTCATTTCTGTACAATGAATATGTTCATTCTTTTGATAAGTTCTCATCACAGTCAGGTATTAATGTTATGTGTTTAAAATCATTATGATACAGAAATTTCGAGTCAGTGAAGTATAATTTTATTCCATTACACTGCATATTGCTTCAAAATTAAACCTTGCATTTAATTTCATCTTTCCATAAATCCTCTGATTATGGCATTTATATTAGTTTTTATTATAAATGAGATTCTATTTCGTATATTCTTCAGTTTAAACAAGATTATGAAAATTTTGAAGATTTTATTTCCATATGAAAATTATAAATAAAATTGTTACCATATACTTGTTGCGATTTATAAGCCAAAAAACATTAATAAAATGATTTCAGCAAATCTGCCTTTCTGAAGGACACTACGTGCATTTAAACGCCGCGTCGGTATCTTTTGCGTTTCATTTCGATGAGGTTGGCAGTGCCGAAACTCCGCCATGTTGAATTTTTAGGGTCTTTTCTTACGTGGAAGAGACCTAAGGTCCGATTAAATTAAGAAGGTGATTGACATTTGTGAGTGGAGGGGAGCGACGTTGCCAGGTCGCAAACCACTGAGCACGTGTTACCGGGACACGAAAACAAACACTTCAAAAAATACGTGTAAAAGTGTAAAAAAATACGACAAAAGCCTAACCTCAACGCAACTCATCACAACACAGTACACATTGCGCGCGCAGCACAGGCAGAAACGCGGGCGGCGCGGCGGCAGGGAAGTCGCTTGCGAAGCTCAAATGTTCCCCGTGTTCGGCAGAGGCAACTGAGCGACCTGACATGTCACGTTTTGTCTCTCTGGTTGGCAGCTGCCATGGAAACGGGAGAGGCGTCCTGACGTCACACAGAACTGTCAATCACCTTCTTAATTTAATCGGACCTTAGATCCCGGGGTTCCTACCCGGTCACCCAACTCGGAACTCGCGAGTCTCCAATACGTTAACCATCGTAACTTCACGGAGCAAAGTAAACGAATTCGGCTACTAACACCCATACCAATTTTTCAAATGTACATCACTAATTCGTGTTCTCACTTGTGAGTTAATGTGCTTCATCCGACAAACAAGCTGTTTACAGGTGTTCCCAAATTTCGCAGTCATCGACAGTGCACGTTTGTAAACTGCGTATTCTTCTTTAAAAATCTTCCAAACCAACCTGATAGAATTTCTTGTAACTGCATCACTACACATTTCACACTGTTCCATATATAACCTGCCTGGCAATAAATTCACAACTACAGGGAATTTTGAAGTAAACACACGAAAAGAAGACTTTAAAATCTAGAAATCGGTTTTGGAATTCCAGGTTAAAACCAGATGTAAAAGAAGCGTGTTTATTTGTAGCCGTTTGTGTGATATGTTTGCAATAACAATGTAAGAAAGTGAGCGAAGATTTTTGTCCTCATCTGTTCTCAAATGCCAAGTTTAAAATGCGGACATCATATCAAACATGTTGATAAGTTGGTATTCTCTTGTAGACGAGAATTAACGTCAGATAACTGGCTAAATATGTCAACCAGAAACGGAGTCACAAACCCACTCCTTGTCTTCAAACTCTTGGATACTTTTTGACTTAATTACGAATGACTATTTCTTGTTTCAAATCAAAAACTTTTTAACATTTTGGCCAAGATTAACCATCTTACTTTTGCAAAAAACATGATATTATACTCTGAATTCAAAGAGTTGAGAAATTCTCGAGATCCTTTATGAAGTTTACTGTTTTAATGACCACCTTCATGACACGATCCGTTTAAGATTCTTGACAAGTTTAGGGTCGAAGTATTACCGACTTATCAGGCTTCATTTTCAATCAGTTTTTCTAAACTGTGGGTTTAGTAAAACTAAACTTTCCGTGTTTTCCAACCATTGCTGGGTTAAGTGGATACATTACCGCTAATTCTTCCCTTATATTAAAATGACCCCTGATAAAAATCAACTCTTGGGCGGCTTTTGTTACATCGTTGCTCTATCTAATCCTAGAGCAAAAAATATAAACTTGGATGCTCGACTTTTCAAATTATCGTCAATATGTTTTCCAATGTCATCCATACACCTAGTAATAATTTGATTAGAGAGGCTTATTTTTCAGAATTCCTTATTCTTTTCTATAGACAAAATTTCATTGACGCTTTCCTTAACCATTTCATCATCTGAATAAGGCTTAAATTTTTGTAACTAGACAAAATTTCATTGGCGCAATCCTTTACCATTTCATCATCTGAACAAGGTTTAAATTTTTGTAATTTTCATGGCTACTGCAAAACGGTTTTGAATAGCACATTGAATCTGACGTCGCTCAAGTACATATTCGACGTTGTGCAAATTCTCTCTTCGTCATTTACTTGATCATGCCTAAATTGCCCTTTTACTAAATTACTCTTTTATGACAAGGACTAAATTATTAAATTACTCTTTTATGACAAAGACATTCAATGCATGTCGGATATTTGAGCTTCGTTAAAAAATCCATGAAAAAAATTGTTCACGGTCCACCTCTCTTTAACACTCCTTAATTCTTCTGTGACTCTTTTCTTCTTTGGTCCACATCTTTACTACTTGACGCAATACTAGGTCTTGAGTTTTTAACTGAAAGAAATAAATTATCTTTTTTAAAAACACTGTATTCTAATGTTCTTTGTTCGTGTATCTACGCCGCTGAATGAAATCTACAACATTAAAGCCAGGCGTCGTAGTTTAAGGTTAACAAAATAAAAGCTTGGTTTGCTTACCTTCACTGTTCTTGAATATGAAACGGGAACAACGGTCGTCCCCATATCTCTATCGTTTATTGATTGATTGATTGAATAGGGTTTAGAGGGCGCTTCGACTACTGTGGTCATTTGCGCCCATGCCAGAGTATTTGGAGAAAAAATATTCAGTGTTGCATATGTAACTTACTCACTGTTTAAAAGCATGTACATTGGCTAAAAAGAAGGCTTGAATTCTGCTTCAAGCATACATGTAGAAATGGCAGAAGGAAAATCGAAAAAGGGCGCGTAAAATTTATCTTAAAACGTAAAATTGGCTGTAAAGGGGCCAAAAAACAACATAAAACACTGTTATCTTTCAGATAAAATTATATATTCTGCTTTCTCTCAAAAAACAAAAAAGTTTTGAGAGCGCAGAATCGTCATCCCCGAGCACCACTTGTAGCGAGTTGCCCAGGTCATGTCTTCGTCGACTGCCAACAAATTTCCTATAGTACAGCAGGACGTGTTCCACGGAAAGAACAGTCTTGCACGAGTCACAGATGTGAGGAGTTTCATTTCGAAGAATGACACCGTGAGAAAAATGGCAGTGTCCGATACGAAGACGAGTGAAAATAACTTCCTCGCGCCTAGAGGACCGTGATGAGGAGCGCCAGAGATACACAGAATTCTTTATCGCACTTAGTTTGAAAGTGCTATTGTGCCACTCTGTTTGCCACGCTCTAAGCACGGATCGTTTCAAGAAAGCCTGAACATCGGACAATGGCACAGAAGGGATGTCGATACGAGTTTTACGAGTCGCTGATTTCGCCGCCTGGTCGGCCAGTTCGTTCCCTCTGATACTCACGTGGCCTGGGACCCAACTCAGTACCAGGTCATAGCGGCGGGACAGAAGACAATGAATCAGGCTTAGAACGGATAACGTCAGGTAGTCTGACGAAGGACGGGAGACAGCTTGAAGAGAGCTGAGAGAATCATAACAGATAACTACTCGCCGCAACGTCGCTGATTCAATGTATTTTTAGGGCCTCAAAAATTGCATACATTTCGGCAGTGAACATACTGCATTTGGAGTGAAGCCGAAATGATTTGGTGGCCCTGATACAGTAAAAACCACATGCCACCGCGTCGCTGCACGATGAACCATCCGCGTATAAGAATAAATGATCCGGATTGGATTCTCTCATATCCAGAAACTGCTTCTGGTAAACCAGAGGACTAGTAGTTTGTTTGGGCAGATTGGAGAGTCTGAAGTCAATACTGGGAAGGAGTTTCCAAGGGGGAATCCGGTCACTTGTGGGTTTGACAGGGGTGGGAAGTTCGACATTTAATTCCCGGAGAAGATTTCGTAATCTAATCCCTGGGGGATGGGGTAACGATGTTCGAAGAATGTACGAGGACTCATACTTTGGGTGGATGATTATACGACGACAAGGATGGTCAACCAATCCCGACACTTTAGCCCCATAAGAGGCTAATATCTCGCCTTCGGCTCAGAGATGGTTCTCCAGCTTCGGCCAAGAGGCATTCGATGCGACTCGTGCGGTAGGCGCCTGTACTAATCCTTACACCGGCGTTGAGAATGGTATTTAATGGCCGGAGGGTTGATGGTGACGCTGACCCATATACAATATATCCACAATCCAAAATAGAGCGGATGAGGGTTCTATACAAACGCAAGAGACACACACGGTCTGCTCCCCAAGAGCTGCCTGTAAGGGTGCGGAGGAGATTCAGAGGTGAGACACATCGGCTTTTCGGTTATATGATTTCGCCAAGTTAGGCTCTTATCGAAAGTAAGACCAAGGAAAATTGCAGAGTCCACAAAAGGTAGAAGATGGCTTCCAAGAAAAAGATCGGGGTGGTTATGGAGATGATGAATCCTGCAGAAGTGCATACAGTTAGTTTTTGATGCGGAGAATTTGAAACCCGTCGCATCACCCCATTCCTGCAATTTGTTGAGGACAAGTTGTAATTGTCTCTCTATCACTTGAATACTCTTGGAAGAGCAGAAAATGGCAAAGTCGTCAACGAAGAGCGATGCTTTCACCGGCTCTCGGATTATCGACGCTATACTATTGATAGCGATGGCAAACAGAGTGACACTCAGAATTGAGCCCTGAGGGACTCCGTTTTCTAAATGGTGGCTGGCGGATACCCTGTCACCAAGGCGAACGCGGAAGTATCTTGAAGAAAGAAAGGCAACTAAAAAAAGGGGGAGCCGGCCCCTAAGACCCCAAGAATGGATGGTGCGAAGAATGCCGTACCTCCAGGTAGTATCATAAGCTTTCTCTATATCGAAAAAAATTGCTACCAGGTGTTGACGTAGCACGAAAGCAGTGGACATCTGTGTGGTAAGGGTGACAAGGTGGTCCATGGTTGACCTGTTCTTCCTGAAACCACATTGGATGGGTGTAAGTAGGTTTCTCTGTTCCAGGTGCCAGACCAAACGCGTGTTTACCATTCGCTCCAGAAGTTTGCATATGCAGCTTGTGAGCGAGATTGGACGGTAGGTTGACGGCTTTGTCCTGTCCTTTCCTTCTTTAGGAATAGGAATAATAATCGCTTCGCGCCAGGTCCTAGGAAAGGTATGTTCCATCCAAATCTTGTTGAAGATACGGAGGAGAAAAATACGCGCCTCTTCCGGCAGGTGTTTTAACATTTGGTTGTGTATCTGGTCTGGTCCTGGAGCAGAATCTTTCCCACATCCATAATAGATGCTGGAAGTGTTGTCCCCTTCACTTGTTTCCCAGTGATCTGGTTGCTAGCAAGACAAATGCAGTTGTTAACAGGAGGCCCGAATTCGGCTCAGTGTGGAGAGACTTTCCTGGCACATTGTACTTTTAAGCTCCTCCGGGGAGCATGCGAAGGTGTTCTTTCACGTCGCATCTGTAGCAGTTATTATTGTGATCTGTGCCTGAGCAATCTCGTGAAAAATTTTCGTATCCTCTTGAAGCTTCAGACTACGATGGGACTCCTCGCTTGTCAATTTACCCTTCCCACTAGGAGTTTCGATTTTTGGAGAATGTTCACCTCCTTTTCCTCCAGTTCAAATATGGCAAACCTGGGCACTGGGTATTTTGGGCCAAGAATCATTATCTTCGTATCTGTCCGTTCTTGTGGCTTCCTGGATACACTAGTACCTCTTCACCCTCGTTGTAGACGCCCAGGTCCCAGATTTCCTCTATCACTCGTGTGAGTTGCCAGATGCTACCCACTTCGCATAGCACCTGCTTCAGCATATTCCGAATTCTTTTGTCCATTTCTCGCACTCCGTTGATGCACTATTAACCCGGTTGCAGCAAGCCACCCAAAGGTAGAAGAATTTCAGCATATCAAAAGCGGCCTGATCCAACTCAGGGAGACAATAAACAACATACACGAGATTCGAAAGACCTGGAAGTGTATGGAAAAGTATCCCATGAGGAAATGATAAAATCGCACAAATAAAGTCCCAAAGCAATGCTATAGAACATGGATGGAACATTCTGTACACCCCCTTCTGATTTGTTGCCAATTGCACATAGAGTCCCGCAGGGATCGAGTTTAGGCCCTTTTCTCTTCATACTATATGTAAACGATATGCCGGTTTCAATCAAGTTTTTCATTTCAAATTAATAATTCTGTTTTCCACTGAAAATGAACAGTGTGCCAATGACTGATGTTAAGGCAACACAAAATTTAGGTCTCTCAATTCGGTTAAACCTCAAATGGAATGTCCATTTAAATAACTTGAACACAAAATTAAGATCATTATGCTGCAAGTTCAGAATTCTTACAAATTCAGTCTTCATACTGCTCGTTGTGTATATTTTGTGAATGTTCATTCCCGTCTGAGATATGGCATAACATTCTGAGGAAATTCATCTTATAGCTCCCACACTTTTAGATTACAAAAAAGAAGTGAAAAAGAATCAGTGATTTTTGTCAAAAATGACTTACTTAAGGGTTGGAATATATTTTCAGCAAACGCCAATGTCTATAACTATAACACTTGACATTGTAATCGTATTTATCAGGTGACAGTATCAACAGCTAGCTACAAAAAAATTCACATAAATACACATACATTGTTTTAGAACACTTTGCTATATGACATCAAATGCTTAAATTCAATACAAAAGTTTAAGTCCCACGTAAAATTGTTTCTGCTGCATATGTTTCTATACTGTGGCGGCATGTAGCAGCGCCCTAAGAAATCAGTAACAAAAGCTTGCTTTTTGTACTCGCTGGCACGCGCACGTGCGCCCAACCGCGCCTCCCCCCACCCGCCTCTTCGTTGCCGTGGTCACATTCCTCTGACGCCCCCTCGCCTACTTTGGGAGAAATTTACAACTATTCGCCGGCAAGACCGCGCCGGGCCTTCCTTGCAGTGAATAACCCTCTTTGTATTCCGCCCCCACCCTCCCTAAGCGAGTTTCCTCGCAAGCGCGTTCCTCACCGCCACGCCTGTCGCGCTAATTCGAGTAAGTTCTAACCCTTGCCATGCAATAATTGCTCCCAGGAGATGTAATCCTCCGATGGGTGCAGCTGCGTTTCGTTAGACAAAGATAGAGAGAGAGAACCCTAAGGAAATTTCCCACGAAATCACGAACCACGATTCGTCAAATTATTTCTGCGACGCAGTAAGCTTCGACCAATGACAATTTTTCGAAAGTAGGTCAGCGAGCCCAAGACAAAAATAGGAGAGGGGGAGATCCGAAGAGGAACGGATTCCCAAAATCTCTAAAGAAAAGAAAACACTTGTGAAGTAGGCGCGAGAGGAAACACTTAAGAGCTAGTCGCGAGCGAGTAAACGCTAGAGAAGTTGTCGCAGGAGAGGACGCTCGTAAGGTCGTCGCGAGAGAACGCATTTGAGAAGTAGGCGCGAGAGGACGCTTCATGCCTGGTCGTAGTAGCCGTGAACTAGTTTTTGTTCGTGTATTCGATGAAATAGTAACTCGTTGCCTAATGTGAGCGTACGAGTCACGAATACCATGATCCGGCTTCCGATCCGCGCCCGCAATTAAATGCTACCGCATCGCGCGTCCGAGTCGTGATGAGGGGCGACAGCCGACACGTAACAGCGCCTTGATGAAGGTGGAGAGGGGACCTTCGCGACCTTGCGGTGTATCCAGCGGCCCAGGGAGGCGTCCGCCTGTTCAACACTGCAACTCACCGCAGGTTAACGATCGTCGAAGACGCCGAGGCCATCGACCGCGTTGTGCCCACCCCGGCACGCGCCTTCACAATAGATAAGACTCCTACCGTACGCCCGCACTTTGGGGCGTCCCGCCTCGATTCGAGGCGGAGAACAATATCAACAATTCTCGAGTGTTTTTTTTCTCTGTTTTTTTTTCTTTTTGTTTGAGTTAAGCGGGGCCGCGCAATGGCATTTTTTCTTTATTGTAACGTAGTTGTCTTTAATTAATTTTTTTCTTATTAATATTATTTTATATCTTATTTACCGAGCTCACTAGGTAGGGTGTAATCCCACCTCATGGGATTTTTAATGTAACTTCCCCGACCGTAGGTCGGGAATAAATGCCTATTTTTTGTTTTATTGCCCAATTACGGCTAATTATTTTCTATGTAGTTTCTTGCCCCTGCACCTCACTTCCCCCCACCACGCGAGGAACCGCGATCATGCTCTACCGGACCGGCTGCCGTTGCAATACAAGTAGTGACTATACCAAGAATCAAAAAGGAAATAATATGAATAATAACAAAGACATTTAATGTATTATTTACCATTTACACTGTATAATTCTAAACAACCTGTAACAAATATTGTATCTCAGCTTCTGGGTCAATGACCCCCATCTTGATCAGGTGTTTTGTCCAGTCTCCCTGATTTTTTGAGCAAATGTTGAGGTGGCCCCTTGTTTTGCTTCTGAGCATAAAAGTTCCTTAATTATCGGTGCATGTCTTCTAGATTTCAGTGGGAAATATAGTTATTCAAATTATAGTTCTCCATGGAAAGACTCGATGAGGGATAAGAGCCCAAATTTGTCCTTCAAAATAGATTTTATTACATTGAAGCGAATAGTTTGTTAATAATTCTTGCCAAAAATGCTCATTTATTTCTCTATTCAGAATTCAACTAGTAAGTAGCTTACGGTAGAGATCACAGAATTATGAAAACATGCACAGAATTCACTTCTCCACATAGCATGTCACAAAAAGTTTTTAACTGTTTTTGACACAAAATAAAATAAAAAAATAAAGGACAATGTGACAGAATTCCTAATACTGGACAGAAGCGATCCCACAACAAGGAAGTGTGCCCAGAAAGTAAAGAAGAAAAAGGGCAGGATCAAACCTACAGTGGATGTAAAACAGCTTCCAATGACGGAAGAAAACAAGTGGTACTACAACAGCACGTTTTTTTCCTCCCATCAGTAACAGTTACGTAAGAGTACAATTTCTGTTCTTGTTAACAAATCTTATCCATCACTTCTAAAACTCCCAACTAATTGTGATATTGCCACATGTGGTAACTCTTGAAAGATTCTAGCAAAAGAAAAAATCAAATTTACAAATTCGAAAATCTGCAAAATTATGCTAAAGTACTCATTTTTTAAAACAAAAACGTAGAGGACAGTTTTTAAAGATTTGATTTGTTAGAACAATTTCATTTAATAGTCTTTAGCATCAATATTGTTCTTTGCAATATTCATTTTTTGCAATTCTTGAAAATATAGAGTTCAAACAAAAGTTTTACAAATTGATAACTCCACATTCAAATCTGCTGGTCCAATTTTGGAATTATGTTTCTGGAAATTGGCTCTTGAAATTCCACCTTCTCAAAAAGAAGAAAAGTGAGTTACTTAGTATGCCTCTATAAAATGTGTTGTAACCTTACTGACTGCCCTGAATTTAAACAATGATCATTAATTTCATCATGCACATCAATGCATATAATGCACTAATATTTACAAGTACAGAAGACAAGTACCATGTAATTAAAAAACAAACACACTTAATGTAGAGTTTTTATCCAGATTACCACGATTATCTATTCTAGTTAAATCACCACTGAAATATAATAGTACACATCTACAGTAGACTTACCTCTCAAAATTCTCTCATGTTCTGAAGGTTTCCATGTTCCTTGATTCAAGTGATTCATTATCATCACTTCACCAACAAAACTATGCTGGGTTTGCTTATTGCTCACAGCAAATAAAAGTGATTCATACTGTTTTAAAAATAATTCAATTTTACAAAGTCTGCATCTATTGACATAACACAAGAGATTAATAATCCTATCTTACACACAAAATTATAACACAAGCAACTGTAATTATTATAATTATTCCCATTTTAGTTTTCAATATTCACCAAAATATTTTCTCAAACAGTATTCATAATATCTACATTACAATTACCAAACACATGCAAAAGTAAATTTGAAAACTAGTTAACAGAAAAGAAATAAAAAAATATAATATTTCCTAAAGCATATTTCATATTTTGGGACTGAGATTCACAAAGGAAGTTACTGATCTGTTTCCTTATAACAGAAGAAGTAGTTGGATCTGTGAGAACATTTACTTTAGCATTTTGTAAATGATTGCTTTAAAAGAGAAAACACCTTTATTCGAATGGCCAGCCTTTGAACCATGTGTACAGAATTTTAGGACCAGTACAAGTAGTTTGAGTAAATATTTTAATATTGCTAAATGCTTATTAACAAACATAATAAATTTGCATAAAATATCAAACATTCAATATAATATTCTATAGATTTCTACATTGTGGCCAACTTAGATCACCTTTACTATGGAGTCGGATATCTAGTAGAATTAAGTCTCCAAAAATGTAATAGAAGGTTAAAAAATGTTTCATTTTGTTGAATTCGTCTCACAACTCAGGTCCCACCGACCATCCTGCATGTTTTCCCTATGTTCCCCCTATTTTTATCGGAAGTTCTCCACATGTTCTAGGCACATTTAACAAAAAAATTCAGTCATTTTAAGTTGTCTTTTATTTAAAAATAGTTTCCTATACTGTGTGGGTGTGGTCAGAGCAGTAGTGGATGAAACTGGATAACCTGAATAGCAACAGAACTCACAAGGACCAAACCCCAAATATATAACAGAGGTTCTAAAGTACCTTGTTTTATTGAATACAACTTAAGAAAAAAAAGCTCAAGATCCTTGTAAGGACCACAGCATTTTAAGGACATAGAAAACTTTGTTTTCAAATTATGCATACTGGTAATGTGGGAGCATGTAAGTGTTGTGTTTTTGCCTGTTTAAGTTGTTTTTTGTATATTATGGGGTTAATAAAATGTTAAATTAATATATCTGTAATGCAATCAGTGTCTCAACACCTCCAATGTATGCTCATTTATAACATTCCATTGTTTCATTTCTTCATTTACCAGTATATAAACAATTCACAATCGTTAGTAAAATAATTTAGAGGGAGAATGACATAATATACATAAATCACACTCTCATAAACATGAATAAAAGGTCACATAAAATCAGAAAACCAAGAATCATTGAGCTTCTTATTATCATTTTACAATAATATGATTAGAATACACTCTGTAATTTGAGTTTACATAATACGGCTCATCCTAGACTCAAATTCTCTTAACAGAATCAATTGTTTTGAAATATTTCTGCCAGAATGTGGGTCATCATAACTACGAATTTAAACGGTCCAAAAAATACTGACATACAACCTTACAGAATTTCATTACTTTCATTTTTGTATTAGTGAATGAGAAATAACTTATTATAAAGGCTGAAAATTACATTTATTTACAACATTGAGATTTCAAAATACTTATATTTTCTGAATACATGTCCCAGAAATAAAGAGTTCTGCCTATACACCTTTCTATAGCCCTAATATATTTAAAACAACATATATTTTTTTCTTTCTAAACTGGTTATAAATTTCACTATCACAAAGATTTTGAAATTAGGTTATATACTTACTTTTTTTTCCTAGTACTATTAAGATTATTAGTTCGTAAATGACACTCTACAGCTTCATTAGCTAATTCCAATTGACTGGCTTCTTTAAGAAGCTGCAATTTCTTCAGAGCTTCATCTCTATTTTGAAATAATTCATCACTCCACAAGGTCAACTGATGTTCAACACTGGCTAGTGTTTTCACTCTAGAATGAATGCCGAAAATAAATTAGTAAAACTCACACAAATTTTTGAATTTCACTTCCATTATACCATTATTAAGTTAACAAGTTGTTATCTCATACCTGTTTATAATGCTATTTTGACCTGGCTTTTGATTTTCAAGCAGTTCAAAATGTACGCGAGTCAAAAATTCACCCTTCTCATCATGTGTCATAAGCCACATAATTAATTCAGACCACCACTCATCTTTCCCAACAGAGAATGATGATAGAAGTTCATGAACATGACTAGTGAGAGTTGATAAAGCTTCTTGGGCAGTTGCCACCTTAAAAGCAAACATTACTACTAAATCATCAAGAAAGAAAATGCAAGTGGCCAATATTCATCTGAATAATAGAAAATGTTAATAAGAAAATAAATTATGAATACAAAAATGCCCTCAAAAATGCCCTTACCAATGTTCCTGGATCTAACTTAATATTGCCTTCCAGACCTCTAATTTATCATATGCTTCAAAAACTTGGTCTGAACTGTATGACAACAAAATTTAAAGAATGGAAGCAATTCAACATAGATCTTTTAGTATTATGACATTATATTTACACCCGCCAGTCACCTTTTGGAATTGTGATTGTAAAACATAATGGAATCATGATTGTGAAAAGTATCCTTGACTTTTAAAATTCCATCTCTTTTAATTGAGAAAAAAACGATGTTTGATTTACTTGCAATAAGTAACAATCTAATTGACTGCCCTAGCTTTGTAAAACTCAAGTGCCAGGTGGCAGAACTAGATTTTTTGGTCTAAAACAGTACTTATTTAGAAATACATTTTGTATTGACTTTTTGTATGTGGTTCATAGGCCATTAGCATTTCAGAATTCATTAAGATCCACAAATAAGAACTATCATACATCACACAGATATTATCACTTTTGACATTCACCTTCTTCTTAAGTGATAGTTATGAAAAATAGTTGCTTTGAATTCTTTCTTTTGTTTTGTCTGGTATTATTTTAAATTCATTAAGCTTCTAGTAAAGGCAAAAATGATTCAGGTAGCTGAACCACAATTGTAACGTGAATCATTCAAGATGAGTTACTAGAGCAACAACTAATTGAAATTACTTCATGCTTCAACTCTGAAGCCATATTTATAAGAAACCATGCTGACAAGAAACAGTATTTGGAAATATTAAATACACTTAGACATTGCTCTGTTTCGACATCTACCTCAAGTTACAAAACCTGTAGTTAATGAAGTTCCATCAAGTAATTTTCAGAATTGTGTCTAAATAAATGAAATAAAAAAATAAAACTAATTTGTTACATTTATTGTGATCTTGTAGTCCCAGCGCCTGCATGCCCCACGTATTACAGCAAATACATATCATTATTGTAATGTGAGGGTAAATGAAATATTCAATATTAATTTTCATTAATTAGCAATTTTATCTGGGAAAGTAGCCTTAATCAATGCCAATAATTGAGAGGACATAGCTTCAAACTGGGAAAAAACTATTTTATAAAATCCTGCTGAAGAACGTATGTTTTATTACATTCTGGAACTCATTTCCAGAAAATGCGGTCAATACATATACAAATCCAACAATTTAAATCAATTCTAGATTCTGGGTCTTTATTTTATCTTGCAACCATGTCTGGGAGCACCTACTCCTGTTTTGGCAATGTTTGAAATACCTTCAGCACCCATTTCTCTTTTAGCAATCCCCTGGCAGTCTTGTGCCCTCAGATTTCAGTGTGGGAGAATGCAACTATTTTAGTACGAAAAAAGAGAAAACACTTATTCTGTTCTCCTTGTTCTTCTTGTTTTGTTCATGGTTGTTAGAAGTCCATTTAAGAAAGAAGAGTGCTTTCAAAATCGTTGTGCACAATAGTATGAATTTTTCGGAGAATGGATTGTTTCACAAGATCTGTGGCCACCGTCCTGCCTAAGAAAAAGTAAGTGCATTTGCACAAGAATGCACCATGTGGCCGGCATCAATGGGCGTCCTCCTAAATGTCACACCAGATGCCACGGTTCTTATGAGAACCAAACTTCAAATATAACAAATTGCAGCAGCCATCGCAGGCACCTCGCATTTCACCTCCTTACTATATATTCGCTGACAATATCACGTAACGCTCACCTGCATGAACTCGAAAAAAACCTTCACAATAATTATGGTAGCTTCGCTCCTCACCCTGCTCAATGCCTGCAATGCCTGCAAAGATTCTGGTGTGTGAGCTGCATACCTCCCCCCAATGTCTTGAATGGGAAAAACATGAAAATAGGAAAGTTGCTGTATCTTACGACCTGACACTGATCTCCTCCTCTGCTGATCTGAAGTGCCAGCCACAGCTGTCTTCAACGTAGGCAAAGATATGCAGTTGCCAAATTGATAAAACAAGAGCAGGTGCTTCCCAGACACGAGTTGCAAGATAAAATAAAGACTTGGTAGTTTATCTGATGTATGAACGACATGTACTGTAACTGTGATGTCAGATATAACTTTATACAATAGAATAAACTTTGTTCAATTTTTACATTTTATTTTCTTCAGAACAGCACCAGATGAAATATCTGTTAGTGTTGTATTTTTAAATAAATAAATAGTCCATGAAATGTCCAAATTAAAAAATTGTACGTCCACAAGATCATTATCATTCATCATAGGCTCTAATCAGGAAAAATATTTCTTTTTTACTTGTAAAATTAGTTCAGTTTTATAAAAAAAATACCTTCTCATCTTGTTTGTTCATAAACTTCTCCTCTAATTCAGTGGCTTCTTGCTGCAACTTATGGTCTCTCAAAGTGGGAGGTATGTTCTCGCGATGATCACATAGCACTTCAGCTAGATTGTGTAAAGTATGTATCCGCTATAAGGAAACGTGAGTAAGTTCAGAGTAAAATAGAAACAAAAGTTATTCCATTGACCGTGACTTTGACTTTTAGCAGCAATCACCTGAAGAGTGTCCATTTTGAGTGAGTCTTTGTACTCCTCTGAAATCCTCAAAACTTCTCTGTAGTGTTCTATGGCTTCAGTCCACATCTCTTTGATTATGTGAATACCAGCCAAACCTGAAAAAATAGAAGATAATTACAAAATTATTTTATGCTCCACCAAGTGAATTTTATATTTCCTTCAACAAATTATTATTATTATTATTATTATTATTATTATTATTATTATTATTATTATTATTATTATTATTATTATTATTATTATTATTATTACTATTATACAAAGTTATATAGGAGGAACAAAAAGTGCAGAAGCTTGGAAAACATTAAGAAATTTAAGAAAAAATGCTAATAACAAAATAAGAATAGAGGAAATTTCATTACAAAAATGGAAACAATACTTTGAAGAATTGTTAGTTGAAAGAAGAAGTCAGTTTTTAACAACTATAGATGTATTTCAAGAATTTGAGAATAATTTTTTAAATTTAGATTTGGCAACTTTAGAAATAGCCATTAAATCTTTGAAAAATGGAAAAGCAACTGGTATAGGAGGGATCAATGCCGAATTAATAAAGTATGGAACAAAGAAGCTATGGGAATTAATAAGGAATTTATTTGAAAAATGCTTAAATGGTGAAAATCCCCCTCAAGAATGGAAAAATGGTATCATTTCAGTTGTTCACAAAAAAGGACAACGAGATGAATGTGCAAATTATAGGGGAATAACTGTGTTAAATGTATTTAGTCGTCTTTACGGAAGAATACTAAAATTATTTTTAGAAGAAAATTATAAAAGTAGAGAAGATGAATTTCAAGCAGGTTTTAGAGTTGGAAGATCGACCATTGATCATATATTTGTAATAAAACAGCTAATACAGAAAATTAATGAAGTGGGTCAACAAATCCATTTTGTGTTTGTAGATTTAGAAAAGGCATATGATAGTATTCCATTACAAAATTTGTGGGAAATATTGAACGAAATGAGCATAAATAAAAACCTTTTGATGGCAATAAAAAAGTTATATGATGGTGCTATTTCGCAGGTCCAAATATGCAAAAATTTCTCAGAATCAATTTTCATTACCAAAGGTCTGCGTCAAGGGTGCAGCTTATCACCAACTCTATTTAAAATATACTTACAAAAATCGCTAGAAACATGGAAAAAGAAAGTTGAAGGAATGGGTGTTCCTATAGGAAATAAAAGTTTATACACTTTATTATTTGCAGATGACCAAGTAATAATAGCACAGGATGCTGAAGATGTGGAATATATGTTTAGAAAATTATTAGAAGAATATCAGAAATGGGGGCTAAAAATTAATATGGAAAAGACATTTTATATGGGATGTGGAGTAAACAATAGAGATTTAATTTTACAATTTGGAAAAGGAAAAATTAAATATTTAGGAGTAAAAATTAATAAGGACAGAAATCAGGAAGATGACATAAGACAAAGAATAAACAAAGGAAGATCAGCAACATCAATGCTGAACAAAATATTATGGGATAAACATGTAGCAAAAGAAACTAAATTAATGATATATAAATCTATTGTAGAAAGTACTATTTTATATGCATCGGAAATTTGGAAATTAAAGAAAAATTTAATACTAAAATTACTGGCAACAGAAATGGACTTTTTAAGAAGATCTAGGATATCAAAATTAGAAAAAAAAAGAAATTTAAAAATAAGAGAAAAAATGAATAAAGTTAATACAATTTTAGAAACAATTCAATACAAGCAATTACAATGGTTTGGTCATGTGAAAAGAATGAAAGATAATAGAATTCCAAAAATAATTTTAGAGTGGTTTCCGGCGGGTAGGAAGAAAAGAGGAAGACCTAAACACAGCTGGTTGAGAGAAATTAAGGGAATTTTAAAGGACAAGAACTTAACAGACAAGGATTATGAAGATCGGGACAAATGGAGAAATAAAAATTAAAATTATGTAATTTATTAGAATTGTGGGTAACAGAAAGTTGTTTTCTATAACAACGTAAAACTGTGAAATAAATTATTATTATTATTATTATTATTATTATTATTATTATTATTATTATTATTATTATTATTATTATTCCTCTATATCATGACTAAAGATGACATGTGTCAGCTGAATATAATATCTATTCCAGGTTGCAACCAAACCTCAAATGGAATGTACATATAACAGAATTAAACACTAAATTAAGTTCATTATGCTATGCATTCAGAATTCTTTCAAATTCTGTCAGCCTTCATGCAGCTCGTTGCGTTTATTTTGCAAATGTGCATTCCCGCCTGAGATATGGCATAATATTCTGGGGAAGCTCATCCTGTAGTATTCAGACCTTCAGATTGCAAACGAAAATTATTCGAATAATGAAAAAATGCCTTCCACGTGATTCCTGCAAGCCTCTTTTCATTGAGCTGGGAATCCTACCATTGCCTTGTCTATTTATTTACGAATCTGTAATATTTGTCAAAAATGACCTACTTAACGGAGGGAACATATTTTCATGCAATATTGATATTTATAATTACAACACACGCCGTAGAAATCACGTGCATCAAGTGTCAGTATCAACAGCTCAGTACAAGAAATCAACATACAATACATGTACGTTACTTTACAACGCATTGCCAGATGACATAAAACAATTAAAGTCGGTATACAAATTTAAGTTAAAAGTAAAATCTTTTCTGCTGCAAAACTGTTTCTATACAATTAGAGACTATACTGATCGTGAAAAAGAAAAATAATGTTTAATGTAACAAAACAAAGATATATAATGACTTAGTTTATGTTTGCATTGTATACATTTAAAAAAATATTTAATACGCCTGTAACAAGTAATGTACTTCAGCTTCCGGGTCAATGACCCCCATCTCGATCAGGTTTTTGTCCAGTTTCCCTGATCCATTGAGCAAATGCTGAGATGGCCCCTTGTTTTGCTTCTGGACGTAAATGTAGCTTCACTGTGCGCACGTTTTGTTGAGCACTCCTTTTGCTTGTAGTTCATTTACAGTTGAAATTGATTTTCTATAACTCGGGAAAAAACATTTTTCAAATATCTTTATTTTTCCAAAAATAATTATTTTCTAAATTAATGTTTTCGTTTTCGTTTTTTTTTTAAATAAAATTCTGGCCCTCAAGAAAATGTGCGCAGATAAATTTCTTTCCCCACACGTCATATACAGTTTTTACTGTTTTTTTTTGACAAAATAAATAAAAATAAATAAATAAACCAGCTAATTTTATTATTATTATTATTCCATTACATCACGACTAAAGATCTTATGAGTCGGCTGAATATAAAATCTACTCCAGGTTGCAACCAGCTACCTAAGGAGCAGATTCGGTGAATATCAGTGCCTCTACAATACTTTACGCAAAATGTGGGCTGTTCCAAATAAAGCAATTTCTTGCACTTCCCAGTCTTTTGAATTACCTGGGAGTTTAGACAAGTTCTTACTCAAATTTTGCGGAACAAATCCCAGAGCTCCGATAACTATCGGGACGACCTGTGCTTTTACGCCCCACATTCGGCTGATCTCGATTTCCATACTCTTGTATTTAAGACGTTTCTCTGCCTCCTTGGTAACGACGTTTTTGATCGCAAGGTACAGCAACATCGATAAGTAAACACGATTTTTTCGCGAAATCCCGGATAACTATATCCGGTTTGTTTGCCGCTATCGTGCGATCAGTTTGAATTTGTTGGTCGTACAATATCGTACACAATCCAACAGACGTCACCGGTTTCGGTGAGTGTTCGTACCACTTGGGGCATGTGTTTGGAACTTCGAGGGCGGTACAGATCTGCCAGTGGAGGTAGCTACACACCCTGTCATGTCTTTTCAGGTATTCGGTCTTTGCCAGGATTGGACAAGCTGAGACAATATGATCAATGGTTTCTACTTGCTCCAGGCAAATGCGGCATTTATCATCTTGGGAAATTTTCAGAACCGCTTTATCATAATGTCGTGTTCTCAAGGCCTGATCTTGGGCAGCTATTACAAGTGCTTCCGATTCTGGCTTCATTCTTCCCCTTTTAAGCCACATAAATGATTGATCTTTATTGATCTGCACCTTGTCCATTCTTTTTAGGTATTGTCCGTGGAGTGGTTTGTCTCTCCACGATTTCATTAACATTTTTTGTGTCTCACACTTCATGTTTAGCAGCATCAGAAGTTCAGTGTCTGTGTTATTCGACGTGTCTTGCCTAGTTTTCTTCGCAATGCTTCTTGCTACACTAACAATGCCTCTGTTTCCCATTCTTCGGTCAGATTTCATGACCTGCCTCATTAGAGGGTCATCTTGATGGCGGACTACATACTTCCCCAACCCGACTATTGCGTTGTGCCAGGAGGCTTCAATTTGTCTGAGGCCTCTTCCTCCTTCCTTACGTGACACATAAAGTCTATGTATGTCAGCTCGAGGGTGGGAAACATGATGCATTGTTAGCAGTTTTCTGGTTTTTCGATCCATGGTGCGAATTTCTTGCTCAGTCCAGTCCACTAGTCCAAAACTGTATTCGGCTACAGGTACCGCCAAACTACCTATTGCAGATATTTTATTCCTGGAATTCAGAGCGGACTGCAGGACCAGTCACACTCTCCTATAATACTCCCTACGAATTCTCTCTTTCATTCTGTCATTCGAGATGGTTTCACATTCTTCAATGCCCAGATATTTGTAAGTTTTACCTGGCTCAAGATCTTGAATCACAGTATGCGTATCAATTTCAATGTTCTCAGACGTTGTGAGTTTCCCTCTTTTTAAATTGATTTTTGCACGCTTGTCAAGACCAAACTTCATGCAGATGTTTCATTCACGACAGACAGTATTTGGGAGAGAATCGCTTCATTCTTAGCAAACACTTTCAGATCATCCATGTAAAACAAATATGATACTGGCCTTTCATCACCATGGAGCTTAAAACCAAAGTCAGCTTGCGACAACTGTCTCGATAGTGGGATCAAACTCATGCAAAACAGCAGAGGGGATAGTGAATCTCCTTGAAAAATACCCCTATTAATCTGAATACTTCTGGTTTCTACTGCTTCCTTTCCGCTGTGTATTAGTAACCTGGTACTCCACGACTTCATACTAGCCTTGCAAAATTCAATACGTCTAGGATGAAATCGATAGATCTCCAGTGACTTCAAAATCCAGTCGTGTGGTACACTATCAAAGGCCGTTTGGTAGTTAATCCAAGCCATGCTCAAATTACGTTTGCGTTTCTTTACATCATTCAAGATGACTTTATTCAGAAGCAAGATTTCCTTACAGCCATAAGAGCCTTTACGACTTCCTTTTTGTTCAGCTGGCATTAGATGATTCTTATCTAGATATCTGTACATTTTATCAGCTATGGCTGCAGTGATAACTTTGTACAGTACTGGCAGACAAGTAATTGGCCTGTAGTTCTTCGCCAAAGAGCTGCCTCCCGCTTTGGGTAGTAAATACGTGATGCCGCGTGTGAGCCATTCCGGGATTTCCTTTGGGTTTTCAAAAATTTTATTAACAGCCTTTGCTAGATGAGAATGTAATGCTGTTAATTTCTTAATCCAATAAATCTGGATCTTATCAATCCCGGGGGACTTCCAGTTTCCCATGTTCTTAATTGCTTGGAAGAGGTCCTCGAGAATTGGTGAACATCTTCCACTGTTTCTACAAGTTCATCGGCAGCGTCAACTTCAGATTGAAGCCAAGATGCGTCTTTGTTGTAGGATCTGCTCTCCTTCCAGATTCCTGCCCAAAATGCTTCGACGTCATCTTTTGAAGGAGTAACAGCTTTGCCATTCGGTTTTTGAGTCAGATTACTATAGAATCTCTTCGCGTCTGTTTCAAACAACCGGTTCTGTACACGGAAATCTATTCTACGTTTGTAACGTCTAATTCTTTGAGCCCATGCTTGAATTTTCTCTTTTAGCTTCTCAACTACCATTAGCCTGCTGGTGTCATTTTCAATTTGGTATTTTTGTTCAACATTGAATATTTTTCGTTGAACTTTAGAGGTGTGCGTTGATTTAGAAGATGCCTCAGCTAAGAGTGATATTTCGCGCCGGGTGTCGGCTATCCGTTTCATAATTCTGTTCATCCATGGGGGTACAGAGCTGTTTACTCTGTTTTATTATTATTATTATTATTATTATTATTATTATTATTATTATTATTATTAGAAGAAGAAGAAGAAGAAGAAGAAGAAGAAGTAGAAAAGAAAAGGAAAAAAATTAACCACTTCAATGAGAATATCAACTTTTTTGCTATGAAGTTAAAAATGTCCTATTTGTAAGCAATGATTTTTCATATCTCAATATTCTGTCATTTAATAAATCAAGTAATAATCAAAGGCAAAAAACTATAAATACAATTCAAAATAACATGTCACATTAATATTTACTGGGACACTCCAGGATAGTAGGAGTAATTGAAATTTTCTTATAAAACGACCACAGGAAAGTACAGTGGAATCTTGTAAGCACGTTCCCCGTTATCACGTTTTCCCGCTTAGTACGTTCATATTTTCAAGTTCCAACAATTCCAACAAATTATTTAACACAAATTACAAATTTAACAATTCCGCATAGCACATAAAAAGTTTGTATAGGTAACTTGCTTCGCGAGACAGGCGACCAGAGCCATCTTCAATGTGCGGTTTTCATGGTACTTCTGAGCTTTGACTTTCCAGAGCCCGAGGAACGTGCTTCACTGTACCCTCCGCGTTTGCATCAATGCACGTCGTCAAGTACGCTCGTACGCCGTTTTGAAAGTTACAATGTTAATTTCCGACGCGCGTTAAGTGTCTTGTGTGCACAGGAATCGACACGTGTTGACGCAGCTAGCCGTTAGGTAACGCGCGTCGACGCAACGCTTGTGTGACACAGGCTTTGAGTGCTTTTATCGTGTAATTTAGTTTTATTCAATGCCGTTTATAAATAAATTAGTTCATCCTGTGGATATTTTCGTGCTATTTACGTATCCATTAGTTTTCTCTATTGTAGTGGTTTACAGAAGGAAATGCGAAAGGTATAAATTGATAAATTATATATTTTTCATAGCGCGTTTTCCCGCTTACGAAGTTCAAAACTTTCAGTCCCTTGAAAAACGTTTCAAAGAGATTCCACTGTATATTAATTTTGCATGGGTGAGTTTAAATTAAAAACCTTGTAATATTTAGAAATAGAAACTTTTTAAAATTGAAAATTATATTGGTCAAAATGTCAATAAATGCTGATCCAAAAGAAAATTTAAGATTATTGACGGACATTACCAAGTACAAGATTCTCTCAAAAGGTGTATTTGTTTATTAATAAAATAATAAAAGCAAAACAAGCTAATATACTGTGGTGGCACATTATTTGCGGGAATAATACTGTATAAAATCGAAGTCGGATTTCATTAAGTTACTGGCAATTGCGCAATGCGACAAAATGCTTAGTTCCTTTGTGAGCTGGGAGCGGAGCTGCAAGGCCAACAGCCCTCCCCCCCCCCCCCGGAATTCAGAAAGCACGCGTACTCGCCAACACGGAGGCGTCAGCCTGAGATGCCACCCCTTCGTCTACATGTTTCTAGGCTGACGGCGCAGACCCCCCGCCCCAAAAAAAACGCATGACTCGCCGTTCAGGGCGTCAACAGTTTTGCAGAGGAGGGAAGCCCCGGCTACGACTACGAGAAGTTATTACTACAAATAAATAAACAAGGCAACTCGCATCGATCTGGACATGCAGCTGCGAGTTCGCCGCTTGCATAAGCCTTTCGGAGTGAGAGATAGCGCTATTTTGGAACATTCGAGAATCTTACGGGAATTGGCAGAGAAAATGTTGATGCGCAATTGATTTCGACCATTATTTGTGTAGTTATGACTACATTAAATTTTGTACTTCACAAAATAAGATCAATTGTTGATCAATTTCTAGTTTGTTTTATTTAATACTTTGAAATGTGTATTTTATTCCTATGTAAAGACATTTTTCAAAAAATATTTTTTTTATTTGAAAAAGTATGAGGACGCGCTCTGCCTACTCGTGCACTAACGAACTGTGTTCGGCCAGTCTTTGATGCAAGTGCTAAAGAACAAAAAAAAAGAATGACCGTCTGCCTGATTAAGGTTTCAAGAGTTATTAGTATTTCAGATGTTCACTCTGCCCCAGAATGTATGACATTGTGTCATACATGTTTTTGTGGATAAAATCGTAGGGGTCATCTATGTTCTTATGGGCGACAGCGAAACGAATTGAAATACGAACCATTTTATGTCAAATCGCACAAGAATTGAATGACTATTTTTTAAATATATGTAATTTAAAAAAAATAAATGACACGAATGTATATCATTCATTCTTGACATCAAAAAAACAGGCACGTGTTTCTTTATTTACCTGAAAATTGATTATTTGTATGGTTATGCCTATATTAGATTTTGGAATTTATGCGTACTTCGCAAAATATGATTGATGGATGCTCTGAATGTACTTAACACAAAACTTTTTTCTTTATTTCATTTAATATTTTGATATGTGTATTTTATTCCTCTGTGAATTACTTTCTTAAAATATAAATATTTCATTAAAAATTGTAATTATTTTTAAAAAATGAAAATTTCTATATGAACTCGCTCAGATAAAAATTTGAAAAAAGGCGTATTTCTTATTCAGTTTTCTACAAAACAAGACAAGAAAACACGTGGGCACTGAACAGAAACAGATCAAAAAATCTATTGTAAGTATGCGGGCGCGTGGTTCCTGCCCCTGTACTAACGAATTTTGTTCGATCAGTCTTCCATGCAAGTGCCGAAGAACAATAAAAAGGATGACTGTCTGCTTGATTAGGGTTTCAAGAAATATTAATAACTTATATGTTCACTCAGTCCCCAGAAAGGATGGGTGACAGAAAAACGAATTCTACTACTGCTTTTCCTCGTGGCAGCTTAATTTTTTTTACTGCCGAGTCCCTTTGCATCCTAGGGATAGAGTGCCCTCCTCACCTTGCTCGTGAAATACAATCGACCACTTGTCAAGGGACATGAGTAAAATTTTCTCAACATCAGTCGCAATACGCACCTTATGGAGACAAAAGTGCTAGTATTTGTTCTGTGAATCGTGTGTACACTGTTCAACTGAGTGGCGATCACCGTATGAGATACATGTGTCAATCCATTTAATCTTTCTGATCACGACTTTTAGAAAAGAAAATCTCCAAACCACGATTTGCTGGTGAATTTACAGAAGTCATTAGATTGGCGAATTTTTGATTAATTTCGGAAGAAAGGAAATCGGCTTCCAAAACGGCCTTTTATTAGTGAAGACAGCGTCGAGATCAGTGGCTCCCGTGGCCTTCACGAAAGTAGCAGAACGTCTAGTGAATATAGTGAAAAGAGTGAAAATCAAGGAAATGACAATTTAAGCTCTTTAGAAAGTTCGTCACGTGTCTGCGAAATAATTAAAGATGAAACATGCTTTACTATAGAGCACAAACCTTCTACTTCCACGTCCAAGTACGTTTTTTCTGCAGTCCTCCACAGGAAGCCATGCCAGCACAGAAAACTGAATATTACAATTGAAGCACGGAAAAGAAAGACACCCGGTTCAGACAATGGCTAAGTTCGGACTGACCCTGTGGCTGGATGCTACCTTTGGGAGGGTCAGGGAGCTACAGCTTCATGGAAGGGTTATCCTAGATTAAGACTCGTGCACTTTGGGTGGCATTAGATTAACTTCACGATTTTCACTTGTGACCGGTTTTCCATCTCAAATACTCCTATGTGCGGCGCCCCGACGCCGAAGGCGGCGAAAACCCGTGCTATACTGCGATTTTCGTAACAGCGTCCCTGACAGAAATCAGCTGTTTCGCTGCCATCCAATCGGCAGCTTATATTTCGCGACGGTGACGTCACTATGGTGACGTTCAAGCTCCCTATTGGATGAAACCGTGAACACCTGATTTCTGTCAGGGACGCTGTTACGAAAATCGCAGCATAATACACGCGGATACACGCGGCGCCCGCACGTCTTCGTCTTGCCAGACTACTATTGAAGATTTTGCATCGCCGTCAAGAGGGACAATGACAGACTTGCAACAATCTTCATCCAGTGCCACGGCCGCTTCTGTCGCTGATGTATTGCGTGCCTTGCTGCAGACATCCTGTCCCGCGCCCGAGCAACCCAAGTTGGACCTCGAGCGCGCGTGGGACTGGGTGTCTGCGCAGGCCGACAATCCAGCGGTACCTAAATGCGACCAAGTAGAGGCGCGTTTGCTCACTCTGTTGCGACCAACATTCGCTCAGCAAGCGGCTGAAGACCAAATGTTCCTGCCAGAGAGGGTGAAGCTCTTAGTTATCGCCATCAGGCACGGGTGGCGGGTGGCGGCAGCCAACGCGTCGGAACACGACGACTTTGGACTGAGAATCAAGTTTCCGGCGTCCGCCCCGCCGCAGCATGCCTACCGTCGCGGCGCGCCGCGGGCAGTCACGCGGCCGGCCCTTTACATGAGGCCGCGCACAGCGTAGGCGTGGTCGCGCGGCCGAAGCGCCTGCAGCTCCACAGACATCGGCATAAGCCCTACGTGGTCATCAGGTCGCACACACACACTTGCGGCTGCGCCGGCGTACACTGCCACCCCCGCAAGCTCGTCCCCACAGTACCTGCATGACGAAAATTATTCAGACAATGAGATCTGGGAATTTTAACGAGCTACAGCCGGACCCCATCCTAGCGGACATCCTTATCGACTGGGTTTTCTGGCGCGCGGTACTGGAAGCGGCACACGACGCGGCTCGCGACCAACGTGACACGGAGAATGCCACCCCCGAAGAGCGAACTCAGGACGATGGCTCCATGTGGATTCCGCCGCCCACCACGCGCTCGCTCTCGCTGCGCAACGTGCCGCCTATTGTCTTCCATCGGAGAGCTACACATACTGTAAGTCATTCATTGTTTATTGATAGCGTCCGCCACACGCCGCGTGACGCAGCCCCGCTGGATCTCCGCAGCACTAGCCCTTGACTCCGCCAAACTACATGTAATATGGAATCGGCCAAAATAGTGGAGCCCATGTCGATTCCCGAGCTGCGCAATGCTTTTCCTAACGCTACAGTTCCTAAAGCGAATGGAAAACACAGGGTAAGTTACAACATGGCCTCTTGGACTCGGCACTGTACTGCCCTCCTGTGTTTTTACCATCACCTTCGGCAGTGCTACGTTCCCTCAGTGACAATATGTTCGCAATGCGCCTGAATCTTACTGATGGTTTCTACCATATTCTATTTTCGCCCATATCCGGGTATCATCATAGGACAGGATGCGTGGAGATTTAAAGCCTTACCGATGGGGTGGACAATGTCGCCTTTAATAATGCAAGTAGCTATGCGCGCCGCCTTAGTTCAACATTGCAAGTCAACAGTGTTTGTGTATTACGACGACATCTTGCTCCTCAGCGACACACCGGGCGAGCTCCTGCAAGACATCACAGCACTGCGACAGGCGGGATTCTCCATCAACGATCCGAAAAGCGTGCTCCAGCCCACATCCCGGCTCAAATATCTCGGGATGTGGTTGGATCTGGCAGAAAAAACCATGACGGCAGACCCCGCGTAAGTGCGCGCGGTAGCATCCGTCCCTGCTCAATAGTTACACTCGCGCCGGATCCGCCTAGCCGTAGCCGGGATGTTGGGCTGAATCGCTATTGACGCCACCTCCACATACCCCCTCGCGCACCTCCAGCAACTCGCGCCCACACCGGCGTGGCCATACATCCGCAGAATCCGCCCAAAAGCAGTACATCAAGCCATCACAGCACCCACAATCTGTGTGTTCAGTGACGCCTCCCTGTAACTGTACGCTTTCTATCAAGAAGAATAGGACAAGGCTTCAACATGGGAGCAGACGTGGAGTGACAACATATTCGAACATGAGTTCACCCGGCAACGGCGGCCCCTGATTGGTTAGGGGCAGAGGCGGGATTCAGGGAGGGCAACTGCCACCCTCCGAATCTTGGGACAAATTTTAGAAAAATTATATTTAATTTCATGTCGTGTATCTTCAAATTTATATATAAAAGATTTACTTGTTTCTGTATTTTGAGAAGAAATATAATAATAATTAAGCGAACAATAATTTTATGAAGTTGAGCTAATAACATACATTAATAAATTGGTGAACTTTAATTCAGTATTATAAAACGCGCGGGAAAATGTTCATCGTTATTTTTAATAACCTTCATTAACAAATGCTCGTTTGCTTTTAAAATATTTTACTTGGGAATTAAACTGTTTCATGCCTAAAACCATGGGTCCTAACTAGACCTCGGATTTTAGGGCAAATGCCTACTTAGTTTCTTTAGGATGTTGTGAAAAATAATTGCAGATGATTTCGAATCATAACAAAATATATCTACTGAAAGCGTCTAATAGTGTCTAAAATGTCCTAAAAGGGCTGTTGATGCCTATTATAATATGTTTTTACCTAAAACTACTTAAAACAAGCGATTTTCAAGAACGATATTTTAAATGCTAAATTTTGAAATACGTTCAACGGAAACGCAAAAACTTCCGAAATGCAAATATTGTGTGATCAAAAATGACTTAAAGGGCGGGAATATATTTTCAGCAAACGCCGATGTCTATAAGTATAACACACGACGTAGTAATCATATTCATCAGGTGGCAGTATCAACAGCTCACTACAAAAAATTCACATACAATTCACGTACATTACTCTACAACACTTTGCCAGAAAACATTAAACGATTAAATTCGATAGAAAAGTTTAAGTCCCAAGTAAAATCTTTTCTGCTGCATAACTGTTTCTATACAATTCGAGACTATACCGAGCATCAAAAAGGAAAGTAGAATTAATTTTAACAATGATAGTTAATGTAATTATTTATCATTTGGACTGTATAATTCTAAAGAACCTGTAACAAGTATTGTACCACAGTTTCTGGGTTGATGGCCCCCCATCTCGATCAGGTTTTTCGTCCAGTTTCCCTGATCCTTGAGCAAATGCTGAGATGGTCCCTTGTTTTGCTTCTGGACATAAATGTAACTTCATTATTTGTGCACGTCTTCTGAATTTCAGTGGGAAATATAGTTATTCAAATTATCGTTTTCCATATTATCGCGGCAAAAAGTATTATTCTTTCATGAAGAACATGAGGGTTCAGGGCAGGAATTTATAGCTAATTTACCTTTGAAAATATATTTTATTATATAGGAGCGAATATTTTGTCAACAAAAATTCGAAAAAAAAACCTCTCTTTTCTGTATTCAAAATTCGACTAGAATATGGTTTAGGATAGAGATCACAGAATTATGAAAACGTGCACAAAATTCTCTTCTCCCCATAGCTCGTCACGCACAGTTTTTAACTCTTTTTGACGTAAATAAATAAATAAAAGAATACGCAATCGACAACACACAAATCTTTCACCTAACATATCGAACAAAGGGAGTCCTGAAAATCAACATCATAAGGATGTTTCACGCTAGTCCCCGATCAGCATGCACTTCTTAGGCAATTGCATCCATTTCTGATGCAGCTGGCTGTTGACAGGTTGAGGATTATCGCCGCAGCGCGTCGTCTGCGAAGTCCAGGCGAGGAAAGCACAGGTCAGGCAAGATCCTACTCTCGAACAGGCGACGATTACAAAATATATGGTTAATTGGGTCGTGCAGTACAATTTTTACTTTCCCGTATACGTACGTATACACGGAGTGATATACTTAGCATAGGGAAAGTTATGTAATGCTGCGCGAAAAAATGGCCAATTTTCGGCGGAAAAAATTCATTACCGGGCCGTGATAACGAAAACGTGGATAAAACCAGTTGCTAAATTAAGAAAAAATCCCCTAACACATGCTGTAGCCAGAAACCCTGTTTTGTGGGTCCTTGATACCGAAAAACCAATTGAAAGGAAAACGCCCGTCTGTCCGTCCGTCTGTGAGCACTGCTAGCGCCTAAACCATACGTACGATTTCTTCCAAAATGGATATTCCCCGGTCGATCTGATTCTCGTCAAAGCTTTGAGATTTTGAAAAAGATTCTTCAAAATTTGGGGGTACTGTATATAAAGCCCCCGGGGATTTTCAAAATTTTCTCAAAAACGGCTCCAAATTTTTTCTTTAAATTTCTTGTATGAATAGAGTAAAATACACTTATTAACATGGCACAGGTCCGATTTTCACGAATAACTCTTGAATTTTCGAAAATTGTGAAATTTTGAATTTTTTCGGCGTCTTTCTCCAACTACAAAATTGAAGCTAGAGATTTTTCTACAAATAAAATTTGTTCTGCATATTGAGTTCTTTCATAAAGGTCATGTAAATGTTTTTCAAAATTTTGGTAGTTTTCGTGCAATATTGCGTGCAATACATGCAATTTTAAAAAATTACAAAAACAAGATTTTCTCAAAAACGGCTCCAAAATTTTTGTTTAATCTTTTGGTAGGGATAGTGGTAAATGTACTCTATAAGATGACATAAAAGCCATATTGCTCTAAAGGTTGGTTTTTTCAAAAGTTACAAAAATGTAAATTTTTTCATGTTTCTCACGTCGATAACATTTACATTATCGGCGATTTGTTCATATTATTATATTTACGAGTACATGTGCTTTAAATAATGTCAAGTAAAGTTTCTCGAAAACTCAACCGTTTTCTGTGAAAAGTAGCTCAAAATTTCGCATTTTCAGAAACGCTCAAACGCTATTTTCTCAAGTATGACTGCACTTTTTTTCTTCATTTTTTTGTAAACGATAGTGCTAATTACTCTCTTTAGTATAGCGTAAAATTTATTTTGAGTTTTTTTTGATTTTTCAAAAATTACATAATTGTAATTTTTTTGAAAGATCTCTCACATCTTTAATATGCACATTATCCGCAATCTGTAAACATTATTATATTTGTGAGTGTAAGTGCTTCAAATAACTTGAAATAAAGTATTTTGAAAACTCGAAAATTTTCCGTGAAAATGAGCGTCAAATTTCGCATTTTTGGTAGCGCTAAAACGAAATTTTCTTTAAAACGGCACATAATTGTGAAATGAAAATTGCTATTTAGGACTAGTTTTTAATGATCTTTAATATTCTAAATTAATGTTTCCGTTCTACCAATAGGAAACCGAAAATTAAGAAAATGACAAAAAAATGTACTTTTGGCGGTAATAGATGACAGCTGTCAAGAAAGAGTTTGTGGCAATTCTTAATAGCTAGCGAAGACCGAAGGAAATAGAAAACTAATACGGGAAAGTCTGTGCCATTCTGTAGCGCCACTAGTTTTCCTTCTTCTGTGGGGAGTAGGGACGAGTGAAGTAGTTCCAGGAGAAGTGCACATGAGAAATGTAACTAAATTTGTCAGCTTCGATATGGTATCGCTTTTCACCATGGTTCCAGTCTCTGAAACATTAGCGTTGCTGCGAAAACTTTTCCCAGATGATATCACGGGGCTTTTTCACCATGTGCTCACTACGACCTCTTTTGTATGGAATGCGGAACGCATTCCATACGAACAGGAAGATGGGGTAGCCATGGGATTCTACGAACAGGAAGATGGGGTAGCCATGGGAAACCCGCTGAGTCCGATGGTGGCCAACCTATACATGGAGAACTTCGAGACTATAGCTCTAAACACCGCGCCGCGCAAACCCAAGCGTTGGTTGCGCTACGTAGATGACACCATCATTTGGAGTCACGGGGAAGAAACACTAGAGGAGTTTCAACAACATCTGAATAGCATTCACCCCCGTATTCAATTTACTGTTGAAATGGAGCAAAATGGACAACTACCTTTTCTTGATGTATTTGTCAACAAGAGGGAAGACGGATCCCTGGGCCATAAAGTATTCCGGAAAGTCACCCACACGGACCGATATCTGAATTAAATGTCGATTCACCACCCAAGCTAGAAGAGAGCAGTGATGAAGACACTTGTCCACCGCGCCAGACGCATATGCGAAGAAAGCAACGTGCACCAAGAACTCGGGCATCTGGAAAATGTTCTTCGAGCCAACGGTTACTCATCCCAAGAAGTAAAGAGAGCACTACACCCTAACAAGAGCGCACGCAGCCGTTCCGAGGAAGAGAAAACCAACACCATTTCACTGCCATATCTCAAAAACGTCACTGACCGCATCAGCAAGATCCTGAAACAACACAAAATCAAGACAATTTTCACGCCTACCACACAGCTCCGCAACATGTTTCGTTCAGCAAAGGACCGGAGAAACCCATTAATGTCAGCAGGTGTTTACAGAATTCCCTGTTCCTGTGGTTCCGTCTACATAGGCACAACGCAACGTTCCGTCAACACTCGTCTTGCAGAACATAAACGAAACTACCGCTTCGGCTACACCGAAAGATTCGCGGTGGCTGAACATGCTCTTTCGGGAAAAGAACATGACATCTTATTCCACAACACCGAGATTTTATCCACTACAAACCACTACCACGCCCGCTTACAACGGGAAGCCATAGAAATTTTCAAACATCCGAACAATTTCAACAGGAAAGAAGGAGTCAAAATTAATTGCGTCTGGCATCCCGTACTCCATAACACCAAGACAAAATCTTACAATAACAAAATTCCCAGCCCCACTCCCATTTCGGTCGATGCCCAATCGCAAGCCAGCCCGCAAAGCGACAGCCAATCAGAAGCCAGCGCGCGAAACCAACCCCTCCGTTACCACCACCCGCGGCCGATTATAATACCGCGGCCGAGACCAACACGACGTCAGTCGCCAGTAAGCCGTTGTCCCGGACGCTTCGCCCGAGACCTCGCCACTGAAGATGCCCTACGCAGTCGTGGGCGAAACGTTTGGCAGTTCCAAGCCAATTGGACCACGGCCCATCAGCCCGGAAGACATCAAGAATATTGACTCCGGCCGAGAAAGCCTTCACTACAACTTGTGTTTGTACTATTTGTTTTAGATGCCACCAAAGATTTAGGGCCAAAACAGAAAAAAACTAGTGGAGCTACAGAATGGCACAGACTTTCTCGTACTAGTTTCCTAATTCCTTCGGTCGGGGCTAACTCTACGGTCATGCCCCATCCTTTTGCCAGTTATCATCTACCGCCCCCCGAACATTTTTTCACATTTGCTCAATTTTTCGGTTGCCAAATCGCAGAACCGAAAAACTACATTAAGAATATTATTGATTTCGTCCTATATGGAAATTTTCGTTGAAAAATTTGGTACCATTATTAAGAAAATGGCGTTAAACGTTACTGTAAATGCGGAATTTGAAACTCTTTTTTCACAGAAAACTATTGCGATTTCGAAAAACTTGGAAGGTGGAAAAATTGGAAGTCGTGTGAATCACTGCCTCTCACAAATGCAATAATGTTTGCAAATCGCCGAAAATGTGCATTTTAACGGCTTGAGAGATGTTTCAAAAAGTTACATTTGTATAATTTTGAAGAAACAAAATAATACAGCAAAATTAATTTTATGTGCTTCTTAAACAATGCAATTAGCATCATCCGTACAATAAGTTTGAAGAAACATTTTGGAGCTGTTTTTGGGAAATGTGTGCTTGGGTGTTTCTGAAAATGCGGAAATTGAGCTCATTGATACAGAAAACTGAGTTTTCGAGAAAGTTTATATGACATAATTTAATGCACATGTGCTGATAAATGCAATTATACGAATAAATCGCATGTAATGTAAATATTAACGATGTGAGAGACAAGAAAAAAATTACATTGGTGTAATTTCGAAAAACAACAACATAAGAATAGAGCAAAAAAATTATACGTCATCTTACAGAGTACATTTAATACTATCCATCCCAAAAGTTTAAAGAAAAATCTAGGGCCGTTTTCGAGAAAATCATTTTGATATTTTTAAATACTGCACATATTAGACGCAATAATGCGCGAAAAATAATAAAACTTTCAAAAAACTGTGCATGACCTAAATGAAAGAACTAATTACGAAGAATAAATTTACTTGAAAAAAACAAACAAACTTTTGCGGCGTCAGGGGACCCCTAAAACGTGTATTTCCGTTGAAATCTCGAAATCGATTTTCCGCATCATTCCATAACGAGAAAGTAACTATTCTCCGTTCGCCCTAAGAAAAAAGTGGATGTAAACAGTAGCACGTGCTTTGAGATGCTTGCCATTGGTTAGTTGACACGATACCGCCTCAGACGTGTTCATGTGCGTAAGAAAATAGTTTTCGATGTAGTGGCTCATTTCTCTCACGAAGTTAAAATTCCAGATGAAACCTACAATCTATAACTCAGATTCCAAAATAAAGAGACCATTGTTCCCACGCCTGCCCTTCCGAAAAAGGAGTTATCGATGTCGGTGAAAGTTATGTGTCCAGCGCCTGTTTGGTACCAGCTCTAGCGGAAAAACTGAATCCGTGAGGCGAACTCACCCCACGCACGTGCGGTAGTAACCGGAGCTGTTGATTTCTTAAGAACTGATGACAGACGCAGGTTCGGTCACGCACGACGCGAGGCGGGCGAAGAGGGGCAGATCAGTTTAGAGAATTTTGTCCAGCAGTTCGGAACGTTCGCTTAAAGACGTCGGACTGCGGAGTGTTTCCGTAGTAAAACTCCACAGCTGAAAACTATTACGGAGTGGTGAAAAGCATGTGGTATTGAACGTTTTAAATATATTTTTTGCATACAAATCCGGACTTTCGTATTATGAAAATCGCTGAACTGACTGCAAAATTTATCGGAATATCATCTGCTTCAGACATGGAAGGAATTGAACCTCTTCCTGAAGTAGAATGATCGTAAGTAAATTGTTTGCATGATATTAAAGAGTGAATTTATGTTAATACAGTCGAAATATAATTTGGATATTGACATTCGCTTCCTCCTTCCTTCTCGTAATTGTTTTAAATTTTAACTATGCAAACTGGTAGTTAAGAGTGATTTGATTAGTTTTACTACCAAGTAGTTTCTTTTAATGTTTGAAAAAATGCGTTCACGGAGCAATTAGAAATATTAATATTCGCCCAGTGGTCTGCAGAAGATGGGTTCTCTTTTCGAGCGATCACTGACTATACCGAGCGCGCGTGGCCGAAAGTAGTGCGAGCGGAACCAGCGATAGAGAATCGGAGCAAGGCGGATGAATACCTTGGGTTTGTTTACATCAGCTTTTTCTTAGGGCGAACGGAGAATAGTGGTGCTACAGAATGGCACACTTATGTATAAACATTTGTGATCATAATAAATAATAAACATTTTCGATATTTCGATATGATTCACTGAGAAAAAATGCATTGTTGAATTTACAGCCCGGAAAGTTCAATAACGTTGAAGATCGTCACCTTTGTGTTCAACTTATCTCATTAATAACATTTAATAATAATCAATTAAATAAGTAACAAAATTGAAAACTGTGTGTGTATTTAATTGATTATTATTAAATGTTATTAATGAGATAAGTTGAACACAAAGGTGACGATATATATATATATATATATATATATATATATATATATATATATATGTTGTTATCTATTTTTTGTACCTCTTAGTGATGAGGGTGGTCCACCCCAATTTTTTTAATTTTAGGGACTAAACTTTTTAGGCAACCCGCTACACACGGTAGGTATTTCACACGATGGTGTTTCTCCATATTACGCACCTGCTCAGCGATGTGCAGACTGCTATTAAATGTTAATAACACGGAGAGAGACGGTGAAAGAGAGAAAGAGAGACGATAAAAAGAGACGTAGAAAGACAGACGGGGAAAGAAAGAAAAGAGAGAGAGAGAGAGAGAGAGACGGAGAAAGAGAGATATAGGGGGAGAACAACGTCTGCCGGGCTCAGCTAGAAAAATGTTTGTCTCCGCGATACATTGTTGCGTTAGGTTTAAGGAGTCTTAAGCATATTAGAGACTGATATATCATTAATTCTATAATTAGCAGGAAAAAAAACAGCAATTACTATTTGACTACAGGTAGATATGACATTGGGACTAGGAACTTTGTTTTAATAATTTGTGATGTTTGTTACTGTGAAATGTTTAATTAGCCTTAAATAATTAAGGTTTAGTTAGCCTTTGGAAGTTGATATTAAATTCTCGAATGTATAAAATGGGGATAAGATTCATTGGTGAACAGTTAAAAATGGGTACATGTATTTTATAACAATTTTTTAAATGGTTGTTCTTTAGAGAAGATTCATTTATTATCGTTAATTATTTTCTCCTGTCGTCTTTTAATATATAGATTTTCGTTTATATTGCCATTTAATGCAACATTAGGTAAAGAAATCCCTGATTCATTTACATGATATAATGATGTAATTATCACTTGATCAGTATCCCCGCAAGGCGTCTACCGGCGTCACTTCTGACCAGTGTTGCCAGATGTACCGTATTTTCGCATTTTATATCGCATTATTAACAACTAATCCGCGTTAAGCGATGATGATGCCTAAAAAATCTGCATTTCCACGATAATGGATTAAAATCCTTTTTTTTTTCATTTCCTCAGTTCTTACATAGATCGTTAGATGTCCCGCTAACTATGGTTGACAGAGTTCGCATGTTCAAAATACTGTATCTCTCTATTCGATTGAAGTAGTAAGCAATAAAACACTAATCATCTACCAATCATTAGGGCTTTATCCAATTGCCGTATTCGAAAATTTATGACCACGCACCAAGGTGTTGTAGTGAACTCCGTCCTTTATTGTCTTACTGTTAGAGATTCAGAGGACAAATAGGTGACCTGTTGGTTAGTCGTTTCCGAATACGACAAATAAGAATACGGATCGTCGTTCGGATTCTTACTGCATTTATTAAAGCCGGAGAAATGATAAACTTCGCGGGATATTGAAATTAAAAATGTTGAAATCACGTTACTGGGCTTCATATTAAACTGAGATTAAAATATATTGAAAGTACATTTGTAACAAAAATACTGATATTTTATATTTTTCATTTCTTGGGTGAATCGAAAACATATAGTGAGAACAAATATAGTGAGACAATATCGCATTTATTTAATTAATAAAACGGAATTCAATGTCGGTATATGAATTATTGATGTTTCCCCTATTTTTAAATTATATTATGTGTAGTAAATTCGCATTCATTAGAAGAAATCCGCATTTTCGAACTTAAAACTTCGCAATCGGAAGTTTCACATCTGACAATATTACTTCTGACCCAGTGAGCAGCACAGAGTAGGGATGAGATCTCTCACACAATAAGCCGTTTCTCACTCACTACAGTTACATTATTTTTATTGTTTGGCCGTTAATCGTAATTTTACAATTATCATTTTTCTATTTCGGTGTAATTTTTAAATAATTTATGATTAATTTGCAGGGCTGTAATGAAAAACGTTATCGAAGCCATCATTTTAAATGGCGAATGTCGAGGTGAGAATGCATTACTGCCACGGATCCCTATTATACCCACAGATGTGCCAATTCAATTTAAACGTCTTCAATTTCCGTTAAGATTGGCATTTGCGATGACTATCAATAAGTCTCAAGGTCAAACGATATCTGTTTGTGGCTTATTTTTTAGCACACCGTGTTTTTCAGAATGTCAGTTATACGTAGCATGCTCTCGAGTGGGCAAACCATCCAGTTTATTTATGTGGCTATTAGGTAAAACTCATTAACTCCACTTTTACGTTATTCGAGAAAATCAGGTTTTAAGTTTGATAATACTGATTTGGGATATAGAAATAATGCTTCGTTGTGCGATTCTTTTTTTTAAGGGTTAAAAAACATCTGAAAAAAACTAGTTTTTAGCAATATTTACCCATCCCATCCGCCCGCGGGAAACGTGTAAATTGACTGGATTGGGTTGGAGTTAATGAGTTTTTCCTGGTACACGGGTGGAGTTAATTAGTTTTTCCTGTTCCACTTCACTTTTATCGACTTATTTAAACATTTTTCGATATATGTCGATGTTTTTTGACATATATTGACGAAATTCGATATATTTCGATATATTCGGTATGGTAGCTTAATACCAATGTATGCTGATCTCTTTCGATATATAAGGATATATTAAACATATTTCAATATAATAATTTTTTTCGATTCATATTGCTATTTTTCCTTACAAATTTACACATTAGACATATTTTGATATATTCGACATATGAAAATTAATATAGATTTGAGTTGATTTGTCAATTACTTATTATATTACTGAAATACATAAATTAATGACAGTTTGCTGTATTTCAGTTGCATTAGATCAACATTTAACGTATTCTATTTGTTTATTCATTTTTACTTTCCCGTATACGTACGTATATACGGAGTAAGTAAGTAAGAGTAAGAAGTTGAAGTAAAAGAGAGGAAAATCCTCAGACTACTATAAATAACGCAAGAAAGGTCAAAACAATCCTGAACTTTCCAACCAACCAATGTATAAATATTATGTAGTGCAAAACTACCACCATTTATAAAAGTTGTTCTGTCGACAATAAACGATACTTAAATACGGAGTAATATATGTAGTATAGGGAAAGTTATATAATGCTGCGCGAAAAAATGGCGAATTTTCGCCAGAAAGAAATTCGTTGCCGGACCGTAATAACGAAAAAGTTGATAAATCCAGTTGCTAAATTGAGAAAAAAATTCCCCAACACGTGATGTAGTCAGAACCCGTCTCTTTTGGGTCCTTGATACCGAAAACCAATTGAAAGGAAAACATCCGTCTGTCCGTCCTTCTGTGAACACTGCTAGCATCGAAACCATACATACGATTTCTTCCAAAATTTTTCGGTCCCCTGCGTCGCGTCGGTCGGTTCTTCGATATTCCCCGGTCGATCTGGTTCGAGTCGAAGCTTTGAGATTTTGAAAAATATTTTACAAAATTTGGGGTACTTAACATGAATCTCCCTGGACATTTTCAAAATTTTCTTCTCAAAAACGGCTCCAAATTTTTTCTTTAGATTTCTTATAAGAACTGACTTATTAAGATGGCATAGGTCCGATTTTCACGGTTAACTCTGAATTTTCGAAAATTGCTAAAGTTTGAATTTTATTGGGCGTCTTCCTCCAACTACAAAATTGCAGATAGAGATTTTTCCTTCCAATAAAAATTGTCTTTCATAAGGCGCGTCCACACGATGCGTCTTTTCTGTGCGCAAAGTTGAAAGACTAACGTTCAACACAGCGCACGCGCGCTACCTTGTCCACACGGTGCAACACTGTGCGGTGCTTGTTCTATTCTGTATAATGGATCCAGATATTTGCACGGCAATTTTGGTAGCTTATATCATAATAAATCGAAAAAAGAAAAAAACTTTCTTTTCTCTATAATCTTGAATTAACTGAAGAGAGAGTTCTTTGTTTTCAAGAGACATTCTGAAAATACATAACCTTAAACGAAAGCTATTGCATTTAATTGTTTCAGCTATATAACTTATTACGTAAATTTCGAAAATTGGCATTACCATAAAAATAAAATAAGAATTAGGGAGAACTAAATATTCTTCTCTTATCACTGCAACACACCTAATAGAAATGGAAATAATCACACGTTCATTTTTACTAGGTTCCATTATTTATCTTAATAAATGTGTGTATTGAAAATTGATATTATCGTAAATATATAATAAAAGAATAATCTGCAAACAAATTCGCAATAAAACACGGACGGTACAAAATAACTCAGAAGACTACCAAAGAACTCTTCCGGCTCGGTATTCCGAATGACTTCGCTATGAAATACACGTTCTTTGAAGGAAGCGCACGAGAAAGACGAACGAGATTCCCGTCAGCTCTGGGAAGCTCGCGCTATTGCATGCGTCCATCGTTTTGACGAAAGGACGCATGCCCCGAACGCATGCGCTACGTGCGCTAGACGCATTCGTTGGACGCATGCGCAAAATTGAACAAAAAGACGCATCGTGTGGACGCGCCTATAGTGAGATTTTTCTTTAGTGTCATGTACATTTTTTTTGAAAATTTTAGTACTTTTCCCGCAATATTGCGTATAGAATGTGCAATTTTTAAAAAAATACAAAAACTAGCTTTTCTCGAAAACAGCGCGTTTTCGGAAAACTTTTGGTAGGGATTGTGCTAAATGTACCCTATGAGATGACATAAACTTCATATCGCTCTATTCTTTTGTTTTATCAAAAATTGCAAATATGTAATGTTTTTGAATTGTCTCTCACGTAGGTAATATTTATATTAGTGGCGATTTTTTTACAATACTAGATTTACGAGTCCAAGTGCTTTAAATAATTTCAAGAAAAGTTTCATGAAAACTCAACATTTTCTCTGAAAACTAGCTCAAAATTCCACATTTTCAGAAACACTCAAACACCATTGTCTCATAAATGGCTTCAAATTTTTTCTTCAAAGTTGTAAAACGGATTGTGCTAATTGCACTCTCTAATATGATGTGAAGTTCACTTCCGGATACTTTTTTCTTTTTTCAAAAATTACACTAATGTAATTTTTTTGAAAGGTCTCTCACATTTTTAATATGCACATTAACAACAATTTGTAAACACTATTGTATTTGTGAGTGAATGTGTTTCAAATGAAGTTTTTTGAAAACTCAAAGATTTTCTGTGACAATGAGCTTCAAATTTCGCATTTTTTGTAGCGCTTAAATGCCATTTTCTTAAAAATGGCTACAAATTTTAAAAGAAAATTGCCATTTAGGACCAGGTTTTTGTGTTCTTTAATATTATAAAGTTAATATTTCCGTTCTACCATTATGAAACCAAAAACCTAAGAAAATGTCGAAAAAATGTAATTTGGGCGGCTATAGATGGCAGCTGGCACGAGTATGTGGCAATTCCGAATAGCTAGCCCAGACCGAATAAAATGAATTGCATTTAATTGTTAGTATTGCATTTAATTAGTAGTATCTAATACAGGAAAGTCTGTGCCATTCTGTAGCACCACTAGTTATAACAGATTTGATGGAGTTAATGAGTTTTTCCTGATAGTGTTGGAGTTAATGAGTTTTACCTGAAATTACTGTTATTTTAGTGATTTTTATCAATTATTATGTTGATTAGGTAAACGTTTTTCACTGATATTTCTGTATATAATGAAAGAAAATGAAAAACCATTGCGAAATATGGTGAAAACGCATATTTTTTCAAAAATGGAGTTAATGAGTTTTACCTAATAGCCACAGATTTGTGTTAGCTAAAGATGGAATAGCAAAAAATATTGTACACTCTATTGTGTTGAGGGATTGATATAGTTTTTTAGTAAAATTATTATAATTAGCAATGCATATCATTTCCCAAAATAAATTACAATAAATTAAAAATATTAATGTTTGATATTGTGTTATTTTTATATTCCATCATCGTTCACAGCGCTCCATGCCTCTTCAACTCATATATACGACATCCTCAAACACTGACAATTAGTTAGTCATTTTTTCTACTAAAATAATCCTAGGAATAATTTATATGGCAAAACAACGTTTGCCGGGTCTGTGTGTGTGTATATATATATATATATATATATATATATATATATATATATATATATATAGTGACGAACGCATGTGTGGAGGTTCGTCGCAGGTGCCCACACATCATAATAACGCCGACAATAGAACGGGGAAGAGAGCGCGGCGCATTTTGAAAAGGGCGCGCCCGCGGCCGAGAAGACTGTCGCCCGCAGCGTCCGCGACGAAAATGACGTACATCAGCCAGAGAGGGGGGAGACGCCGCGTTACCCCTACCAACAGGGCACATAAAACGCGAGTCCGCGAGCGGAAGCGTCTTCTTGGTTCCAGATCGCCGACCCAACGGTTGCCTTTTGGTATTGGTATTATTCGCCGTAACGTTAGCTAGGAGTGTCCAACGTCAGTAAGACGTACTAGTCAGTCGTCGAGCGAATTTTATTAGATGTTGAGAGAAAGTTTTCTCCAGTTACGACACAGTGGTGAATTCGCCTATTAAATTGCGATAGTAGTTCGCGCTGAGATTTAACCAGATACAATCTGCAGCAGGAGAGAGAGACTGGCACGTGGTGCTCCGTGAGGCGAGTATCTTATATCACGCCGGCGTAACGGAAAGCACCGGGCACGCACAAAGGACGTGCTGGACGAGACTGGAGCCGGGCGTATACCACTCGGAATTGGACGAGGGGGCGGAGCCGGGAGAAGAGAGAAGGCGGAGCCGGGAGCAGAAGAGAGAAGAGGGGGCGGGGAGGCAACGAGTCGACAGAGGCGAGGCCTCGACTTTGGTTGCACGAGACGTCGGCGTCCGTGCGGCAGCCAGCGCCCGGACGAAGGCCAGCTGAGCGCAAGGGGGAGGTAACTGTTTGAGCACGAAATCTAGGTCAAGTTCGCGCCGCACTAAGGGAAATGTAAAGAGAAAAATACGTGGAAGTAGTGGACTCTGGAGGCAATACAACTTTCAGTTTGTAATTCATAACGCACTAGCCATTATTACCTGATGAGTTTGTAAATAGAATGTAGTTAATTTAGTATTCATAGTTGCAACTGAAGTGTAGAGAGAGTGGTGCCCTAGCGCACGCGGTGTTGTTCGTGTAACTTTATGCAAGAAAATTAAATTAAGATTGGTAAAGATCACGAAATAGTTTAGTTAGGATTGGAGATAAATTTGGCCAAAATTTAATTACAAAGGAATTCCTTAGTTCTTTGAGTAATTATTTAGTGTAAAAATTTTTGAAGAGTCTTTGTTTTTTTGACGTGAATATTTTGTGTTGATGTTGCATTGAAGTTCAAGTATGATGATGATTTTGTAGTAGACTTAGTGGTTTTTTTGAGGCAATTAAACCCTGTTTAACTGTTAATGTGTTCTTGTTTGGATTGGCTCTCAACACCCAGAAGATATTACAGCATAATTAATTTAAAGTATTAATATAAACAAATAATTTCGTGTTCATAATAGCGCCCAAATTTGCCCCCCAAATGAAAGATCCGAAATCCCGCCTCTGGTCAGGGGTCGCATAATCCGCCAGAGGCGAGGGGCGACAGATGGTCCGCTTTATTTACAGCAGAAGGAACCCATGTACAAGTAAAATTACAAGAAGAAAACAACATGTGATAACAATAACAAATGAGGGTCCCTTCCATATCGTACTTTTCGCACAAGTAAACAAAATACAGCTGAATTGTCTACACGTAGAATTACATGATAATGAGAAACATAAAGAAGCGCAAAGAGCGCGGCTTCGAACTTCCAATATGTCGTTGCCTCACGGCGGGTGAGCCATAGAACTCCGTTCTCGAGCTGTGGCGCAATACGTGTTTCACATTACTGCCCACAACAGACTTTATACATTCATGTTATGACTGAATATCTCTGCACAACACAGAACTCAGTTCTTTATGTGTTACGCAATAGAGTCATGTTTCTACTTACAATAACTTTTCATATACTTATGTTTAACTGCATAACTATATGTACAATGCAGAACTTCGAACTTTACATGTTGTGCAACGTGGTGTAATGGTTGTGCTTGTGACACTCGCTCTTTACATATTAAATCGAGCCTCTAATTTATTGCATGCCAGTTATTTGCTCCAATATAGTAAGCGAAATATGTGCCATGGCAGTGGCATGCACATCAATTCCACCACGAGACTGCTGCTTATAAGATGGTGTCGTCACACCTCTGACGCATATGAGGTGACCGCCGCGTGTGCCAGACCAACCACGCTCACCCCGGCTGAGTGACCTTTAATCCAGCCTCCGCGAGGGCGACAACAGCTGACCATCGTACTGACGCAAGGGCGTTTGTAAACGATCAGCGTAATCACTTATGATTACGACAGCCTCACTGTTCACCTGAATCTAGATTATTAATTTTGCTTGTGCTACAAACTTCAATCGCAATAACTTTTGGTAACTTAATTTAAATATAATTACATCATGCCTATGCTTACTTAATATAGCATCATTCAGATCTTTGCAAGACATGATTATCTCAATAGTGTAATTCTTCTGTGTAATAGACATTTGATTTATTTATATGTATTGATTCTATATGTCTCTCAATTCATTTGTGGTGATGACAGCACCTGAAAGACCATTTTCAGGGAGGCGAGACTGGTGTCTCGCTCATCAATTAATCCATGACCAGTCGTCCTCCAACGTAAATAGCAACCAAAGGATGTATCGTGCAGTGTAAATTGGCTCCGCCTTAGATTATTTATAGTCCGCTAATCACAACACACGCTGCAACTTACAATCATGATGTAGAACACATGATTATAAAGGGGGAAAACAAAGCCAAAGGAGGTCCAGATTGTGCAAATGCAGTATAATTTACAAATGTAAAACTAGTGTTACAGAATGGCACAAACTTGCCCATATTAGTTTTCTATTTTCTTGGATCTAGGCTAGCTAATTGGAATTGCCACATACTCTTGCCAGCTGCCATCTATCGCCTCCCAAAGTACATTTTTTGTCATTTTCTTAATTTTTATTTCCTAACGGTATAACGGAAATATTAATTTTAGAACATTAAAACACACAAAAACATCGTCCTAAATGGCAATTTTATTTCAAAAATTTGTAGCTGTTTTTAAGAAAATGGCGTTTAAACGCAACTAAAAATGCGAAATTTGAAGCTCATTTTCACAGAAAATTTTTAAGTTTTCAAAAAACTTCATTTGAAGTCATTTGAAGCACTTACACTCACAAATATAATAATGTTTACAAATTGCTGGTAATATGCATGTTAAAGATGTGAGAGATCTTTCAAAACAATTACATTTGTGTAATTTTTGAAGAAAGAAAAAAAAACAAAAAAACTTAACGTCATATTAAAGAGGGCAAATAGCATTATCTGTTCGAAAAGTTTGAAGAAAAAATTTGGAGCCACTTATGAGAAAATGGTGTTTGATCGTTTCAGAAAATGTGGAATTTCAAGTTAGTTATCACAGAAAACTAACTTGAGAAACTTTACTTGACTTTATTTAAAGCACATGTAGTCATTAACCCATTAGTTCCCATTGCACCCATATGGTAACGCCTCCCGCAAGTTCAAACTCTCATTTTTCTTTCCTCCCCCAGTCCGAATCAGAGGGAAAAGGATATCCCAGCATGTTTTTGAAACTGCAACGTATTAGGAGTGCTTGCTCAGTTGCTTATCTGCATTTGTTGAGGCAGAACATCGGTTTGAGAATGGAAGAACGATTTGACGTTTCATCTTCTGCGATCTATTTTGATGTAAGTCATTGGATTGTATTTTTTCTGAAATTATTTTATCGTAATATTGTTCTAGAAATATATTGGCAGATATCCTCACAATTATTAGTAAAAAATAACTTATAATTTGTAGCAAATAACATGATTTTGTTCTGCGTTACCATATAGGTGCAATGGGAACTAATACACCCATGTTTTTTTCTGATATGACAGACCTGATATTTCACTTCAAGAGGCGATTGATCTGCTGGAAACTGATTTACCTCGTAATATTTTACCAGATGCTGTATTTGTGTGGAGCCAACAAACCCAACAGTTCAAACTGATAAAGAATCAGGAAACAAAGATGAAGATTTTGATTTGATTTATTAAGTCAAAGAACAGTAAAAACTGTGTATGACTTAAGGGGGAGAGGAAGATGATGTTAGACATCTGTCAGGTAGACAACTACTTGTTCCGACAGAAATTGTTCTCCCGAATAGTAAGATCATAGAAGAATTATTAACCGAGTCTGAGCCTACACCCCCTAATTCACAACCTAAATATTCAGTCCCATTGTCAGAAAATTGTGCCAAGTGGAGAAAGAATCAACTACAAAAAGGGAAGCCCATTGATGAATTCACCAATGAGGACTTTGAACAAAAAGAAATTTCAGCATCAATTGAATTTCCTAACAATTTAAATATTTCTTGTGTTCAGATGATAGAAAAAATGTTCACATATGAAGAGTACAAACATCTCAGAAAGAAGACTGAGAAGAACATCCTTTTTAGGAATCACAAACCTCAAAATATTTCACTTGAGGAGGAAATGTTTTTAGGCATTTTGATACTGAGTGGGTACAGTTACCTGCTTCCAAAAATCACTGGAATGAGAAATCCAATATGAAAAATAATGATTTTACAAGGAATTAGATGAAATTGAAAGCCAAATATCTTGTTTGGAAGCTGCAGAAATGATTTTGCAACCATTCACGGACCACATCAAGAAAAATTCCATTGATAATTTCATAAATAATCAAATTCATAATTTTGATGAGTCTATGGTGAATATTTTGACCGGCATAGAATAAATCAATTCATTCCCACTAAGCCTATCAGATTTTGATTTAAAATGTGGTGCCTAAATAAATTCATGTGATGGATATCTTTGAACTCTGATATTTACCAGGGAAAAAATGACAAGATATCAGAAGAATATAATATCTTATTTGGTAACTTATCATCACCACTTGTAAGAATGTTCGATCAATTGCCAAATAACATTTCAAAATTACCATTGAATTTTTTTCTTTAACAATCTGTTTAATGGAATAAACTTGTTTCGACTATAATATACATACTATAAATATTTTGAAATAAACATTATACCAATTTCTAATTATTTGTTTTGTTAAAACAAATTTATATATTTTCCTTCATGAATTCAAAAAACTCTTTAGTATAAAAACCTGTGTATGTAGGTTCCCGTTGCACTCATATGGGTGCAGAGTAGTTTACAAATAAATTAATGTCAAAGACTTTTTTTTTCTCCATTTTTCCCTATGTTTTCAAGACTAAATAAAGAAACAGACAAAATATAAGCCAAATATTTTGACAAAAATAGTTATGGGAACTAATAGATTAATATAATAATTTGAAAAAATCACCAATAATGTAAATATTAATGTGAGACACAAGTCAAAAAAATTTCATTCTTGCAATTTTTAAAAAAAACGAAAGAATACAGCAATATGGCATTTATGTCATCTCATAGAGTATATTTAGCTTAATCACTAAAAGTTCAAACAAAAAATTTGGAGCTGTTTTTGAGAAAATCTTGCTTTCATATTTTTTTTAAATTGCACATATTGCACGCAATATTGTGTAAAAGTTTAAAAAAAAATGTACATGACCTAACTATGAAAGAGCTAACTATGAAGAACCAATTTTATTTGAAGGAAAAATCTCTATCTGCAATTCTGTAGTTGGAGGAAGATGCTGAATAAAATTCAAACTTTTTGCAATTTTCGAAAATTCAGAGTAAATTGTGAAAATCGGACCTATGCCACCTTAATAAGTGTATTTTGCTCTATTCTTACAAGAAATTTAAAGAAAAAATTTGGAGCCATTTTTGGTATAATTTTGAAAATGTCCGAGGGGCTTCATGTAAAGTACCCCCAAAAATTAATGAATTTTTCTCCAAATCTCAGAGCTTTGACTCAGGCCAGATTGACAGGGGTTTCTTCTTCAATTTGGAAAAAATCATACTTATGGTTTAGGTGCTAGTGTTGTTCACATACACTGGACAGACAGACAGACATAGACGGATGGAGGTTTTGCTTTCAATTGGTTTCTTGGTATGAAAAACTTACAAAACAGGGATTCTGATTATATCACGTGTTGGTGGATTTTTTCTCTTAATTTCGCAACTGGATTTATCCACTTTTTCATTATCACAGCCAGGCAACGAATTTTTTTCTGCTGAAAATTCACAACTTTTTCGCGTAACATTACAGAACTTTCCCTACACTTCGTATATTACTCTATATATGTACTTATATGGGAAATAAATAATTCAATGTTCATCTCCAATCAAACTCCTTTTCAGCAGTCTCATGAGAAAATGAATTGATATACACTAGTCCAAAATGTTGCATACACACAACATTTTGTTGAACATTGACTATTAGTTAAAAAAATTATGAGTTTTTTATCCTTTTTAGTGTAACATTTGATTAAATAGATAGTATTATTAAAAAAATATTATTTCAATGATTGGTCCTTAATGGGTAAAATACAGATTTTATGTTCAATATTTGAGATTATATTAGTGATTCCAATAATACAGTATAAGAGGAAAATTAAAAATTATTAAATACACACCAATATCTTAACTTCAAAAAAAGTATTACAAGAAAGTGTGTATACACACCATTCATTGCAGCAATAGTACGTCGTAAACATTCTTCTGCTTCCAGCTTTGTCTTCTTCAAAAGGGACTCTAGAAGTTCTTCCATTGTCATTGTTGCTTTCTGTCCCACAAGAAATCCTCTGACAACATGATGATGAGAGCATGCTTGGCGAAGTCTTAATAATGGTTTTAACAACTAAAAAAAAAAGACTATTGTATTTTCATTCAAAAACACAACTGTATTTAAAGAAAGTCTATAATGCATCATTATCATCATTTACTTGCCCTATGAAGAATGCTCCTGTTCAATGATTTCAAAGGAACATTTATTTCTCCAAATTTTGAACACATTAAAAGAAAGTCATTAGTACACAATGTATGCTGAAGACGATAAAAATGTTCTTCAACTGGTGTAAAATTTAACCAATGGAATTGATGAGTTTGTTCAGGAATGTTTATCTGGAAAAAAAAAAAAAGGGCCACATTTTCTAATATTAATTCCTTCATTGTGTACTATTTGGAACACAACATAAAATATTTCATGGCAAAATGGTACAATATACCTTCTTTGCACAAAGTATTTCAAGCACCAAGAAAGAGACATTGCAGTGGTAGCTTGGCAGAATACCAAGATATTATCACTGGCCAAAACCACTAAGGAAATGACAGACTTTCTAGTACAATCATCAGTTAAAATCTTAACCCATGACCCAGATCTTGCCCTCCTCTGACTAGCTTCTTTTCCTTATTGTAAAAGAAAGAAAAAAGAAAAGAAGGGGGAAAAAAATCCAGAAGACATAAACTTGAATAAGCCAAAAAACAGTGGACGTTTATGGCGAGCTTCCCTAAGACGTTTCTTGTTATTATGTGTGGTATTATGTAATGTTATGTGTCTTTATTCAAAAATCATCTCAGGGATTCGTGATATTACTTAGTGTAATGGTACTTTGAAATTTCATCATCACTTACTACATAGGATGAAATAAGCTTGTTTAGAGTCAAATAATGGTCACTTAGCAACCACTATTGATCATTTGAAATTATCTGCTTCTGGGTAAAAGCTCGTCTTCATTATCAATATAAGAAAAATATTACAATGTCTTCTTGCTTCCCTTATGAATATTTACAGTAAAACATGTCAATCTCCTGTTTTGTCAGAATATTAGATTTCTTACTTCAGTATTCCATATGTTTCTTCTTTAAACAGTGGCGTAGGCTCAATGTATGCGAGTGATGTGTTACATCCCCTAGTTTTCCATCACTTAAAAAAAAATTCTCAGTAAAGTATTTTATTTTCTTCTGTTAAGTATCTTCCTCTATTTCTCTATTCCCTCCTGCCATTTATGTGCGCGGTCCAATAGGCGTTAGTCCCCTCGCTGGATGTGACGGACCCAGAAACATCCCTTGAACGACCTCACTTCGTTGGCGAGGTCATTGAACTCACGGCCATGCGCTGCGTGGTTTCGGCTGCAGGAGATGTGACATAGCGTCTCACATCAAAGGCTTCTCATTGGCGTTCGTGTATCCCCTCCGAATAACCTTCCATACCCCCTCTGATGCCCTTCTCTCTCGAATAATTCGGCAGCACGCCTGGGAATCCCAGAAGTCACGTGCCACTATTGTGAACCGGAAGCGTGGAGCGGGGAGCGGGGGACTGACGGCACGACTGTCTTTCTTCACAAGTCAAGCAAGTCTGCCAACTATGCTTAAGCATATTTCAACCTGATTCAGTACAACTAGGTAACTCGAGCAAGCCTGACAAAACAAGATCATCATGTAAGGAAATGGTATGACAGACAATCCGTGAACTCGAAACGGTGCGCGCGATGTTATTTCGTTCGTCATGTGAGTCCTGCATTCTACCGTATATGCTGTTTACAACTGAATGTGCGTTAAATAGACTACTTTGCCTAGTTGGTGATATGTTAAAGAGAATCGTGACTTCGAAATTGTAACGCGAAAGAATAAAACTTGCGTGTGCGACATGGCGAGCTCATCATTTGTGGTAGTGGGTGAGTTATTTGTGGCAGGGAACAATAGTGAAACGTTTCATTGTGTCATAGACAGGATTCGTGAAATTCCGTGCAGTTCTTTCTCCTATTCCGAAAAACTTAAAGTAGATAGTGATAGACAACCAAGACAACGCGAATAGATCTCGAGTTCAAAAATTAGGTACGTACTTTTTGTGGTTATTTTTTTAGTTTTATTGTTTTGTTTATGTACAGTGAAATTATTTTAGCCGCTCAAGGTCAGACTTCAGAGCTGCCGGAAGATTCCATTCCTTAAAACTATCGCTTTAGTGGGGAGCGCGTCCCTTCCCAGGACGTGTTGACAGCCCTACTCCAGTAAATATTGACCCTGACTATTCGTCTCCGCAAGGTGACAGTTTTCAGTTGCATTTCTCTAACAGAGTACAGCTATTTGTATGAAGTTCTGTACAAGTGATTATTATTTTGTTGTGATCATTGCAGTGCGTCCTGTTCAAAGCAACTTTCATACAGACATCCTTCACAGTCAGACGCGTGAAGTCGTTGCAAAAGTATATCAATTTATGAAGAGACGCAAAAGAAGGCATTGAAAATATCAAAACAGTTCTTAAGGCAGTAATTCCTGCTTCGGGTGTTTCGAAAAGATCTGTTTGCAGAATTAATAAGGAAATTAATTGTATTCAATCAGGAGAATCGTGTTCATTTTCTACTCCTCATTAAGAAAAGAGAAAGGACGTGGAATCTTCTCTCGACAGTTTCAATGAGAGTGTTTCACCGCACTATGATTTAATGCACCATATCAAGAAATCGTTACTTTTACCGGAAACGACGCGATAGTAAAGACGGTGAAAATTATACTATTTATGATTGTGAGGAAACGGGTATCAGTGACAGTGGAAAACATATGGATGATAACAGAGCCAGGCCATCTCGTGAATTTGGTGTTTCTCCCTTAACCGAGCAAAGACACTACAGCAAATTGATTTCGACGGCTGTTCGCTAGCTTGTGCTATAGCAAAGGTAGGCTAATGTTTTTGGTTTTGACAGACGAACCAGGCGCGAGCGAGCGCCGACTTCTGGCTCTCTCCCCATCACTTTCAACTTCCCCCTCAACTCGCGAATCTCAGCGGCCACCCTACAAAAATTTAGCTGTAAGTTAGTGCATGCAATGAGAAAATGACGATTTTCAAGGAAGATTCAGGATGTGTCTAACTTGCAACATACACTTCTAAAATACTTCAGAGTAAAGTAGAATGACGCAGACTTTAAATATTTGGAATTATGCGTTCAATCTGTAATATCATGATTGCATCTCCACATCTACCAGCCAGGAGTCTGTCTTTAAATATATGTTAATTTTCCATACATCTAAAGTCAACATTTTCATAAATTTGAAGTATTGATTTAACCACGACCCCACAAAGTTGAATATTCGAATTTTTCAATTAATGAACTAATCGCAAGGTATGAATCAAAAGCACAAGAACTACCATAAACTGACCTTGGCAAAATACACCAGTAAGGCAAAGTAAAATAACTTCACAAATACTAGTTATTTTTCTCTCTGACTTTCACGCTTTAAATACTTCATATTCTTTTCCATATATGTCTTTTGATTTCTTTGGTAATAAACTCATGTTCCTAGGACATTATGTGAGTAGAAAATGCATAAAGTATATGCATTAAGTGAACCATTCCTCTTTGCTTTTAAATTTTAACTTTCAATGTTGGCTTATTTGTTTTCAGTAGTTTTATGAAGAAATGATCTAAACAGAAATCTTTGTTATGCATCATTTTTACATTATGGAATCTAAGTAGTTTTTGTAGTTAGTTGGTGGTTATTTACAAGTCTACAATATTCCCATTTCCTTGGACAACTGAAGTACACATTTAAAAAATGTTTTTTTCATTTTTGAAATGTTTGATTTTAAAAAATGCAATAAAATTTATCTGTGTTTTTTTTTCTTTCCATAGTAACCGTACATTCCACTTTTGCCTTGAGGAAGACTGCACAATGGCAGCTGAAATGTCACCACCTGTACCTAGAATGCGGTGCTTCCCAGACAATCAAGTAGTTACCTACTGTATCTATGGAAGCCTGCCCACTCACACACAGATTGAACAGCTTAACTTCTGCCTGCCAGCTGTCAGACTGAAGTAAGATCTGAGTTACTACCAACAGTAAACATATAAATTTCTCCCAGACAGCCAAGCAGTTTAGCCTCTGTTTGTTTTTGCCTCAAGAACTCTTTGCACAATGCTTTGCAACTGATTGACATTCTTTTCCAAATATGCATGCAGCACTATTCACCTTACACATTGCAAACTCTGCTTATTATATTATGTAGGTAACATAAGAAAAAGTAAGCCAGAGGATGAAAAATGGAGAAAAGAATACAAGAGAGTATCCGTATCCCCTCTTCAGGACATGAACCAAAGCATCTCAACAGGGAAATGAAATGGTTTTGGGGATCAATGACACTGAACAACTTGGGAAGCACTCTTGGGACAAGAGCTGTTCCCAAAGCATATCACCTTGCAGGAGTTGCGTGTTGAAAGTTAGAAAATGTGCATCATTACTTTCATTGAAGCTTGAGCTGTAGGCTCAATGCACATCACCAAGAGCGATCACGTGTCATAAAAAAATTGCCGCAGATGGTACAATGAAACACATTTCTATGGCTTTGGAATCAAACTGAAAGTGAAAGTAGTATCCTGAAAACAACATACATTGAAGATGGTGCTAATGCACTGAAAAACGCATGTCTCTTATGAAGCAAGTCTCTCGTGAAGCAATAATTTGATGGATTTGGGACCGGATCTTGAAAATACAAACATAGGACGCAGGAAAACATGTTAGCATGGAACATGCTAGTGAGATTCCACTGTACTACATGAAAATTACTATTGTAATAATATTACATAGAAAATTCAGCTTATAAAATTCTTTAAATGTTTCAAAATCAGTACCAAGGAAAGCAAATACAATGACACAAAAATGTATATCTATACATACTGAAACAAAACATCAGGGTATTTTGTTTGTATTAAAAGATGTTACAATTATATTACCTCGTGTAAAACATCTTTCTTCATTGTGCGCCACATAATGAGGTCAAGAAGTTTATGCAAAGGTTCTGTATTCCCTTGACAGTAGGGAATGTATAAACAACGAGTCCAATAGCGTTGGGAACTATACGGCTCAACTCCAAGAAACTGAATTAATCCAAATAAATCTATAAAAAAGGAAGGATCAAAATAAGTTCACATTTAGTTTCCAAATTATAAGTTTAAATCTACACAATGCTTACTTTCTCCAATCAACTATATCCATTTTAATGATATCTTAAAGCATTACACAATTTAAAGTAAGCAAACGTATCTACACAGCCTCAAACAGGCTGTGTTACAGAAACCTGCATTGGATCCCTCATTTATTGGAATTCTAGAAAACTATATTGCCTTATGATTTACTATTACTTATGCATTTAATTACTAATAAACTATTACTAAAGTGTACAAGTATTTCTTTAGAAACACAACCACTGGAGAAAAGCACCAAAGTGTTAACTATTTCAGTTCACACATTTTACAGAAACCTTATTTGATTTTCTCAATATTATTTAAGGTACAAAATACCAAAAACAAATTGAACTTCATTCACAAACTAAACTTTGTTTATAGCAGTAAGTATGAATTTACCTTGCACTGTCTTTTGCACAGGTGTTCCACTTATAGCCCAACGATGAACTGCATCAAGGCGATTTGCCATTTCGGCAGTTTTACTTGTAGAATGCTCCACCATTTGTGCTTCATCTAAACAAACTCTCCACCACTTAATGTTTACCAATGGAGATGGCACAGCAAAAAAGCGTTTGGAATAACGAAGGCTCCTATAAGACACATAAGTTGATACAAGAAATGGGTCAGGAATTGTTGTCTTCTAATGTGATGAAGTAATGAGCTATGGGAGCCACATAACATTATTTCTTTAGAATTATTATTTGCATTTTTAAGAACTTACCGTCCCTGATCAGTTGAATTGACATCAGCGTGTACAAGTTCTTTTCTTAAAATTTCGTAAGTAGTCAGAACCAAATGATAATCAGCAATGAAATGAGGTTGTAAAAATCCATCTTTCTGCACACCTCTAAAATTGTTTTAAACAGAAAATAAAACATACCTCTCTCTTAACCAATTTATTTAACCATACATACAGATAATAATCATTTGGCAATATTCAAACATTTAAATCATTCTTCTTCTCCAAATCAAAAATGTATGAAATAATGAAACACTTGAATGTTAAAATTGTACAGAAAACAAACTACAGATATACCTTGACAAATAATTTTGTCAGTTTCATAATGTTAGATAAAAGTTGGGCTAAAGTATTTGTTTAAATTATTCTAAGAGCCTGGTTAGTCATCGGTACTTATGAATGGAAAGGAAAGAATGGAATACGAACACGATAATTTTCTTGAGTCTTGTACAATCCATTCTGTTCATCATATTTTCCCATTCAAATAAATCTTCAGTACAGAATAAACGATAATAATAATAATAATAATAATAATAATAATAACCATAATCATAATAAATTATTATTATAATTAAGAGATTCTGAGTACTTCCCATTCCCTTCCCTTCAACAACAAATTATTGACAATAAGTTGCACAAATTGAGAAAAATTATGCTTTTTACCTGTACACTAATGTTTTGAAACTCTTGTCTCTAATATGCTTCTCTATTTCAAGAAGCCACTGATTGTTTATTGAAGTTGGAGACACAATCAAAGTTGTTCTTGAATTAACAGGTTCCTAAATAATGAACAAAAGAACATTTATTGAAACAATACAAAAACAAATTTAAAATTGAATATGGACATGAGAACTAAGTGAAAAAAACAAACAACAATAGAATACAGATTTTTATTTTTATTTTTGTGCACAGGAATTCAATCCTATGCAAAACCATGAAAGCAGTTACATAGAAACTCCTGTAGCCTACTTAATTTTTCAGATGTAACATGCAAACAGAAGAATGAGATTTCACTTCTGCTCTATTGCCACTCTTCTTAATAATTATGTTCAACAGTGATGTGACAATTAACTCACTTGATTTGGCAAGAAATGTAGGAGCAGGGGGGAAGAGAGAGAAGGGAAAGTAGAGGAAGAAGAGGAAGAGGAAAAAGAGGAAGAAGAAGAGGAAGGAGAAGAGGAGGAAGAAGAAGAGGAAGAAGAAGTAGATATTCAATATATAAAGTGAATTTCCAACTTACCATTTTTTGCCAACATTGTGGACAATTATAACCTTTGGTGTTGGGATTGCCCATACACTGAACATGTTGCCAATCAAAGCACGTACAACATTGTATTCTTGTCAATTTCTTTCTCTCTTCTCCACAAACACACTTTAAACCTGGGGTCTTGTCTTGTTCAGGAAGAATGCATGAACTTCGTGCTCTAACGCTTGTTTGAGATAATATTTTATTGTACCACTGTTCAAGAGCCTGAAAGGTTTCTCCTTTTGAGCTTCGCTTCGTTGAATGTGCTTCTCCTCTGAAATAATTTTGGGCAAAATTAATAACTTTAGAGAGATTACTCTATGAAAGATCATGTCAGAAAAAAATATTAGTACCTCACTGCAGCTCTTCTTTTTAATCTTGTTCTTCTCTGTGATGAATTCAACTTTAAGTCTTCATTCTTCTGAAACATTTCAAAATCTTCCCATTCATCCTCACTAGAATTTTCATCACTACTAGCACTGTCCTGCGCTTTACAAGATTTTGGTTCAAATATTTTTGCACACTTATCCAATATCTTTGAGTCTGTTGTTATTTGTTCATTTGAAGGGTTTAGGAGAATTAGGGCAAGAACTTCAACAGTTTTGCCGAGGCCCATTTCATCTGCCAAAATACCTCCTTTAGGCAACAATTCTGAGCGTGGTTCTTGAAGAACAAGATATCCTTCGTATTTGTTATAAAAAAATGCCTGATTATCTCCCACAACAATTTTTGTAAAAAAGTGAGAAGCAATGTCTGAAACAAGATTTGGCATTAAATAGGAATTTAGTTAATACCTCTGTGAAATCAGAAAAACATAGGACATTTTTTAAGCAAATATTTTTAATGGTTTAAACTGTTCAAAGAATTAGTGTCCCTACACATATCAAATTCACATCGCTTGGTTTACCCCCAGCTGCTTTCACCACTGAGAAACTGAGACAACCCATGCTTTGAATGGTTCATATGCCTCTATTGCTTGGTATTAATATTAAATTGTTACATTCACAAAGGTAACAGGTGGTGACAATTGAAAATTACCATTTTTTACTTCTTCACCCTTAATTTGTAAGAAGAGAAAATATTGTAACTGTATGCCAGAAAATGAAAGTAATGATCTCCAGTTCAGTAATGATCTCCAGATGTAATGATGAAGAGAATATTAAAAATTAAATGGCAATGTTGTCAAGATAATGAACATCTGGGAGTTTCCAGATGTATCAATTGTTACTCATTTAATCCTAGAAATGAGAACTGTGATAAGAGAAAATGTATGAAATATGGAGGTAGCCATATGGTGAAGGATTGTCAGGCTAGTGAAAAACAATGTAGTATCTGCACGATGTAAGACATATAGGTGTGTTCACCAGCTGTCTTTGGGACAAATTTTCTGAAGCCAGTTTAAGGCTAGTTTCTCACTTGTCCATACGGTATGCATGATTGGTTTGGGTCACAAAGTAAGATATACATCTTAAGAAGACACCTAACACTGTGGCTATTACACAGTTTTACAAAACGTTTCCCACCCATTTTCATAACTGTTCACTCTAGACTTTACCAATTCCACCGCAAAATGACAAATCGCTGACTTGAAATTAGAAATCACCTGGCCAGAGAGTTGTCAAATAGATCACAACCAATCACAACCTGGCCCAAATGAGACCCAAAGATCCCAGCACTTATATGCGAGAACTGTGAGAACTAACCTCGCATAAGCTTCAGTTTTAGACTGGGAGTCAACACACCTATATATCTTACACTGTGAGTATCTGTAAACAAGCAAATGAGGAACTGCAATTGACACTGGAAATGAATCATAGTTTACGTGGTTGAGAATGTCCAGTCTACCAACAAAAGAATCAAAATGAAAAGAAGGGCTCTTATGTATGAAAAATGTATAGCAATTAAAGACTTTAGGACAATGCAATGGAGGTGTAATGGAGGTGTCTGAATCCAAATGGACTGAGTGCCAAAAAGAACATTATTGTACATTTTTGTAAGAAGCTAAACCAATTATATTATTCTTGTTGAATCTCACACAGTAAATATAGATGAGGAAGCTTAAATTTCAATTGAAGGGTATTCCAGCATTAAAAGCGATTCACATTCTAGTCATACAGGGGATATAGTAGTACATTATTGAAGATTTGTCAAATGAAGTAATATTAAAGGATATAAACAAAGGGAGCAGTGGATACTTAGCAATTAAGTATATGTAGATCACTAAATGGTGGAAAAAGTGAATTTTCAGATAGAGTCTCTTGACTGTAATTTTGGAGGAATTGTTAGATCTGAGTAAAAAATATTGTACAATTGGAGGTGACTTCAATATAGATTGGCCCAAAGGGGAAGATTACTATATGAACAGATTTAAATCTTATATGAGAGGTGTAGGACTCAAAGAGCTGGTAACAGAAGCAACTAAGATCACTGAAGAAAGTAAGGATTTGATTTATCTCTTTATAACTGGTGATATGAATATGAAGTGTAAAGTAGGCATGAAGGATCTCCAATTGTTATGAATTAAGTGTTACAGGGATATTAAATAATAATATAGGTAAACAAGAAAAATTTTAATGGAAGGAAAATGAAAATGTAGTAAAAATGTTGGAAATTATGGAAAGAAAATTGGGTAGCTGGGAACATGAAGCCAAAATTGATATTGACACTGGAAAGGAGTATGATATACTGAAAGCAAATTACTTTGTTCAGAGTATTCAGGAGGCAAGAAAGTCAGATATAAGGGTAAGAAAATTGCTGTGTCCTCAGTTCTCAGTAGAAATTCAAGAAACTGTGGTTCAAAGGGATATTGCTTTTATTATTTGAAGAAGTAGGTGTGGACATAGAAACAGCATGGGAAAGATATAAAAAGGGTGGAAATAATTTCGTCAATCATTGGAGGGAAGCAAAAAGAAAGTATTATGAAGCCAGTTTTGAGAGTCAAGAGACAAAACAAAGAAATTGTGAAAACTCCTAAAAATGCTACAAAATTGAGGAAACATATGTAGTATTTGGTGACGAATGTGTGTATAACTTGGATGAAGTAGCAAATAGACTAAATAATTATTTTGTGAGAAGTGTATGTGAAATAGTAGAAAATATTCATTTGCACAAAGTACTCCGGGTAAATTGATTTAAATGCATTGAATAACTTGTTTTTAACTTTCTCGCCTTACGAATACTTCGTAAGAAGAGAATGTTATGTAATCGTACGGTGGAAAACGGGGAATTTTTGCCAGAATTCTCCTCCAGACAGCAATTGAATTCGATCTAGCTGACAAGCTAGTTTCGAAAATCTTGTCACCGTTGGGACTTGAACCTAGGACCTCCCGGTCACAGGGACTGCAGTGACATCAGTTGATGCACTGAGCCATCTTTCCCGATATAATTATTATTGAAGTTACGTTTATGCTTCAGTTACAATGCATACTGTTCTTACTAGGGTAAATATAAAGGACATTGAAGATACAAATAAACTTTAATAAGGGCATGAGAGGTGTTTTAAATAAAAGGCATAGTGCAAATGTCAGCAATGTGTTAAAAGAATTAGGATATTTATTAGCTGAAATGGAAGTAAAATGAGATGTCTTGATAAGAAAAAGAGAAATGTGCATCTGTACTCAACAAGACAGGCTAATCAATTCCCCATGGAAAAAGTAGAAAGCAGGAACGAATACAGAACAATATTTCATGGAGGACTGTCAATGTACGACATACCTTAAGAAATAAAGCAACTACGGCCAATTGGAAAATTTAGAGAAAGGTTAGCTACATGGTGGGAAGATATTCGGTATGAAAATACCTGTGTGTAAATTGTATATCATTATAGAATTAATGTGTTGAATTGTTACAACTGGTAAATCATCTTATATTGTAATAAAATTAATTAATACACTGTATTATTATTGTTATAGAACTTATATATTGTTTTGTAAAAGTCAGTAAAATTTTAAATTACGCTTTTAAGCTATGTAAAGAAAATATGATATTGATATTTAAATTAATTATAGGCTATTTGTAAATAAATACATAAAATAGTATTTTATCATATCAGCATTTTATATTCATTGAAATTATTTACCACAGGACCTCAAAGTGAAAAATTTCCAAGGAACAAAATCCTTTCAGACGTAGCTGAATAATGAAATGAGATGCAAATACTTCTCATAGTGACTATGTTGCAATTCCTTCATGACGTCATGAGACCCAATTTACATGCTTTCTTTTGACAAACAATTTTGGGAGTTCTAGTGAAAGTAGGCATAGTGGATCTTCCCAACCTGCCACCCTAGAAGCCACGGTGCACATTTGCTAAAACTCCTGAAATTGTACATCAAAAGGAAGTGTAAAAATTGAGACTAAGAAAGGAGGTTTGTGGCTATGTACTTTCTTAAACAAAATGCTTAATGAATCAAAATTTTTATAATTGAAGTTGAACACAATTTAACATTATTAATTAGATTATAATTACTTTTAAGTGTGCAACTTCATCTTTCAAACTTTTTAATTGTGTTAGTGATGATATATTTAATGAAACTTCACTACCTGTACAAATTTTCTAGAGTTTAGTGGGAAATATAGTTATTCAAATTATCTTTCACTCTCCTCATGGCAGTGAGCCAATTCCTTCACAAAGGGCATGATAAAGGATAATAGCCAAAATCTATAGCTAAATCGCCTTTCCAAATAGTGTTTATTACAATGTAGCAAATATTTAATCAATTCTTTCTGAAAACACTAATTTCCGTCTGTTCTCAGAAATCAACATTTACATGGATTAGAGTAGGGATTCCAGAATTTAAGAAAGCACATGCAGAATACACTTTTCCCCTTAGTAAGTCACACACAGTTTTTAACTGCTTATGACAAGTCACCACCAGAGATATGAAGAAAACAATTTTGTTGTGATTAACGTAACCAGTTCTTAACCTATTTCAATTTCAAAAAACAAAAGACCAAAATAAATAAATAAATAAAAATTAAAAATTGAGAAATTCACTTATTGGAAAACCTTAACTTTAACAGCATAATTTTGGTAAGGAATTATCAACAAACCCATTGTGAAATTTGAAGTTTCTTTCTGAAGCATCCATGATACAGCTCGCTCCTGATAAGGACGTAATTTTGGAACTAAATCTTGATGCTGAACATTTTCCACACTGATATTTTCAAGCTGCCTTTTTACTGATGAATACAAAGCTTCCAAATCAACCAAAGAAGTATGACTGATATCTTCTGGCACTAGAAAAATGTTTAGAGTTTAATATCGAAAAGTAAAAATCTCCTTTGCACAAAAAAAATGCAAAATCATACTTAAAAGTATTGGTAGATTATATTTGCTTCAATGAAGACAGAATGTAACGTTTCAACATTTTAAATAACACATATTCCAAGAATAAGAAAAACTGCTCTTAAAAGCACAATTCGGCAAGATTTTTTGGGCTGACATAACTATCAATACAAACTACAAGGAATATACTTAAAACTCCTTATAATTAAATAATGATCACAGCAGGCTCTTAACAAGTTTTTGAATTTTTAAAATCATTAAAACTAAGTGGTGCATCCACCTATTTGAACAACTTGAGAGCACACATAGAATCCCATTTCTCAAATTAATCCATCCTTACTTGTAAATACATACCTGTCAAATCCACTTGATAGAAAAAACTTAACACAGTATTTCGAAGCTTTGCATCTATTAGCGAAACTGAATCTTGACACAGTGATTGAAAAAGTAAAATATTTATATTTATTACATTTCCCACATTTTGTACCAATTGCAGACCAAAGCACTTATTTGCAAGTCCTATTTGGTAAAAAAAAGAAAGCACAAAATTTAGTGAACAACCCTTCAAAGTAATTGTGTGTAGAAATGAATGCTCATTTACCTTAAATACATAAAAGTTTTACCTGTAAACAATTCTGTGTCTAGATTACCATCCACACAGCAATATTTAACTTCACCCCCTACTTCAAGATAAATAAAGCTACGATTTGGTATATTACTAATATACAACCAAAATTCCTTAAGGGCCATTAAGTCTTCATTAATTCCAGAAACTTTAAGTCGTATGCCACCAATGTTGAAAATATTTCCCACAACATCAGAGTAGTCTGTTTTCACAGAAATATACAGATCACAATCATCTAAGAAATTCTGAAGGGTTTCGTCTATTTTTGAATTCTTCTTCTTCTTTTTACTGCGTTTAACATAATTTTCTGACGTTTCAACGATCGTCTCTTCGAACTCGCAAATGTCATCATCAAGGAAGAAAACATCATTTGTCAGCATAGTGAATAAAAATATATATAAATGTAATTAAAAATGCATCATAATTACTCTACGTTGTTTGCGTTTGCACATATAACAAATTTCATTGAGACGAATAATGAATCACGATGAAACTCGTACATGCCGGGCACAGGAAAGGAACACAGGATCGCACAGGACAGAGCAGAGAGTATATATGGGACAGAGTGTCTGTCATTAAAATCACAAAATGCCAACAATCAATGAATTAGCAAAATACATTCGGAGATGCCAAAATCATTGGCAAGTTCTGTTAACACAGGAATGCTTTTGAATTTTATATGCACAAACTCCTCAATTCTTTGCAAATACATTCACATTAACATTCCCATTATTTGTCAAAGAGTACCCCAGAGTACACTAGACTGGAAAACACTTTGACCAATCTGAGAGACCAGAACGGACCAGAGTCGACCAAATACGACCTTCGGATGATTTTGCAATTAATCGAACAATTCGATTGATTGATACATCGATTAAGTTTTCCGATTCGAACTGCGAGTGCGCAACTCGAACTGCGCATTTGCTGATGTGAAAAAGGGTATTAAAATATAAAAGTTTTAATATTACAATATATTACAAAAGTGGTAATATACACAAAGGCATTTCACACTAGGCAAACAGTCTATTACTTATTTATTATCTGTAATGCGCACTAGCGTGCATATTTGTGTCGCTATTTCTGTTTAACACTGTGATTTTCTCACATTTGTCTTTGCGTATTCACAAATTTATTTAATCCGATTTTTGCACTTTTCTATGTGACATCGTTCGCATTTATGTCCACAAAGTTCACATAAACAGTCACAGTTTGGTTCATGGTATCATTTGTTGTTGCACAGGAGATTGTGGAATCCGTGTACTGCCAATCTGGTTTTTTGGTCACATCTCTTTTTTGAAAGTTGGCCGCCGTCCAGTTTCGGTCTATCATGTCACCTGTTGCAAAAAATTCTGGCCAGATCTCTTTTCTTTTTTGGTTTAGTTTTATGAGGAGCGCCTCGTAAGCGTCCGTAGTTGGTAGGATTTGTAATCTCAAGTCCTCTATTAGGAATGTTTGCGTTGCCAGGACATAAGCTACGCGTGACCTGCTAGTTTTTGCCAGGCCAAGTGCTCTTTTCAGATATGTGGCTTTTACCTTCTCTAGGATTGTGAGGTTGCCTTCTGATAAGTGTGGCCAAGGAAGTTCTACAGCGTATGCTAAAACCGGTACTATTTTTGCTTTAAAAAGTTTCAAGGATGTGTCCAGTGCTAATGCTCGGATATATTTCATGACGCTCATTGCCCACATAGCTTGTGTCGATTTTTGTAGTGCATGCTTTGCAAAGCATGTACCGTTCGAAAGTAGAGCAATTCCTAAATATTTGAAGTCAGAGACTATTTGAATTTTGCTCTCGCTTAGGTGGATCTTCTCTATATTTGATTTCTTTCCTCCTCTTCTGAAGATCATCTGTTTTTCCTGCGTTAATTTGAAAATTATGTTCTTCGCATCATTCCGCGATGAGGTTTACACCTTTCTGTAGGCTCTCCAGGTGTGTTGCGCCCACAATCAGGTCATCTGCATATGCGTATGTTGACACTCCTAGTCTTGCGCCTTCTGCGATTTTTTATATGTCTGCTGCTGCTAGATTGAAAAGCAGAGGGCTTATTGGGTCTCCCTGTAGTACACCGTTTGTTTGGAGTATAGAATCTGAGAATCATCATCGACTTGTCAGTGACTTGCACGTAGTTGTAAGACAGAATTTCTTCGATGAGACGTTTCCAAACGCAATTTTCGCCTAGAGTTTCTGCTAATTAAGTTTTTAGCCACCCTCTGTCCACATGGTCGAATGCCTCGGTGAAGTCTATGAAGACAGCGTAGAAACGTTTTTTCTCTCTGTGCGCTTGTTCTATGTCTTTCAGTAGAATTTAGTCTGCGTTTAGGGTTGACTGTTATTTCTGAAACCAAATTGAGTGTCTGGTAGGGTTGTGTCAATTTTTTCTCTATTCTTTGCAGGATTAATTTTGACAGCAACTTGAAAGGCCCGCATTCTAGTGCTATACCTTTGTACATATTCGGGTCGTGTGGTTACCTTTCCCTTTGTACAGTGTCCTGATTACAGAGATCCTCCACTGTTCAGAAATGTTGCCTAGTTCTATACATTTGTTCAGGAGTTTTGTCCTCAGTGGGTGTAGTATTGAGGATGTATCTTGGATGTGCTCATTAAGAATGTTGTCTGGACCTGCCGCTTTTTCCCTCTTCATCTTCCTGATTTCTCTCTTCACCTCTGTGCCTGACAAGGGTGACCATCTGCTTGTTTCTTTGTTCTGTCGTGCGTTTAGTGATGGTCTTTCATCTTCTTTTTCACTCAGAAGTTTAGTAAAATGGGCTTCCCAGTCCCTCATTGCAATGTTAGGCGATCTTCTAGGTCGTAATGCGATGTATGGGTCTTTCTCTGCATCTTGTACTGTCCTCTCGCCTTCTTTTTGCCAAAAACATGTTTTCTTTTCTTTTATTAGTCCCTTATATTGTCTCCGTTCAATTGCGTATTCTTTAAGTTTTAATTTGTCCTCAGGATCCTGTTTCACCTTATGCAGGGACTTTAGGACTTGTTTTCTTTTCTTGTAGCATTCGATGTTGAACGAGTCGAAACAGTCTATTATTTTAATTCAAGTGTATATTTTCAAAACAAACAAAATATAAAAATAGCCCTCCGCATGCAAACGAGCAACGGAATTCATAGTCTGCCTCTCTTCAACTACAGAAAAATAATAGACAAATAAGCGATATAAGCGATTGATTTCATGTAAGCAAAACTGACAAAAGAAAAAGTAAAAGCTCTCTATGTTTTGATATTTTAGTAATGCCATATTCGAAATTAGATAAGAAAGAGACATGGTTACGAGTTCCTCTAGAATTGTTCTGAATCGAGCACTACGCCATCAATTCATGGTTATTGGTTATTCTGTTTTCAAAGATTTCCCAGAAATTTTCATTTTAAACTTGACTATATCATGAATACTAATCGTATGGATAATAATAATCTCTCTCTCTCTCTCTCTCTCTCTCTCTATATATATATATATATATATATATATATATATATATATATAAACAGGATGTTGGTATGTATATAAGAGCAAAACACCGACACCGTTGGACCGATCTCCATGAAAGTTGGCACTTCTACGTGTTTTTTCACCGAGAAGGTTTATATGTTGTTAATTCTGTTGTAACTCCACTACATGGCGCTACTTATTCACTACATATCCACCACATACGTCAAATGCAATCTACAACACACTCGGCAGCATTCTGAATCTATATCGTTAAATAACTCCTAAACGAAGCGTTCTAGGGCCTTAAAAACTAAAATTTGGAGGCCGAGGGCCTCAAAGAAACGTTTCTCACACCGTAATCCACAGAATGAACTCTTCCTGAACATTCTATTACATTTTTGTTGGTCCGGGGCTTCCCGATATAAGCTACCTCACCTGCTCAGAGACATGCAGAATCTGCAAGTATAAGTGAATGAGAGGGACAGGGAGCGGCAGAGACAGACCCACAGGGACAAGGTGAGGGAAGGAGAGACAGTGAGAAAGGGAGATGGGAGGGGAAAGAGGGAGACGAAGGGCAGAACAACGTCTGTCGAGTTTTCCTAGTCTCTTATACCAGTAAGACCGGCAGTGAGTAGAAGTCTCTGATAATAGAGTTTACTGTTTGGGCTCACGAATAATTATTTTTCTTTATATGGGTTTACATAGAATTGGGGAGGGGGTTCTAAACTATTCTTATTTACTACCTTAGCCTATCTTTCAATCTAAACATACGTTTGTTACTATTAACACCAGTCTTTGCTTGGAATAAAGCGGAGACGCACATAACACTACATTTATTAACATCAGTGTCTATCTAGAATTTTAAAAAAAATCTTCAGGACTCTTAAACACTACTATGTATTGTGGTACACAACACCCACTTTACGCTAAATACTACGAAACATAGGCTTGGACAGGCACACGCACTGTTGTTCAAGCACAGGTACTCAGTGGCATCTCTGGGATCAGAGGTGTTCGTCTTATGGACGTTTTCATTGGCGCGTCGCAGCCGAGGAAGCGGAGGCCATCCGTTGCGCACCAAGCTGCCTGGGGGAGTCCCAAAATCATCTACTCGTGGGGTACATCATCTTGGACGATGTGGCCTAAGTAACTGGCAGCGCTGCTCGAGATTACCTCGGCGATAATTCTTTTTCTGTTTCTTCCCCTTTTTTCTCTCTTCAGTTTATCACAAGAGGAAATTCTCTTCAGAGCAGCGCCCGTCTCCACACACCAATCGCCGAAAGCTACGATTGCAACAGTGAGGAACTCCGCAGCGCGTTGGTGCCGATCCAGCAGTTCTGTTCGGAGGTACATCTACTTGTTCCTCTTACGCGCATACACCTACAGGCGACCGCTGTACGCAACGGGGTCAGCAGCCACCTCGGCGCCACCTTCAGCGACCACGAGGTTAGGATGTCCTCCCTGTGGACGACCTGGTTTTCGAAAATGTACAATATTCCACCCCATCGCGACCGCACTATCTTTGATGTGCTGGAGTACTCAGTTGTGCATATCTGCCACAGCCGCGAGTGGAAGAGGTACCCCGAAATGGTGTGTGCAATGACCTTGTTTGTGGGAATTTGCAGGTCATCACCATGCACGCAGTCTCTGCGACAAAACTTGTGCTATTCGGTTGTCTGTTTAATTGTCTAGATCAGTTTAACTAAGCTGTATGTACGAACTTGAAGATTGGAGGCCTCAAGTTCGTACTCAGCGGTTACGGTGTCATCCAATTGGGAGCTTAAACGTCACTACTGTAGGTGTCATCAGGTGTGTGTGTACTCAAGGTGCCGATAGGATGCCAATGTAACAACTGATTTACGCCAACAGGCTCTATGTGTAAATCGAATTATAGGCAGCGGCCTGTTGCCAATAGCAGCCACAGAACCCTGCATGGAGGGGATCAGTGCGGAGGTAGCAGAGGGGGCCGCACAGATGCTGGGAAGGCATCTGGGTCCTCCTCGTCAGGTGCGATCTCCAGCTACTCGGCCTCCGCGTATATATGTGTATACGTGCATGCCAGTTTTGGCACCCCTCGCACTTGTAAGGGGCAAGCCCCGGGGCGAGTACCTAGGCAGTGGCCTCTAACCTGCACCCCCCTCAGGAGTACAAGTACTCCCTCGGACTAATAACCGGATCCCGCTGGAACGCAGTTTGCCCTCCCCATACAATGCCTGGGTCCAAGGCCGCCCTGCCATCTCAGAACTACTAGCAATCCGGGCTAGGAGTCAATATCGCCTATATGACGACGCGCCACTCACATGTGCTGGGACACCAAGTCCCTCCTCTATGTCCAGAGAATCAGGCCACTGCCACGACGAAGCCAAGAGCCCAACTGGGGGCCACCCGAACTAAGGTCCGGGCAGCTCGGGGCCCCCATCCCGTCTCTCCACTGCCTGCACCTCCAGGCTAACGATCTGGGTGGGACCGTAATCTAGGTAACCTGACGATAGGTAATTGCCCGCCAGACTTCTATTTGTGGATTCCGGAGTACCCTAGGTCTCCTTCATCCAATCCTGCCTTAAGGTCGACGCGCCAGGGGCCCAACTGGTGGGTTGCCGAGTTGAACCATCAACCAGGAGCTTAGCATCGCCTACTCACTGCCTCCACCTTGAGGCTAACGACGTGAGTGCCACCGTGAAACAGAGGGTCCGGGGGATCGTCTCCAACTCTTCACCAGAGATCGTGCTCACCTACGTGCTCACAATCCTCCCCCCTGCGGCCTCCGCCTAGCTGCCAACGGGTAGTCACTCTCGTCGCCTACATCTTTATTTATTTATTTTATTTGTCAAAAACAGTAAAAAACTGTATATGACGTGTGGGGAAAGAAATTTATCTGCGCGTATTTTCTTGGGGGCCAGAATTTTAAAAAAAACGAAAAAAAAATTAGAAAATAATTATTTTAGAAAAATAAAAATATTTGAAAAATGTTTTTCCCGAGTTATAGAAAATCAATTTCAACTGTAAATGAACTACAAGCAAAAAGAGTGCTGAACAAAACGTGCGCACAGTGAAGCTACATTTACGTCCAGAAGCAAAACAAGGGGCCATCTCAGCATTTGCTCAATGGATCAGGGAAACTGGACAGAAACCTGATCGAGATGGGGGTCATTGACCCGGAAGCTGAAGTACATTACTTGTTACAGGCTTATTAAATATTTTTTTAAATGTATACAATGCAAACGTAAACTAATTCATTATATATCTTTGTTTTGTTACATTAAACATTATTTTTCTTTTTCACGATCAGTATAGTCTCTAATTGTATAGAAACAGTTTTGCAGCAGAAAAGATTTTACTTTAAACTTAAATTTGTGTACCGACTTTAATTGTTTTATGTCATCTGGCAATGCGTTGTAAAGTAACATACATGTATTGTATGTTGATTTCTTGTACTGAGCTGTTGATACTGACACTTGATGCACGTGATTTCTACGGCGTGTGTTGTAATTATAAATATCAATATTGCATGAAAATATGTTCCCTCCGTTAAGTAGGTCATTTTTGACAAATATTACAGATTCGTAAATAAATAGACAAGGCAATTGTAAGATTCCCAGCTCAATGAAAAGAGGCTTGCAGGAATCACGTGGAAGACATTTTTTCATTATTCGAATAATTTTCTTTTGCAATCTGAAGGTCTGAATATTACAGGATGAGCTTCCCCAGAATATTATGCCATATCTCAGGCGGGAATGCACATTTGCACAATAAACGCAACGAACTGCATGAAGGCTGACAGAATTTGAAAGAATTCTGAATGCGTAGCATAATGATCTTAATTTAGTGTTTAATTCTGTTATATGTACATTCCATTTGAGGTTTGATTGAATTGAAAGACCTAAACATTTTGTTGCCTCAACATCAGCTAATTTGCTTATTGTTCATTTTCAATGGAACATGCGATTTCCGATTTGAGATGCAAAAATGCATTGAAACAGATTTTCTTTCATTAACATTTAATTTGTTATTATTAAACCAATTTGAAACTTCTGAAATTGTTTACTACGAAAACTATTTACTGCTTCTTTTTTGCAAAGAACATTCGTGTCATCAGCAAACAGAACCGTTCTTCCATTTTTAATAGACGAGGGCATATCGTTTACATATAACAGAAAGAGAATAGGACCTAAGATCGAACCTTGCGGGACCCCATTCTCAATTGGCAAAGAATTGGAAATATAAATATGTAATGTCCTTTCGTGCCAGTATGGTACGAGGGGCGTTCGATAAGTAACTTGTTTCGATATGAAAAACAATGATCTGAGCAGTGGAGTAGCGTCAGGGGACGCTGAGATGCTGAGCATCCCCGTATATAAGAACCTTAAATACTGTATTGATAATCTTACAAGTGGTCTGTTGAGCGAAACACGTTTTGTATTAATTTAAAATTGATTTCCTATGATTGAATTCGGCGGGCTGTTGAAGCTGGCCTCTGATTGCTTGTAAGCTAAAATACTTCAGCGTCTGCCGCCAGATTGCGACGAGCAATGACGCATGCGCAGATGGCGAGGTGCCCCTCTCCCCTCTTCACCCCTGGCCCAGAGAAACCCAACTGCTTCACGCTAGCGTCTACTGCGGAAAGAAGCTCGTTTGCGCACGAGAGCGCAGCACACTTCAGGCGTTCAGTAAATTATCTTTCTCTCTCTCACTCGGGAGTCCCCGCTTGGTCATGGGTACAAACTGTAGAAATAGTGCCTGACTACTATTTCTTAATTAATATCCAAGAAATTGTATTATCTCTTAAATAGATTACATATTATTTAAGTCTGCAATGTATAAATTAACAAATGGTCTTATTGCCATTCGCGTATAAGAATTAAAGCTGAGCCATTGTATAATTTGCTTTCAAGACATCGGCAGCCCTGACTGCTGTGAGGATTTTGTGGGAAGCGCCTACACCGTCGTAAGCAATCGAGATCGTGGAAGTAGTCCCAGTGTATCTGCCTTGTGTTGCGTTCGCCTGTTAGACGAAGTACTTGATAGTGACATTTTGTGTGTTATTGTTGAGCATCCCCAAACGTGTGAGTCACGCTACGCCATTGGATCTGAGTTTTGTAACTTACCATATTTTTCGACATAATCCCCTCGAAGTTCGGCACACTTGATCCAACGTTTCTCCAGGTTCAGGATCCCTTTTCTAAATTGATTTTCTTCAAGACCATCGAAATAATCATTGACTATCTGGATGGCTTCTTCATTGGTGACAAATTTTTGTCCAGCCAGGAAAGTTTTTAATTTTGGGAACAAATGAAAGTCCGAGGGGGCCAAATCAGGTGAATAGGGCGGATGTGGAAGCAGTTGGAAACGAAGTTCAGTCAATTTTTGCTGGGCGATATGGCTTGAATGTGCTGGGGCGTTATCGTGATGGAACAACACTTTTTTTCTTGCCATTCCAGGACGTTTATCCGCGATAGCTACCTTGAGTTTGTCCAGAAGTAATGCATAGTATTTACCAGTGATGGTTTTTCCCTTTTCCAGGTAGTCTATAAGAAGAATACCTTTAGCATCCCAAAAGATTGACGCCATCACCTTCCCTGCTGATGGATTGCATTTCGCCTTCTTTGGAACCGGTTCTCCTCTTGCAATCCATTGTTTTGACTGCTGCTTTTTTTCTGGAGTGAAATGGTAAATCCATGTTTCATCCATAGTAACAAACCGACGCAAAAAATCCGCTGTATTTTGCTTGAATAGCTGCAAACACTCGACAGATGTTCTCATGCGATTTCGTTTCATCTCTGCAGTCAGCAATCGCGGCACCCATCTTGCGCACAGCTCATTCATGTTCAATTTATGATGCAAAATAAAATGCACTCGGTCTTTAAGATACCTGTGGCCTCTGCTAACTCGCGCACTTTCATTCGTCTGCCTACTAAAAAAATATAACATGGATTTTGTCGATGTTTTCTGGCGTCACAGCTGTTTTTGGAGCCCCAGGTCTTGGGGCATCTTCGATGCTTGTCCTGCCTAGCTTAAATTCATGGACCCAAAGTCTCACCGTCTCATACGAAGGGCATGAATCACCCAATGTAGGCGCTATCCTTTCATGGATTTCTTTCGCGTTTTTACCTTCCGTAAAAAAGAATTGGATAACACCACGAATTCCAGTTTTATCCATCTTTCACACTGACTCGCAAACGCTTTTGTTCAAGTCGCTGTCCAACAATGAGCTAGGGTGATAATGACTTGCAACAATGAAATTTTACCGTATATTGTTGTATCTGTAAATTAAAATTCACAGAAGTTGCTTTCGGCGTCTCTTGGTATGCGAACCAAGTTACTTATCGAACGACCTCCGTATTTCTACTCTTTGAGTCCGATGATTAAGGTAAGAAGTTATCCAATCTAGGGCAATACCACGAATTCCATACGAAGGTAATTTTGAGAGCAAGATCTTATGGTCAATAATGTCAAAAGCTTTCGAGAGATCTAAGAATATTCCAATGGGTACTTCATTTTGGCCTATTGATGAAGCAACATCTTTGAGAAAAGAAAAAACGACAGTTTCCGTAGATTTTGATTTTCTAAAACCGTGTTGTGAGTCTGAAAACGCTCTGTTTTTCCTGAGAAAAGTTTCCATTCGTAAGTAGAAAAGCCTTTCTAATATTTTTGAGAAAACTGACAAAAGAGAAATTGGCCGGTAATTTTGAATATCATTTTTGTTCCCTTTTTTAATAAGTGGCTTAATTTTTGCTGTTTTGAAAATATCTGGAAATATTCCTGTACATAAAGAAGCATTGAAAATGTGAGTTAACGGATGTATAAAGGCAGGTGCACAAGTTTTTAATAAACAATCCGGAAATTCATCTAAACCAGATGAATATTTATTTTTTAGTTTACTGACTATTCTGAGGATTTCGTTGGGATAAGTTTCGGAAATAAACATCGTATCGGAAATTTTTTGGGAAGTGTAAGATGTTGAATTTTGTGGTTTTAGTCCCTTCGTGAGATCATACGCAATTATAGAAAAGTATTTGTTGAAGAGATTGGCAACGTTTTCCGGATTACTCGTTTCTCTGTCATTATCCTTTAAAATAACATTCTCTACAAGGTATCGAGATGATGTGGTTGTATTTTTTACGATATCCCTCATTGCTATAGTTTTGTTACTAGCGCTCAAAATGTCCTGACTATTTTTCATTATTTTTGCCTGAACTACTACTTTTCTTAAAATTCTTTTGTATTCTCGGAAGTATATATGGAAACCGGGTGATACGTTATGATGTTTAGAAATAAAGTAAAGCGTACGTTTGTTTTTACACGATGTTCTAATTCCTTGTGTGATCCAAATATTACTTTTGCTTGAAATGTTTAATTTTCTCTTTTTAAGAGGAAAGCACGCGTTAAAATTAATTGAAAGCTTGGAGAAAAATAAATTATATTTTTCATTTGTGTCAACAGCGTTATAAACTGCGTCCCATGATTCCTTCATCAAGTAGTCCGTAAATAATTTTATATTAACTTTAGTGAATGCTATGCACATGCGTGTATTATTTATTGTGTTAGTGTTTATGTTCTTAGTAATTGTATGAATTTGTGCATCGTGGTCACTGTATCCTAGATTATTCGTTATTATTTCATATGTAGTTGTGGTTTTGTTAATTATAATTTGATTTAATGCTTTTTGTGATTTAAGCGTATTCCGGATTTAAGCGTTCTTTGGCCTCGAGAGCGGCGGGAGCACCTACCTGCAGCTTTCCTTCCCGCCGCACCTGAGCTATTCCAAGTCAATTCGCACAAAAAAAGTTTGACCTTTATATTTTTAATTATATTCTCTTTATTGAATGGAAAAATGTTAACATGTGTATTTTTTGTAACTTGGAAAGTGGTGCTTCGCTAACTTAAAAAAAAGATGCATTTTTTACGAGCCAATGTGTAGTATATTGCTAGACGCGTTTCTTGCGTTATTGGCCGACAGTTCCATTGGATGATGTAGTAAATACTTCTTGTGGTGGGGCAACTTCAAGATGATATTTGGTTATTCAATGGCAGATTCTTGACTTACGTTTTTACTCATTTGGAAATTTTCTTGTTTCCCACAACTCACATCAAAATACATATACTCATTTATCTTTTGTAGCGAAAGAAAGTAGTTTCACTGTAGCTTCAGTTAGTGATAAAGGAGTAAAATAGTGTATTTTAAATAGTAATGATTTCTTGACCTTACTTTTTATAATAATTTATTTACTGTTATATCTTTACGTTTCGACCCTACCTGGGGTCTTTTTCAAAAAATCTAGTGTCCAGATTTGTTGACAACATATCACAGATAAAGAATTAGCATTTTTATCAAAATTGTCATCCCATCAACATACCTTGCGTGGCGCGAGGTATCCCATCAACTGAGTTGACCGGATGAAGTTTACGTCTTGACCAGTTTTTATACCTTGTGATAATTTTGATCAAAATGATACTTCTTTATCTATGATATGTCAACAAACCTGGATACTAGATTTTTTGAAAAAGACCCCAAGTAGGGTCGAAACGTAAATGTATAACAATAACTAAATTAACTTACAATGTAGGCTTTCACGGTCGGTTTCTACATTACTTGATGTTTTCGAGATTGTAGGCCGTAGTCCAAAGGAGACTGCTCCAAAAGTTTTGCCTGCAACTGTGACAGGCATCATCAGCGGCGATGCTGGCGGGTGCTCTTTCTGGCAGTACGGCGTCGATTGACCCGGAACTGCCTGCCAGGAAGAGCACTTCGCCCCCGCCAGCATATGGCACAGCAATTGACATAGACAAAATGTTCACTGTGATGATTCTGTGTACCTAAAAAATAAAAAAAATGGAATATGATAAATGCTTCTTTCTGCCCAATTAGTTTCTTTGGCGTTGTAATTGAATCTTGACCTGGTTGTAGACTGGCTCGAATGCCAAGTCTCTTAACAGTTCCTCCAACGCCATCGCAATGTCTTTACCATGTGACGTCGCAAAAAATGCCTTTCTGCACTGACTCCAAAATCTTCATTTAGACAAATATTTTTTAATTTGTATTATTTTTGTATTGTGCATTTGAACCATCGGAGAAGTAAATAACTTTCCGATATGAATCACAAATTCGAAAATTTAATGACTGCTCTAAACCAAGTTTCACTAGTAAATCGCGGTTTAGGCGTCTTAGAAATTTTCTCTTCTTAAAATAGTAATCAGAACTATTAAATGGATAGAAACATCTGTCGTATCTTGCACCGTGACAGCCACTCATGTTGCAGTGTACACATTCACAATACAAATTCTAGCACTCACAATTCTATCACTTACACTTATACGTATTCCGACTCATTAAGTATATTCGTTGCAAAGTATGCGTAAATTCCAAAATTTAATATAGGCATAAATACACAAATAAACTGTTTCTGGCAAATAAAACTAGTGGTGCTACAACAGCACATACATTCACACAGCAAACAGCTACGTGATACTGAAATATTGTAATTTTCGAAAAAAACGAGCAATATCCGAAAACGGGACTAGCGCCATATTTCTTACCGTCCCTTGTTACATAAGTGGTAAAAATTGAAAGATAAATTAAATTTTTCATGAGAAGCTGGGAATACGTATACGGGAAAGTAATAATGGCGAATGGACTGTGCATTTACGTGGTCCCGATGACATTTTTGCCCGTCCTGCGTCTTACTACCTATAAGAGCGTCCAAGCATTTGATTGCAGTACAGAGCTTATGGAGAACAGCGTTGTCACTTCTCAGCAGCGGTTATACGCAACACTCGCCGTGCTTAATACTTGGATTGACATGAAATTTTGCCAGCTTGTTCAGCACCTTGAATACCACTTGAACGGAAGTAATTTCAAAACATGTTAAATAGATGGTTTAATATTAGAAATTAAAGATTTTTGATAAAAAAAGATGTATTATTTTTATTAGAATTATTATTTAAAAAACAGGCCTTTAAATGAGAGTTAAAACTGAAATATCAATAGCAAAACAAGTCCAAATCCAGTTGGAACATTGTTAATTCATCACATACTGACGAGGCTTGAATTGTTTTGCGCGAATGACATCGATATCAAGGTCAATATTGCTAATTTTTAGTCCCAAGTCATTTTATACGTCCAATACATCCACTTTTTTATGTAAAATAAAGAGAAAATTCATTCACAAAGGTGAGATGACGTGGATGGTATCAAATACTGCAAGGGTTTGTGCGGACAATGCATAATATTCTTTTCGAACACCCAGCTAATAATTCGTCACCTATTTGCGTTTGAAAGCACATTTTACGACAACTACTGGTTGAATGTCTTTGGCATTAATATTATTAACAGTAAAATTTCTAATTCATTTTTAGATATGTTTAAATGCATTTCACTGTTTTTAATAAGTGAAATTCAAAAATAAATACTCTATTTTTCCTTTCACATCGCCTGTTGAGAATCGCTGAGAAGTATTTAAGGTCACTTAACGACATGAAATGTTCGTTCGGAGCGAACGAAATATTGTTTTTATTACCGTCTAACTTCAGAACCATGATTCATACAGAAATGTGGTTGGTCTCATATCAAAATTTACGCTTCCCTTGTCATTTCATCCGCTGGGTGTTTGTGCTTTTCTGCAATAATAAAAAAGTTTCTCGCATAGTGAAAATTTAAGAACGTCAAAACGTAGAAATAAGCATTTGTCTATCATTTATAATTAATTTCACGGAAATTAAATCATAAAACTAAATTACAAAATAACCATCACATTCATAAGAGTTCTGGGAATAACTGGTAAAAAACTCAATTGTCTAAGATTAACACAACTGAAGCTATCGTTGAATGAACTTGTTAAGTATTTGCGCGTGAAACAAAATGGACGTGTCGAATAACCCCGAGCCTCCTGAATCGGCAACACAGCTTGCGGTAGAAAGAGAGAGTCTTATGTAAAATTGTATTGGATAGAAAGAGAGGGCAATACGCCATAAGGCGCCGTACTGCAATCAAATGTTTGGATGCACAATAGACATAGATTGAAAAGTAATGATCAATACTGTTGCAGAGACTTTCCTCAGTACTACAAGGAATATGACGAAAGGTGAAGAATATTATTCTGTACTGTCTACACACATACGGACAGTTAAACAAACCACGCAACGACTGTCATTTGATGTTTTGGGTTATTGGCTGATCCATCGGCTCGTTCCGAAAAATTCCGAAATCTAACGAAGAGATCGGCCCCTTGGAGCTTGTGATAGGAGGAGCTGAGGAAGAGCGAGGCCGAGCGAAGCGGGAGGGGCGCACGAGTGACGAGCGCAGGCGAGCGAGGCCGAGGCGATGAGTGGGCTGGAGACGGGAGCGGTCGGGAGGAGTTGAGGAGCGGGCCGGAATTGAGAGGAATGCGATGACGCGTTTCTGAAGTTGACGTTTGTTGGCCACAAGTTGTGGCAACTTTTTTATAGTTTATAACCACTTTTCCTAGCTGAAAAAAATGATCTGAGCGCATATGGTGCACATGTGCTTACTGTTGAAAATTTCAACAACTTTTTCTGTTTTGAGAATGAGTTCACGGACATAATTTACGCGATGACTCATGGAGACGTCGATCTGTCAAATAAATCCGGTTGGATGTGTGGGTTGATGTTTGTGATAAGGTGATTGTATTTGAGATAAGGTTTTTCCTTTCCGATAAGTTAATAAAAAATCTTATTCTTGTTGATATTAAGAAGTCGAAAAACGAAATACAAGAAACTGTTACTTGACATGTCAGAAGCAAGTTATGAGTGGGAGTAGAGAAGACGGAAGTTGTGTCTGTAGGTTTAGATCAGTGAAGATACAATATTTATGTGCTACGTGCCTATTATTAACGTTATCAGTGTGGTCATATTTTGCAGAACGTAATGAATTGCCACATTGTTCATCCCATATGTTTGTGTCAGTCTTATCAGTTTGTGTTGTTCCATTTTTTGAGAATTTCTTGCAAAATCGTATGAAATGCTAATATGTTGTCATGTCTGAACTTCATTTATGTAAATCTTGAACCCTTGTGACATTTTGATTACAATTTTCCAGATCAGCATGTTGTGAAACAGTACAGTTTGCTTTGTGAGTTAAATACAAGATAGAAATGGATGACACAGGATCAGCCTCTTTGCCTAGTGGCGTTGAAGACAAAAGTGCAAGACCGGTTGATTGGGCTAGGTATGGCCTAGGCAATTCACCTCTTCATAGAGCAAATGGAAATGCTACTTCGGATAACAAGTTTGTGTCAGGCAGTGGTGTACATTATACAGTTGGTGGTCAGGAAGTTTCCGAAATTAATGAACTGTACACAGAAGAGCAGGTAAATAGACTTTCAAAGTTTTTTAAAAAGGATTTTATACGTTTTTGTGATTGTATAAGTTTCTGATTATACAAATGAAACATTTATTACATCAGGGTGACAGACCATGGTGGAAATCAAACTTCTTTATCTCTGAACCTGTACTGTTTGGTCAGTGGGATGGTGTATTCACATCATGTCTCATCAATATTTTTGGAGTTATAGTCTTTCTTCGTTCGGGTTGGATTGTGGGCCAAGCAGGAGTCTTATGTGCTGTTCTTATTGTTATTGCTACTGGTAAGTTTTCCTTATTTTTATTTCATTGTTTTATCAAGGCTTTGGGACAAAAATGTTCCATTTAATGTGTGAATCATAACCAATATTCCTTTGTTTTATTGTTATGGTATTTTATTGTAACAGGATGTGAATTAACAATAAAAAAAGGTATTTCCATTGTTTGAAAGTGCAGATATTTGTGGCATTAAAATTTATAATTTTTAAGTTCAAAGAAGCATATTTCTAAAATTATAATTATTATTTTAAGTATGTCCATTTCCTATGTCCTTGAAAAATTATCATTCCACAGAATTGGCCATTAATTATGAATCATTGTGTGAGATACCAAAAACAGAAAGGGGGAGAGAAACATTTCTAAAATTCTTTTGTATGTGATTTATTCTCATATTTATTCCATATTTTACCTATATATTTTTGGGTGAGTCATTTCAGGTGAGGGAAAAAAAAAGAAGAAGAAGCAAAACATCCTAATAGTCTCCTCAATTTAGATGAACAAGTGTTTGTCACATCTAGAAAGTTGTGCTTAAAGTGAGTCAAAGTACAAAAAATAACGTAAGAATTGCTGAAGAAAAAAGTCTTGTTTTCATAAATTATGAAAATATGTGAGTTGATAGAATTGGACAGGAAAATCTGGCAGCCTTAAATCACACATGGGCTTGTGATTGCACCTGACCTTGCTGGCCAGGCAACAGAATTACTGGGTATTCACTGTTCGCAAATGACCCTAATGGCTTCTTGAGTCTACAGTAGTGCTTAGAGTTTTGAAAACATGCACAAAATTCCAGTGACACTAAGGCTTTTTCACTTTCCACTTGAAATGACTTGCTCTGTTTAGGGTTCGTCCATAAATTATGTAATGTGTATTTAAGTATTTTGAATACCCCCTCCCCATAATGCATCTGTAATGTGTGCTTGAACTTCCCTAAATAATTAAGTAACACTTGCAAGAAGACCCCCCTCCCCCAATTTACAATCAATTACAATAAGTAAAAATAAATAATAAAGTAGTAAGAACGCATTGTATTAATTTTATTTGTGTTAAAATGTATGTCAATTAAGACAAAATTTGTTGGCCACACAGACTGCACCTAACAATAAGATTGGGGACAATTTTTGAATGAAGGAAGAACATGTGGGTGAGAACATTTTTGACAAGCTGTGCAAACACTGTCTTAGATAACAATGGGCCCTGAGTCTATTGCGCCAATTTAATTGCATTCTAGAAAATACTATGGATCAGTTTTGAATATTTTCTATGTAATCTAACAGTTTCAATAAATATGAAATTCCATAAAAGAAAATATATTTCCATGTATTGTAACAATTTAGACATCACTTTCTAATTTATTTATATTTTTAATTTATTAATATTGTATAGGACAATAAAAGGAATTATTTAAGCAAATATTGAAAAATTTTAAAAATATGTATCAGCATTATGTAGCACTAAACTATGCCACCCTATGTATCATAGCATAATGCTCCCTCTACCGCCCCTCCCCCCTCTTTAGCAACACATAATTTACGGACAACCTGTTACAAAGAGTTGGTGTTTGTCCGTATATCTGATACTCCCTTTAAGGCAGAGGCGTTCATGAAAACTGCTTATTGTGCAAACTGTGAGCTTTTTTTTTTGGAACTCCCATGCCCTATATAGTTCACGTTGGAGATTCAATGAACTGCAAGAGAACATGGGGAAAGGAAGGATTTGGATGGGGAATGCAAAGATCGACATTGGAGATCTGAAATTTTGCCTCCAAAAACAAAACATGTTAGTAAAGCAAGAAAACTAACCCATTTACAATGCTGTACTGAAATAATATACAGTGCTGTAATATTTGCAATGATAAAAGGTGATTTAATAATGAAATTTCTTTTCAGTTACTAAAATTATCATCAAGTATTTAATTGTTGATTCCATTACATTTTATTGATTAAGCTGTAGAGATGTTGAGCAGTTGTTTTGCTAACTTTCCGAAGCATGGAACTGTAAATTTCATTAATCTCAGTTGCAATCTTTAGTTCCTGTTACAACATCTTGTGTCTGGGTCGAAATCTTGTGATTTTTATTTTTAAGATGTAACACTCCCTTACATGAAGCCAACCTTTTTATCATCTTCTTAATTGTACATCTCCAAAAACCCTTTCTCCCACAACACAAGCCCGTAAGTTTGTTGCTCCATGGCAGAAGAAAGTGCATTTGTGAGTGTACTTTCACATTTTCATTGTTGAGCACATCTGTATTACACTGTGTTACACTATATTACAAAACTTCGTAACTAAATGCAACTTAACTGCACTTCAGGGACTGAATTTATGAAGGTTTTTTTTGCTACCATAATTTTTAGATACATTATTAAATTTGCTTGTATTTACTTTATTGATTCTGGTCTTGGGCTAAAATGACTTGGTTCTGAATTCTTCTCTAAAGAGGAAATTCTGTTTTGATTTCAGTGGCTGTAGCATTGGTATCAGTTCTTTCTGCAGTAGGCATCTGTGAACGATGTCGCATGGAAAGTGGAGGAGTTTACTTTCTGATGGCACATGTACTTGGTTCAAAATTTGGAGGTGCTCTGGGTCTTTTGTACGTTTTTGGACAGGTCAGTTAGTAGTTGTTTGAACTGAAATATCACAGAGTTCATATTTACCCTATTGAAATTTAGTGTAAAAAAATGTAGGTCTCGGCTGTAAATAGTTTACTAGTAATTTTTTATAAATATTATTTTAAGTTCTTATTTTTTATGTATTACTAGTGGAAACTTGTAATTAAATTGCACAGGGAGTTAAAGGTCAAATTCAATTTTACTTCTCCACGTATTTATTTATCATATTCAGAAAGGAGAAGGAATGAATTTCCCAGTCATGTTCACAATAATCACATCCTGAAATTTTCCTACCAATTCAGAAGAGTAGTGGAAACACACATTGAAAAACATTGCGTCTTAATACTGCACTGAACTGCACAATCCCAACTGCGCACGAAAGATGCGCTATAACTTCACTAATGCTGTACCACCAGAACTGGTTATTAACGTTTCTGCCAGATTGTGATTGATGTGGACAATTAAAAAGAATAAAAAATTTGAGAAAAATTATTAATATTTATATAGCATATTCAAGCATGTAAGTTACATGTGCAGTCATTGGGGACTTCGAGCTTTAAATACACCTTTTTGCTGAGATAGTAGAAACGTCAGGAAAAGGATGTTTACAAAATACGTTTCAGAAATAATTTATGTATGATGATGATTTATTGCGTATTCATTTAATTGACACATTTCATGAATCCTTAACATATTCATGAAATTATATTTTTTTGTTGAATTTCTGTAAAGTATCTAAAAAATTACGGTATAACAATTTTTTAATTGAAATGTAAACCAGCAAAGATTTTACAAAAATATATTTTATTTCACAATTACATAAGCAGTCATTACTTTATCTCACAGTTACTATGTAAATTGAACCAACAAATCATTGAAGATTTTGTATTCCTTTTTAATATTCCTCTGGTGCCATGCCATTGGGAAAATTAGTTTGAGATTTTTGTCACTTTTTCTTCCCACAAGTCATTCAGTTCCATAAAAGTTAATTCAAAAATTGTTAACAGATAGTAACAAAACATCACAAAGTTTCTGTTGGGTATTCAGTCTTTTGCAAATTGTGTAAATATGTAGCAGTAATAAGTAATTCTTGTGTAAATATGTACAATAAATATGATAAACATTTTGGCAGTTTGCTATGTATAAATGTAGGTAAGTCTTGATACGAGAAAACTCTCAAGAAAATTATATTTGTGTTGACAGGCTGTGGGTTGTGCACTGTATGTGCTTGGCTTTGGAGAGTCTATGGCAGGACTGGTGGGCTTAGAATCACCGTGGGCACAACGTGGATTTGCTAGTGCTGCTGTTCTTTTGCTTGGTGTTATCAATGTTGCTGGTGTGAAATGGGTGGTCAAACTCCAGTTTGCACTGCTAATAATTCTGCTATTGGCTGGTTTGGACTTTGCTGTTGGTAGTTTTGTGCACACTGACATAGGTTTGTAATATTCTCACTTTTGTAGTTTTCCCCCCAAGATTTTGCTTTATGGTTGAGTGAAAGGTTTATTGAAATAGTAATTTCCTTAATGTATTTTTATGTATTTTTTTAAAATTTCAAGTTAAATTTCTATATTCTCTTCAGTCCTGAACTGAGGAAGGAATTCAAAATTAATTATTTTTGTGTCAAGTAAGACAAATTACTCATATTATATTTTTTATAAGTTACCTTGTTGTTACAGGAGGAATCATATATGATATCTCAGGACTATAAGGCGACAATTTATTAATACTATCTTTTTTTATTTATTCCTATTCCGTCTCTTTTTAAGCTTATAAAAATTAAAATTGGGTCTTTTAATGCTTATAATATTTAAAGCAATTGAAAAATAATTTATGATAATACTGTAGCACATATTTATTGCCAAACAATTTATTGACTTACAAAAAATATGAAGTAACTGTTACAGTAAACGTAGAAACTAGAACATTTACTATCCTACAAAACTGGAACATTAATAATTCTACAAAACTAGAACGTTTACAATTCTACAAAACTAGAATGTTTACAATTCTACAAAACTAGAACGTTTACAATTCTACAAAACTAGAATGTTTACGGTTCTACAAAACAGATGCCTCTTCAAGAACAGATGCTTCTGAATCATAGCTGTCACTATCATTTTTCTCTTATTGTTGAACAATTGTTGAACTAATTATTGTCCATTGTTGTTAGAATCATCAAACTCAATGTCAGATAGAACTGGATCAATACAATTAACTAGATCGAAAATGTTTGTCCTCAGACAAAGCTAAATGTACAAACATTAAACATAACCTCAAAAACTTTGTTCAGAAAAAAGAATGGGTAGAGTCCCAAGGTATCACATTTGATATCTGAAGTTTCGAGATCCCTCAATCTTATATTACAAATATTTGAAGATGCAAGATTATTGTAAACATTTTAGCATAGTATTAGAAGATAGAAGTATTCATAAAAACATGTAAATTCCATGAAGTAAGTGATAATTACTTACATTCAAATGAGACATGCTTCACACTGAGAAAACGACAGCATTTTGTGGAATGCTGCCAATTGAACGCAAATGTGCACCCAAATGAATGCAAAAAAATTTAGCGCTGAGAAGCGACCACCTTGTAGTATATGATACCACAGTCGCAAAACTTTCTGTGGATTAGGATTGTGTAGAAATAATAACACATATGTGATACCTCAGGACTGAAGAGGATATTAAAGTTAATTGTGAATTTGATTGAAAAGCTTTCTTGCAGGATATTGCCTTTAGTTGAGGTTTTGTTGATTTTTAGTAGGCTACTAAATGAAAAAAATATTTTTTGATAGAGATGAACAAGAATCTCAATCCATCTTTCAAAATTTATAATGCCCACACTTCTTTTACTATCAAAATCTTGTGAGTAAATTGCAAATGGAGGGGAAAAAATGTTCTGTTTAGAGGCCACAAAATATTATTTTATTATCAAATATTTTTTATTAAATGTTATAGAAAATTAAATATTTGCTCAGCTTAACCCTCAAGTGTCATTTGATCAGTATAATATTTATAATCTGGACTCTGTTTTATAGATTATTGTTTTTGTCCATGAAAAGTTTTTAAAATATTCAATTTGAGCTATTTACACGTACTTCAAAATTTTCTTTCGTTTCTCTAGGGAGTGGGTTTGAAGGCTGGCTTTCACAGAATTTGGCAAGAAACATGTATCCTGATTACAAAGATGATTACAATTGGTTCACTGTATTTGGAGTTTTTTTTCCTACTGTAACTGGTGTGATGGCTGGAATTAATATGAGTGGTGATTTACGAAATCCTTCTCGTGACATTCCTAACGGTACTCTTGCAGCAATTGGTACAAGGTAAGCAAGTAAGATTATTCAAATCAATGTACTATTTTGTTTGTGCATTTATTTTATGGATTTTTTGGTTTATTTATTATTGCTAATTCGTTGAACTTCTCCCATCTAGCACATTCCTGTACTTGGTTTTTGTCTTAGTTTTGGGTTCTACGTGTGAAAGACAAGCTCTTATGAGTGATTTTATGATAACTGCAAAAGTATCCGCTGTTCGTAAGTAAATTTTGTTTTTTAGTTCTTTAAAGTATAATTGGGTTAAAATATAATGTATGTTTAGCAATCATTTCCTAAGAACTGAACTGAATCAAGACACTATCTGAATTACAGAATTATAGTTTTGTTTTCATTTGCCTGAAAATAAAGTAAATACACTAATGCCTAAATTGATTAATTATGTACCTGGAATACAAATCTGCCACAATAAATTTATTGATTAATTCAAGTATGGTACTTAAATCTCCCAAAGTGAAATACAAAAAAACAAAAATACTTCTATGACTACATGTATTGTGGTGATGGTGTAATGGTTAGCATATAGGACTGTTATACCCAATCGAACCCCAATACCCAATCAAACCCGATCGAAGCCATGGATTTTTAGGGTCGAAAAAATCCTTCGTACATCTTCCTTCAGAGGGGAAGTAAAGCCGGCTGTCCCATGTTAGTAGATTTACTACATGTAAAAGATCCTCAAGCCTAAATGACGCCTCTGAGCAAAATTCAAAATCGCCTGTTTCATCGCCCATGGAGTACCTTCTTTCTCTGCTAGTTGGTGAAAGGAGCGTAGAGAAATTTGCGTGGTCAGACAGAAGAGCAGGCCTCATGGCCTGGAGTCTCGCCATGTAAAATAAGGCAATTCAATTCAAAGGCAATTCAATATAGCTATGAAACATATAGAATTCTGAATTGGCACATTCCACGTATTGGCTGAGAAATACCTGTATATCTATAATAGCTGTACATATATTTTATCTGTCACAATTAGGATTTAAAGAATTTCTTCTTAAAATGTAATTACAATAATCCCTTGACATTCGCGGATTCGCTATTCGTGAGTTCCGAACATTCACGATTAGAGAAATGCTCCCGGTTTTAAGATTCGTGACTTTGACATTCGTGAGTGTGTCTTTTGGTCATACATTTTCTTTGAAAGCGAGCCCATTTCATTTCCTTTATCATCATCTGGGAAACGAACTCGGCAGACCTCGGAGCTCGCAGTATAACTTTCTTAAAAAATTACACAGATGAAATGTCAATTCACATTTATAGAATAACACAATTGTAAAATAATTCAATTCAGTTGCGCCAAATTGAAGGTAAGTGTTTTGTCCAAATAAACAGAAAAGCCATTCAGGATCTGTGCAACTCTCATTATAATGAGCTCATTGTAGAGAAGCTTTGTAGAAATCATCAGTGGAGAAAACCTCAGCGATGGTAATGATGAAGTAACGGAAGGGAAACTGCGTCCTGGAGTAACTTCAATGTCAAAACTGTTGAGGTGTTTTAAAATCAACAATTCTAGTGGAACTGGCATTCGAATGTGATCCAAACATGGAAATAACTTTGAAATTTAAGAGTGAATAGAAGCAGGAACTCTTCCATATTTGGATATTAGAACAGTGAGAAAGGTGAATAAACAAAAAAATTAGCAAATCCTATATCCAATCATTTTCAACTTTGAAATAAATTTCAAACATTATTTTATTTCATTTTGGAATGTTAATTGTGAATTCTGTTTGTAGTAGTGCTTCATCAGTTGTACTGTAATTGATTGTCAGATTTTTTATTTCTTTTTTAAACAGTTTTTCGATCCAAGAACCTAACCCACCTTTCTTCATTAAAAGATAGACTTAACATTTGCGGATTTAACATTCGCGAAGTTTTTTGGGAACCTAATTCTCACGAATCTTGAGGGATTACTGTAGTATATTAAAGATGCATTTACATACTCAACATCTGAGAGCAAAAATCTCTGTAAGGTTCACATCTACTAGAAAAAAAATTACCAAAAACATGTTAAATACGTGGGTGAAAAAAAACAAAAACCGGCATGCATATACTACTCCTAAGTCTATTTTTTATTAATATTAAATAGTTTTGTCAGGGAGAAAATGCAGTGTTGTAGAACACATAGTCGTAAATAGAAAATAGTGTACCTTCAGAAAAATGAATTTTTGTATGCTGTGCAATTGAAAAAATTGCAAAACTAGCAACTTGTTAGAAGAGAAAATCACTATCAATACCTAAACACTTTTATTGATCATCTATTTATTTTCTGGTTTAATTTTTGCATTCATAGGAATTACAAGGGAGAAATATAAAACAAGAAATCTGATTATGTAATATATTTGTTTATATCTCAAAAGATAAGTATATCTACTTAGATAGTCATAGGATGTAAGTTTTTCGATAAAAATACTTACATTGTTTATATTAGGAATGGAAATGTATGATAGTAGATACCTGTAGATACGAATCTTTTAATTTTTCTGACCATCAGTGTTGTCTCAATGTACACAAAACCTCCAAATCCTAAAAAACTACGATAGTTTATTCCTGACATATTTGAATTCTTAAGATTTAAAATTAAACCATGTATTAGTTCCTGCAATATTACAGTAGAGACATTCTCAACTGAAATAATAGGAACTGAACTGGTTTTGGATTAATTAACTTTTTATATTAAGCAGAATATTTTTTTTATTGTAACAGCTAAATGCATAAATTAGTAGTTATCAAGTACAGCTTTTATCTGTAAAGAGAACAATAACTCTGTTCTGTTAACTTTTGACAATAACTGTTCTGTTTTTAATCAATTACATTAGACTTTATATTTTTTTGTAATTTTTAGAAGTATATACAGTTGTACAGCAAGAGTTTCTAATGTAGCAAACTTTCTTACTTCTCCCTTCCCTGAGAAATCCGTTTCGCATTAAGCAGACTTTCAAATTACCAAAGTTTGAATTAGCACCTCTCTATTGTATATTGTTACTAGGCATTTTGCAGTTTTCTTTATTTTCATGATTATTGTAAGGTAGAATTAGGGTTGAATTCATGTGAAATGGCTGCAGCAAAACATACATAAAGTGCAAGTCATGATCCCAAATTTTGTCATAAATGACAAAATCAGGAGAATGAAAGAGTCCATCGATCAATATCTCATTGGATACTGGGGCTTGCACAGTAAAATTCTCTCCAGAATTGTCTTGTTATGACTCATATTCATGACTTGCAAACTCTCTCTAATACATGGTTTGCTAAGGATAGTAATGAAAGAAACTCATTGGCATGTAAAAATGTTTGGTCTTATAATTGTTAAGATATTTAATATTTAGTAGTAGATGGAACTTCAGGGAGTAATGATAATCATTTTTGAAATTTAAGTGTTTCAGACACAGAACTAAACATGTTATTTTGCTCATTTTAGGAGTTCTTCTTTTAGCTGGGTTGTATGTATCTTCAATGTCCAGTTGTCTTGCTGCTATGTATGGTACTCCAAGAGTTTTGCAATCCATTGCAAACGAAAATGTCATTCCATTTATACAAATTTTAGGAAGAGGGGTAAGTTCTTGTTTCTAGAGACCATACATAAATTAAGTGGATTAACCTGAATTTTCATTAAAAATAGTGAGCAGACAATAAAAAAATTAATAAAAAATATTGATTTGCACACCATCTTCTCTGATGCTTTCTCTCCCCTTTTATTTAACATCTACCTAATGCAAGTTGTGGGCTTGTGCAATATCTGTATCATACTAATGTTGAACGTAAAAGACATTCTTTCTGAAAACTAAACACAACACTAAACACACTATCTCAATTTAAGATCTTTTTACGGATAATTAATGAAGAAAATTGTCTATGCTAAGGAATGAATTAAAAGAAAAAAATTCAAAGCATAGAAGTACAGTACCTGTAATACAGTCAAAATTAACTGTTATTTAATAATAAAATAAATAATCTAACACATTGTACTATAACTAGAATACAGAGCGCTGTGTATTTGTCCATAGAATTACAATTCAGATTTCAGATGACTGTAGCTTTTAAATTTCATGTGCCTAGGGATCCATGAAAAACATTGCATGGGGCTATCATATGAACTGAAACTGGTCTTATTTATAATTTCCTTTTTTAAATTTTTTGTTAAGAATAACCTTGTATAAAAACATATTGATGTGAGTGAACATATCATCAAGAGCAGCAGTAACATATTAACTCTGTATTCCAAGGGTTTGGGAATGAAACACGTTCAATGTCATAAGGGGTCTATGAGACGGCAGTGCAATGGCTGTCACATAATGTTTGCATTCAGTGGTTACCGCAGGTCAGAAGATATCTGTCAGATGTCTTTACAGAATCTCTCAGTGGTTCAGAAGTCATCTGATGGATGGCCACACAATTAACAAGAATTACAGATAAGATATCTTAATTTTTTCCATTGGCAGTGTCATATTCATGGACTATTTCCCTTCCCCTAGTTGATTTTCAAATGAAGTTGTTTGGGCTGATTAATCTTTTATTTTATAACATTGTGCATTGCATGTTGTTTTGCTAATGATAGTTTCAGTTTGTAAATATTTCAATCACTGCCTTTGGATCAAAACTGTGCTAAAATAAAAACGTTCAAAGATAAGTTAACTCATTAAAGGGGCCATGGTTAAACGAAAGCATTCCAAAGCAGATGAGGGTCAAGTGAATTTGTGTGTTACCTTGGTGGTAGGTTGCCAGTGTGCTCAGTATGCTGCTAAGGCATTCTCTCTCCACAAGACATTTATTTCATCAATAAATCATCAAATGTTTGCATAATTCATGTCATTCTATTTATTAAACCATATAATTTATATTTAAAAATTCCATCAGAAGTTCAAAACGCAGGTCATGATTACCCAAGGGAATTTTGATACATCAATTTTCATATTTCAACGTTTTCCCCCCTTTATTTCTTTTAAGTGTTTTGTCTGAAATGTTATGCTCTTATGATTAAATACATAATATTAATAAGAGAATCATTGTAAAGACTGATTTAACTTAGAAATCTGTACATTCTTTGTGAAAATTGGAATTTGAAAAGCTGACCACTTAGTCCTGGTTTCTCCTATGTTTTATGATAATGAAGTGCAGTGAGTAAGTCATTTGACAAAAATTGATGGAGAATGGAGACATGGTGAAGTTGAAAAAACATGTAATTTGTTAGTACAATAAATTTATATTGTAATAAGAAGTAAATGACGAGTGGATATCACCTACTACTATGCTTTATGCAAACCTTCTGTTTACTTCATTTGAGCATGACACTTCTTTTCCAAAAAACCTAATATTACCTTCTGAAGAAACATGTGAAACATTTCATATCATTAAGAAATTAAAGAAAAATAGTATCAGCTTATTGTTGTATGTATAGTTTTTCTATATTTGTGAGAAAATACATTTTATTCTCACCATACTTTGTTTTTTTATAACTTGTTAATTTTGTGACTTAATGAAATGTGTGAGAAAAAGGGTAAAATGAGTAACTTCTGAGTACTGTTTTGAAAGAAAACTTTAACCAGAATGTACATACAGTTTAATTTTAAAATTCTCAACAGGAAAAGTACAGTATACAAAAAAGTAGCTCTCTGCAACTTTCTCCCCTCTTTCTGTTAAACAGTTTGAATTGATTGATGCACATTGGGTTGTAGCACCCCAAGTAATGTTATCACTCTCCATTGTTTGAGAAATGTCCTTTGAGGTGTAGGGTGAGCAAATAGTTGAATTCTTTTAATCTTAGATGACAGTTTGGTATTTCATCATTAACATGCATTACAAGTGCAAAGAGTTAGATTTAAATCTGATTGTTTGTTCATTTAATTAATCCATTATTTCCTTAGTCATACCTCAGATATATCTTGTATTCTCATAGGGATTTTTTATCCAATTTGCTTTACTCGTTGCTTTTATTTGTGGCTGTGTAAAACTTTCCAGTTTCTATGATTTACAAACTTTGTGCTTAAAAGCATGTTTTCTTCGTGAACTTGTATTTAAAATATCTCTTTAGATTGCTTTCTATAGTGCATCATTACTAGATTTTCTTGTTATTTGGATTGCTTTTCAATTCTGTTGAAGAGAATTGTATAATGCTCATCAATAATTTATATGTTAAATTTAAAATTAAGAAAATAAGATTTTAAATGCATGTATCAATTTGTTATTTGAACACATATCAATACTTGCCATTGCACTTTCTTTTACACTGAACAGCGCGGGCCAAACAAGGTTCCTGTCTACTCCATGGCTGTTGTTGCAGTCACTATTGTCACTTTTATTCTGGTTGGACAAATTAACACTTTGGCACCAGTGGTTACCATGCCCTTTTTGCTTACATATGCTGCCATTGACTACTCATATTTTGCTCTTGCACAAACTTTTGACATTCAACTTCGAAGAGAAGAAAGATTTAGGTAAGAAAATAAGAGCATGTATTTGCATGGTTAGTTAAATCTTGGTCTTAAACTGTGTATGATCATATAGCTTTAGTTACAATTATGCTTTAGAATAAAGTAATTATGTTTACTAAATATTTATTTAAATTATTCTAGAGCTCGGGAATTCCTAAGTCCAACTTTTGCCTCAAGTCCAAGTGGAGGTGGTGGAGGTGGAGGATATGGTGCTACTGAGAGTGGACATTCTGAGGCTATAGATCGTTTTAACAGCGATTTAGACAAACTCTTTCCAGAGAGAACTCATCACAAAAAGGTTTGAATCAGCTAACTCTTTGAGTGCTAATATTCTTTGATTAACTAATTTTAACTGTGAAATTTGGTTTTATTTGTGGCAAGCAAGACAGAGGTGTGCATATAATGAAAAATGTTTAAATTTACATCACAAAATGAAGGAAATATGACTGAAAAATTGAGTAAAATATTAACTAAGAAACCCCCATAATTGATGCAATATATTGCAAAGAATGTCTTTAATTTTTTGCAATACTGTTTAAAAGAGCAATTAAAAAGATATTGCAGCTAAGGAATGGTTTTCATATGTTACAATAAGTAAAAAAATAAGTAATATTCTGAGTACAAATGAAAGTGAATGGATTTTATTTAAAATCACTCCAAATATTATTTTTATAAGCACAGGACAATAATTTAATAGTAGTCTAATGTAAAAACAAAAAAGCATTGACATACAAAATACTGTACTAGTAAAGACATGGATGTTACATGCTTTATTTTAATTGGAACACAACTTAGCATTCAATTTTTTGGGGAATGAAATTTAATAGTATATTATTTGAAACCTTTGCAGCAAGGACTACATAGTTCTGGAAGCCCTAGCGTGGTCTCATCTCCTGATGACCATTCGAGTGTTCGAAGTGGTGGAAGTGGGCAAGATGGTAATGCAGGAACACGAACTGTACCTCCTAAGGATGCTCACATTCACTCTAAACCCAATCACTGGTACTCTAATCTCTGTAACAGGTGGCTGTCATTATTTGGGGTAAGATACAAAGAGAATAATTTTCTTCCGTAAGTGAAATTTGGATGCTCAAAAGAGTTGTTTGTAATTAAATGGAGAGTATAAATGTGAATTTGAACCTTTAAATGGTCCTAATAAGAATTGGACAAATTTTGTATAGATCAGTTATGATGTAAATCTTCTGAAATATTAGATGTTCATAATTTCAGTATAGAGGGGCGCATTACTAGTCAATTAATGATTTGTATTTAATTTTCTTTGTGACCTGATAAAACTTAATTGCATTTCAGGCTCTACTGAAGCTTCTTATTATGTTTCTGGTTCACTGGGGATACGCAGTTGCAAACATCCTGGTGGTATTTCTTGTTTGTCTTTATGTTGGTCATGCAAATCCTGCTGTGAAACCTGGACTGGCCTCAGAATTCAAACTTCTCCGGTGGATGAAAAATGTGTTTTTAAGGCTAATGGGGTGAGTTCATTTTGGCATTATGATAATGAATTAATTTATAAAATATAAAAGTTCAGTATTTGTCAGTGGCGTAGCTAGGGGGGGGCAGCTAGTGCGCCGCCCCCTTGCCCCCCCCTAGCTACGCCACTGGTATTTGTGATAACTTGTGGTCAAGTTTCTGTCATTATTCACCTATTGTTGCATTAATGATAAGGTTAATTGTGTGGAGTTAAAATTAAATGCACTTAATTTTGAACTATCCTTTTATACCCATTTGCTGCAATGTGCAAGTTAAGGTACAATTTGATACATTAAGGTACAATTTGATACATTAAGGTTCAATTTGATACAATAAGGTACAATTTGATACATTAAGGTACAATTTGATACATTAAGGTACAATTTGATACATTAAGGTACAATTTGATACATTAAGGTACATTATGATACATTAAAGTAGTTGATATATCTATTCCCTTCCCATGTTTCACCTAAAAATATCACAAATTTGATAAAACTGACCCAATACTCCAGAGTAGACATTCGAAATTTGATTAAATACTCGGTTCGATTAATCCTGAATTCATTTGACAATGTGGCCATTGCTTGTAGTTTGTTACTTTTGCATTACGTCATCAACAATTAATGTAGCGTCATTATGCGCACGTTTTGTTGACCACTCCTTTTGCTTGTAGTGATAGGAGTAGAACTGAGGGTGAGTTACTATTTTGTTGGCAATGGAAAAAAATCAAATCAGCAGTTCGTTTACAGTTACAATTATGTTTTCCATAACTTGGGAGCGAAAATGTCTAGTTTTTCAAATGTTGTTAATCTCACGCTTTTTTTTTCCCTCATTCTGGACCTCAAGAAAATGTGCGCAGATAATCTCCTCCCCCAAACGTCACAAAGTTTTTTCTGTTTTTTGACAAAATAAATCAAATCAAAACCCTCCATGACTTTATATCTGAAAAGCATGTTTCAACTTTCCTTTAATATGAAATTAAGACTTCAAATCAAAAACTTGGTAGTACTAAAATTAACTAGTGCTGCTACAATAGCTCATTGATTCTTGCATTATTTCTAACAGCTTTACAATATTATAATACTACTTGAACCTGCCAAAAAGTTTCCCTTTTTTGTGTGTGTGGGTGTGGGGGGGTGTGAGTGGGTGTGTGGGGGGTGTTGGGTGTGTGTGTGTGGGGGGTTGTGGGTGTGGGTGTGTGTGAGTGGGTGTGTGGGGGGTGTTGGATGTGTGTGTGTGTGGGGTGTGTGTGTGTGGGTGTGTGTGTGTGTGTGTGGGGTGTGTGTGTGGGGTGTGTGTGTGTGTGTGGGGTGTGTGTGTGTGTGTGGGGTGTGTGTGTGTGGTGTGTGTGGGGTGTGTGGTGTGTGTGTGTGTGTGGGGTGTGTGTGTGTGTGGGGTGTGTCTGTGTGTGTGTGGGTGGGGTGTGTGTGTGGGGGGGTGCGTGGGTGGGTGTGCGCGGGCGCGTGTGTGTGCGCGTGTGCGTGCGCGTGTGGGGTGTGTGTGTGTGTGTGTGTGTGTGGGGTGTGTGTGTGTGGGGGGGGTGATGTGTATAGGGGGGTGGGGGTGTGTATAGGGGGGTGGGAGGTGTGTGGGTGGGGTGGGTGGTTGTGGGTGTGGGGTGGGTGGTTGTGTGTGGGGGGGGTGGTTGTGTGTGTGGGGGGTGGGGTGTGTGGGGGGGGATGTGTATGGGGGTGGGGGTGTGTGTAGGGGTGTGTGGGGTGGGTGGTTGTGTGTGTGGGGGTGGGGTGTGTGTGTGTGGGGGTATGGGGTGTGTGTGGGGGGGTATGGGGGGGGTGTGGGGGGTGTTTGGGGTGTGTGTGTGTGTGGGTGAGTGTGAGTGTGTGGGTGTGTGGGGAGGGGGGTGGGGGTGTGTGTGTAGGGAGTGTGAGTGGGGGTGTGTGGGGTGGGGTGTGTGCGTGTGTGTGTGTGTGTGTGTGTGTGTGTGTGTGTGTGTGTGTGTGTAGATGTACGTATATAATATCTATGATGACGTCACAAAAAAAAATTGAATAAGAAAATATCAAGTCTTCGAATGAAAACTGGAGAAACAATTTTCATAGTTGTTGTTATAACTCGACCAAGTGAAGAATGAAGGATGCTATTGTGGCACATTGTAGAACTAACAGTGTAAACACAGGTCTGTACAGTCAGTTTCGCTAACAAGTCACCAGGAGGGTGAAGCTAGTTCAAAAACTGCTTCTAGGGAATCACCATGGCCTCCTTCATTGAGGTTGTGAATCAGCTGATAAAATATAATTTCAGAGACACATCATGAAAGATTTGCATTGACTGTTTTATTTTTGTTCTTTTAAGTTGCTTTTTTTACTTTTCGCTGTTCTTGTACAACAATGTAATAAAAAGTTCTATTTGTATTGAATTTTTAATACTTATTCATTGAATTTAAATGTTTTGTGTTCATCTTTTTTTCCTTAGGCTTTAGACGGTTTGTTAGGTATACAATAAAGTATCAAAACATGAACTTTACTGTCATCAGTATCTACAATATTCTTCATAATGGTGGTAATTACTTCTTACATAAAAAAGAATCTAATTTGGTATATGAGAAACTACTTAAATTAAAATAAACGATTTATATGAATGTTACTGCTGATCAAAAGAAGTAATTTCAAAATTTCGAATAGCTTTGCAGAGAAAAGTATACTTTTATTTCTTCCAATATGAGGTGCACACATGTCAGTTTCGCTAATGCAGTTCAAATATTAATTGGCAACATACTAGATTTGCAACGAAATAAATAGCGCTTTTTTTCGCAATAATTTGGCATGGTCCCATTTTAATTTTGAATTGAGTATCCTTATATCTCTGTCTCTGTCGTTTTGGCTGTAAACACAGACGGTGGCACGCTTCTGTAAACATCATTCTCAACTTGGTCGAGCTATACTACTATTGTATTATTGTTGTTGTTGTTATTATTATTATTATTGCTTTATTTTTCTGTTGTGATTATTAAAAAATAAAACCAATACAAATAATTATATTGTTAATAAATGCGAGAGCGTAATATAATTCAAATTATTATAAAAATAAATAAAAAATGACGATAAGTCCTATAAACATGATTGATAGTCCAAAATGCATGTCTTGTTTGATGCTATACTATGTATTTTTAATCAATTAGCTATGTTTGTTTTGTGATGTTATTGAACAGGTGCAATAAAATAACTTCTCAATAAGAAAAAATTGGGTTTTACAACTGTATTCACAAGATGCAGTGTTGAATAATTTTCTTCCTTTAAAAGTAGGTTTTATAGGAAAATGTGTCTCGTTTTGTCTAAAATTAAATTTTTCTACAATGGTTGCAGGCGTCGGGTTCATGAGTATGAACAAATAGTAGTGACTCCAATGCATCCTGGAGTTGAAGTGTGTTCAGCACAACTGAATGAAGAAAATGAAGATTTTGCTTCACGAAGGCGATATCATCAGTCATCAACCGTCCAGGGGCATTTTGTAAATATAGATGATGATGAGTAAGTGTGATTAACTTATTTGATGCATTTTTTAATAATTGTGACTGAGTGAAAAATATGATGTGCATTTGTGATTATGAGAGTATTTAACTTGTGTGCAAGATTACTAGTTTTATAGGCAGCAGATTGTATGTAACAGAATGTTGGAGTGTAATAAATTATCATTGTCTTGTAAATTGCTTTGTGTTTCTCCTCTGTGAAATTCTGTGTGTTCCTTGTGCAGTTTTTGACATATTGTAAACTATGTATTACTATTGCCCTTTTCATGAATCTTGTTTCCTGTTTAAATCCCCATTAGTTCATGTAATATCAGATCAGTTTTGAATATTAAATACATCTAAGAAAAAAGAAATATGAATTTTTTTGTAAATTTCTAAAATTGGGATATTTTAATACACACTTCATGATCCAAAATAGACTCACTGCAAAGTGTAACACTGGAGAGAAATCTTAGTTTGCAATTTGTTATAAATAGTATTAAATTGTATATTCTGCAGAATTAATAGTTGAAAAAGAAATTGATTGCCTCTTCAGAGTAATAAAAAAACAAAACAAACGAGAAAACAACAACTGAAACTATAAGATATGAAATGTTTCATTGCATAAAAAAACAATAACATTTAAAAAACAATTAATCATTTTCTTAAATACTGGCATGGAAACAAGGTGGAATTAAGTTAGATGGTGTTTCTAATTTTATGTTAAATCTGTATGTGGTTTTTGGACCCTTAAATGGAGGTGTAAATAGGGATGTTCTTGTTTGCTTTGCGTTCAGTCTTGCTTGTGTGATCGTTGTTTTAATTCTTAATGGTGCAATGTAGTGAACTTTTTTTCCTTTCCACGATAAAAACAAGACTTCAATTTAAAGGAGGAAAGAAAAAAAGGAACACATTTTCATATTATAAGTACGAAATGTATAATTGAGAACGTGTTGTTTTTAGGATAATGCTTCCTGTTTATTTAGCACAAAGAATGATACATTTTTACCTTCACAATTCGTAATTGTTGCCAACATGTAATTATGTAATATCATTGTACATTTTTATTTCCCATGCAGACTGTAAATAATCTGATAAACATCACACATCAATAGATTTGGCCTATATTGTCCAGCTTAAAATCTCTGGTGACCACTATTCTGAGCAAGTGCTGACTGCAAATGAGAAAAGACAAGATTGTGCAAGAATAGTTTTGAATGAAGTAGTGTTTTTGAAACATGAAATGTTTTTTAAAATTGGAATTGAAACATTCCTGAAGTATTGTTAAAATGAAAGTTTATAATTCTTGCATTCTTTACTACTATTTTCTTGGGTGAATAAATAAGATACTTCAGATGCTCAAGTACTTTTTTCTATTGGACAAATTGTCTTGCATTATTCACTTTCAATAAGTACCTCAACCATACAATTTCACTTAGTTTAGTAAAGGGCAACTGTAGACACAGTTTTGTGTTGATAGCTTTGTAAATTTTACTTGGATTCCTTCAATAATCTGTTCATTAAATTTCCTGATTAAATTTTCAAGGTGAGTATTTTTTAAAATTTTTTTATTTATAAAGCATAACAAAATCACAAACTGATTTCATATTACATTTTATTGCATTATGTTACTTCTGTGAATTTCAATTTGAGTATCAAAAGGTCATCCATAAATTACATAACGCTAAAGGGAAGAAGGAGGTCTGAGGCAGCATTACACTCCGCTACGAGATAGGAAAGTCTGTTACAAGAGGGAGGGGGTATTGAAAATACTCGAAATTTGCATTACGTAATTTATGGACGGCCCCCAACAACATATTTACTGTATTGAATGCATTTTCTTTACGTAATTTAAGGAGTTCTATTTGGACACCACGAATTTAACTCTATGTCTGAGTAGTCAACAATAGTCATGAGTTTTTCTCTTTGAATTATTTTGAGTTATCTCATTAATATGCAGAAATGGGCGTTCCCAAATCATAAGTAAATTTGATTTCCTGTTTGTTATTAATATGACTTCTCTTTTGAGACATTCTCTATCAAGGTGGACACATCGAAATATATTTAGGAACCTGACCCAATGAAAAGACGTAATTTTATATGTATTCATGGTTGTACTTATGAACTATTACTTGTACTTCTATATGAACATGATTGAGAGGGTTGCTGGAGGTTGGAAAACATAAGGATGCAAGGGTGTGTTAGATTGAAATCAACAGTTTACTGGATTCTTCTCATGAACATCTGTAACTAAAAGTGTAATTATAATCTCACTACGTACCTGTTAATTTATATTTTGTTTAACTTCCAGGAAATCAATTTGAGCAGGGTACAGAAGATCTGAGACATTCTTCAAAACTAAGATTAACTTGTTCAGTGAGAACAAGTGTAATAAGACAAGATTTGATGAGATCGTTTATATTTTTCTTTGTCTGCATTGTTACAAGAAGTAAATATGTATTTCTTGATCACAGTACTTATCATATTGCTAATTAAAACCGTATAAAGAATGTTTCTAAACATTTTCTTTGTTTCTTTTCAAAACAAAATAAGCATTCTGCTATTTGTTGGTTTTGATACATAGGCCTAATGCTACTTGTAGGTACCCTTGCTTCACTTTTTATATGTTTTCATTACTGTTATCTATTCTATTGATTGTTACATTTCTCCATAATTTTTTGAGACCTGATTGTCATCAAGATGTAAGTAGAGTATAATTGTCTGATTAGAACTACAGTACAGATGAATGGTATCCAGAAAGGGGGGAAAAACTTTATTGAAATTTAATCATTATTGAAAATGTAATATTTTTTTCTGATTTTAAACACATGTTCTTAAAAAATGAAATCATTTCTAATGAAATGGAAACACATACACAGTGCTTTATGAAATTTCAATTGTAAAATTCAAACTACTAAAATTTTAAGAAAAGTAAGGAATATTTTTTGAGTTAAATTTTTTTTTTTTAATTTTGCAATGTGATGATTCAGCTTCAAAATCGCTTTAAATATTTCCACTTGTACTTTTCAAGTACAAAATAAGAAAGGTTATTCAAATTGCAATCTTCAATTACATTCAACACCTTAGTGTCACTTTTATGCAATCCAAGCAAAGGGACCAGTTTGTGGCATCTGATCTTGTGAAACAACAAAATTACTAGGGCTGGGCAGAGGTCTTCGTAATATAATGCGAAGAGTGAAGAAGTACACAAGCTCTACTAAGCTGAGCAGACTGCAGCCAAGGAAGAGACCAACAATGCCTCCAAATGATGCTGAAATATACAAGTACAATTACAATTACAAGTTTAACACTTCTCACATGTTTTCTTGGGATGATATTTCAATGGAGGAGGAAAGTCTTCTCGAAAAGAATAACCAAGGCGTATTATGGCAAATTTTATTACATTCAAAAAATAAAATAACAGATTTAAAGCTAAACTCAGGGTCCACCCCAATCAGTTCCTTGCACCGACTCTGCCTGGCCTGGGGAACCCTTTGGTCAGGAAATCGGCAGTCTGATCCTGGTCCGCCGTCGGCACATGAGAAGCACCTGTTTCAACACATCGCCCGAAATGATAGCGAATTAGTGTGCTTACTTAGCGTTCTCAGCCAATTCTACTGGAGTGAACGCCTGGCTGCTGACCGGACGCTTTAGCGACCAGCCTTGCTTTCCACTTTTAAGCGTTAGTAACTCATTTGCAGTGGCGTAGCGTGACTCACACGTTTGGGGATGCTCAACAATAACACACAAAATGTCACTATCAAGTACTTCGTCTAACAGGCGAACGCAACACAAGGCAGATACACTGGGACTACTTCCACGATCTCGATTGCTTACGACGGTGTAGGCGCTTCCCACAAAATCCTCACAGCAGTCAGGGCTGCCGATGTCTTGAAAGCAAATTATACAATGGCTCAGCTTTAATTCTTATACGCGAATGGCAATAAGACCATTTGTTAATTTATACATTGCAGACTTAAATAATATGTAATCTATTTAAGAGATAATACAATTTCTTGGATATTAATTAAGAAATAGTAGTCAGGCACTATTTCTACAGTTTGTACCCATGACCAAGCGGGGACTCCCGAGTGAGAGAGAGAAAGATAATTTACTGAACGCCTGAAGTGTGCTGCGCTCTCGTGCACAAACGAGCTTCTTTCCGCAGTAGACGCTAGCGTAAAGCAGTCGGGTTTCTCTGGGCCAGGGGTGAAGAGGGGAGAGGGGCACCTCGCCATCTGCGCATGCGTCATTGCTCGTCGCAATCTGGCGGCAGACGCTGAAGTATTTTAGCTTCCAACCAATCAGAGGCCAGCTTCAACAGCCCGCCGAATTCAATCATAGGAAATCAATTTTAAATTAATACAAAACGTGTTTCGCTCAACAGACCACTTGTAAGATTATCAATACAGTATTTAAGGTTCTTATATACGGGGATGCTCAGCATCTCAGCGTCCCCTGACGCTACGCCACTGCTCATTTGACAACCCATTCTGTTTTCTTGGACGGTCCCCAAGGTCCCCTGTGGTCTTCAGGATGAATATTACCTCAGAAGCTGTTGTCTCACGCCCCTCAGTTGCGAACCCATTCAGTGCCCCTGTGAACGGCACCTCGGAGAGAAGCTGGTCTTTCCCTCGAACCAGACCTAATACTCTTGGGCCACCCAGGGTCTCTATGTCCTACGCCGTGAACTGGAGGCTCGGCAGAGACGTCTTCAACTTCTTTAGGGGTGACCTGTCGAAAACCTGGTAGTCTTCGTCGGAGGTGTGGGTGACATCACTGAACCCCATCCGTAAAGGGTGGCTGATTACCTGAGTCTACTGCAGGCTTCGAGCTCTGCGGAGGTACATGTAATTTCAGGAACTATCGCGGTATTCACTCTCACCTTCGGCCTCTGCGTCAGCGTGGATGTCATTATAGTGGCGTTCGTCTTCTGAGAACTTCATGTCGCGGGTAATCAGCATTTCCCATTTCTCCTAAGAACAGACGCGATACGCATTTTACTCCTTGGCAAGCCCCCGAAACATGCCTTCCAGCCCTCGAGAACCAAACTTCCCCTTTCCATGGCTTCTGTTTAGATAGGTCACCCGACAGCAAAATACTATTATCCGAGAAATTTGAAACCTCGAAAGCTTCAAATGGTGTCTTGCCGCCAAGCCTTTAGTCGGATGGCGACTCCACAGATGGCTTGCTGTGATTACTGCCTCTGCGCAGAAATCTTACTGTAGCTGATTTGATTTAGTAAATAGTTTTTATTACACCGGAACAAATATTTTCTTACAAGTTCTTGCCAAAAATGCTTGTTGCTACCAACATTCATAATTCAATTTGATATGTACATGAGTGAGGGTAGGGATCCCAGAGCTCCAAAAAGCGTGCAGATTGCACTTCTCCCCACAGTACGTCATACACAGTTTTTAACTGTCATTTTACGTTAAATAAATAAGTAAAAACAATCAGGCAAGTCTGATTCCTTGAACCGGCAGCTTCAAGCTCCGGTTCTTTCGCTTGGCGACCCCGTTCTGCTCTGAATTATAGGGGACAGACTGCCCCTCTGGAAATCCCCTTCTTAATTAAATTCTGTTCCCAGGTACTCACGACCGTTGTCTAAAGTAAACGTTTAATTGTCTTGGGCTTGTTTCGACTCCCTCGCATGCTTTCTTGCAAACCCTCATAATTTATTGAACTTCGACAGCTGAACAAACAAAAAGTGCGAATAAGCAAATTCCATCCATACGATCCTTGCAAGTCTCTCTTTACTGAATTTGGAATCTTATGATTGCATTCATGGTTTTTGTCAAAGCTAACTTACTTCAACGTAAGGGTGGGAACATATTTCCATCCAATAGACATATCTATTACTTTCCCGTATACGTACGTACAGTATATATCTGAGCTGTCCAACTGGCGACCCGCGGGATCTTTTTGTGCGGCTCGCGACTGCTTTGAAAAATTTTATTATACCAACCAAATACGTTTTTTTAGTTATTCTGTTATGTATTTTAATTATTACAGAATTGTAATTATAAATGTGAAATTATAAACGTGAAATATGTACATTAATCATTAAGTATGATGAATATAAGTCGTATGTAATGTATATTTGTTTCATTCTAATCTCAGTAATTAGAATCTCTCTTAAATTACGGTGCGGCCCGCGTCTTAACTAGAATTTGATATGGGGCCCATAAGCCCTTCTAAGTTGGACAGCCCTGGTATATACGGAGTAATACTCGTAATATAGGGAAAGTTATGTAACGATGCACGAAAAAACGGCGAATTTTCGGCAGAAAAAAATTCATTGCCGGGCCGTGATAACGAAACTATTGGTGCTACATAATGACACAGATTTTCCCGTATTAAGTCTTTTATTTCCTTGGGTCTGGGCTAGCTATTCGGAATTGCTACATACTCGTGCCAGCTGCCATCTATTGCCGCCCAAACTACATTTTTTAACATTTTCTTAATTTTCCTGTTTCCTACGGGTAGAATGCAAAAAATAATTTTAGAATGTTAAAGAACAGTAAGCCTCGTCCTAAATGGCAATTTCATTTGAAAAATTTGGAGCCATTTTTAAGAAACTGGCGTTTAAGCATTACTAAAAAAGCGAAATTTGATGCTCTTTTTCACAGAAAATGTTTGAGTTTTCGAAACAATTCATTTGAAGTCATTGGAATCACTTAAACTTACAAATACAATAGTGTTTATAAATTGCTGTCAATGTGCATATCAGAGTTGTGAGAGATCCTTAAAAAAATTACATTTGTGTAACTTTGACAAAAACAAAAAAAAACCAAATTGAACTTTACATCATATTAAAGAGTACAATTAGCACTATCCGTTCGAAACGTTTGAAGAAAAAAATTGGAGACATTTTTTGAGAAAATGACATTTGAGCGTTTCTGAAAATGAGGAATTTTGAGCTAGTTTTCACAGAAAACCGTTGAGCTTTCGAGAAACTGTGTAGGACATTATTTAAACTCATGTACTCATTAATATAGTAATGTGAACAAATCGTCACTAATGTAAATATTACCGACGTAAGAGACAAGTACAAAAAATACAATTTTGTAAAAATCTCAGCGACTCGAGAGAAAATACAATTTTGTAAAAATCTCAGCGGAACGAGGTCGAACGTGGAATATCCATTTTGGAAGAAATCATACTTATTGTTTAGGCGCTAGTGTTGTTCACAGACTGACTGATGGACGGACGGACGTTTTAAAAAGAACCACTTCTTGGGTATCAGGGGACCCCAAAATGTGTATTTCCGTTGAAATCTCGAAAACGATTTTCCGCAGCATTACATAACTTTCTCTATACTACGTATATTACTCCGTTTATACGTAAGTATTGGGAAAGTAAAAGGGATAAATCCAGTTGCTAAATTAAAACTAGTGGTGCTACAGAATGGCACAGACTTTCCCGTATTAGTTTTCTATTTTCCTGGGTCTTCGCTAGCTATTCGGAATTGCCACATACTCTTTCTTGCCAGCTACCATCCATCATCGCCAAAAGTACATTTTTTGTCATTTTCTTAATTTTTTGGTTTCCTATTGGTAGAACAGAAACATTAATTTTAGAATATTAAAGAACACAAAAACCTAGCCGTAAATAGCAATTTTCTTTTAAAAATTATGTGCCGTTTAAGAGAAAATGGCGTTTTAGCACTACTAAAAATGCGAAATTTGAAGCTCATTTTCACAGAAAATTTTTGAGTTTTCAAAATACTTTATTTGAAGTTATTTGAAGCACTTACACTCACAAATATAATCATCTTTACAAATTGCGGATAATGTGCATATTAAAGATGTGAGAGATCTTTCAAAAAATTTACATTTATATAATTTTTGAAAAAAACAAAAAACTCAAAATAAACTTCACGCTATACTAATGAGTGTAATTAGCACTATCCGTTACAAAAGTTTCAAGAAAAAAATTGCAGCCATATACGAGAAAATGACGTTTGAGCATTTCTGAAAATGCCGAAATTTGAGCTACTTTTCACAGAAAACGGTAGTGTTTTCGAGAAACTTTACTTGACATTATTTAAAGCATATATACTCGTAAATATAATAATGTAAAAAAATCACCGATAATGTAAATATTAACGACGTGAGAGACAAGTAAAAAATTTACATTTTTGTAATTTTTGAAAAAACCAACCGATAGACCAAAATGGATTTTATGTCATTGATAGAGTACATTTACCACTATCCCTACCAAAAGTTGAAAGAAAAAATTTGGAGCCGTTTTTGAGAAAATCTTGTTTTTGTAATTTTTTAAAATTGCACATATTGCACGCAATATTGCACGAAAACTACCAAAATTGTGAAAAACATTTACATGACCTTTATTAAAGAACTGAATATGCAGAACAAATTTTATTTGAAGAAAAAATCTCTATCTTCAATTTTGTAGTTGGAGAAAGACGCCGAAAAAAATTCAAACTTTCACAATTTTCGAAAATTCAGAGCTGTACGTGAAAATCGGACCTATGCCATGTTAAAAAGTGTATTTTCCTCTATTCATACAAGAAATTTAAAGAAAAAATTTGGAGTCGTTTTTGAGAAAATGTTGAAAATCCCCGGGGGGCTTCATATAAAGTACCCCCAAATTGTAAACAATATTTTTCAAAATCACAAAGCTTCGACTAGAGTCAGATCGACTGGGGTATATCAATTTTGAAGAAAATCGACCGAACGGTTTAGGCGCTAGCGTTGACCACAGACGGACAGACGGACGGAATGCCGTCAATCGATTTTTAAGTATAAAGAAGCAACAAATCATGGATTTTGACCACACCACGAGATAAAGGATTTTTTTTTCTTAATTTAGCAACTGGTTTTATCCACTTATTCGTTTTCACGGCCCGGCAATTAATTTTTTTCCGCCGAAAATTGGCCATTTTTTCGCGCAGCATTACATAACTTTCCCTATACTACGTATATCACTCCGTGTATACGTACGAATACGGGAAAGTAAAAAAGTCCTCTATCACGTGGTGTAGCCAGAATCCCTGTTTTGTGCATCATGTATACCGAAAAAACAATTAAAAGCAAAACGTCCGTCCGTCCGCCTGTCTGTCCGTCCGTCTGCTCGGTGTCTGGGCCACCGCCCAGGTACTCACCCCGGGGCTTGCCCCCCAATAAAGTACAAGTGCGAGGGGTGCCATACAAGGCATGCACGTATACATGCCCGGTGTCTGTGAACAACACTAGCACCTAAACCGACTACAATTTCTTCCAAAATGGATATTGCCCGGTCGATCTGGTTCCACTCGAGACGCCGCGATTTTGAAAAACTTTCTTCAAATTTTGGGAGTAATTTACATGAAGCGCTCTGGACATTTTCAAATTTTTCTCAAAAACGACTCAAAATTTTTTTCATTGGGTTTGACCACGATGGTAAAATTGAATTCGATATTGGAAAGCAAAAGTGAGATATCTAATTTTGAACTCATATGTGTTCATGTGAGATAGAAAGGTCGTTCTCAAGCTACAAAATATTTTGAGTGACAGAAGGTCATAGTTTACTTCAGCACATGTTGAACACTATTAAGTAATACAGTAGTTGGTAATACACTATTTCAGTATTTGATACTTTTCAAGGTGTTTGTTTGGCACTTTCGTCTTGGCTTTAGCAGACACATATAATACTTCTTACTATGAAAATAAGTTTAGGTGAAAAAGTTGTCATCTACGTGAGATTTACGTGAACAATTAATTATTTCCAATAGTTGACATGTATATCTCATTTGGTTCCATCCCTTTGTAATAATTTGTTACCACAATAAAATGTAAAATTTCCAAAAAATCAACAGTGCTTTATTTTTACTTATACATAAGTGCCCTTTTCTGAGTTTAAATGTCGATTTAAGTGCCTATTTTTGATATTTTTAGTGCCTTTTTGCCTGCATATTTTCCATTTTGTAGTGCCTAACGTACCGATCCGCTCTCTATTTATTACACGATGTATGAATCATATTCATCGCAAGTCAGTATGAACAGCTCACTCCAAAAAAAATTACGTATTTAGAAAAATGTATGACAAATTGCAACACATTGCTAGATGACATTATACAATTAAAATCTATACACATGTTACATGTGTATAGAAGAAGAAACGGTAATGCTGAAGTACAAATTCGGTATCAGAGGTACAAAATTTGTACTTCAGCATTACCGTTTCTTTGCAACAAGACACTATTTTGAACATCAAAACAAAAATTATATTTATTTTAACAATTTACAATAATAACAAAGGCACTTTATATTGTGTAGAGACTTGTACTGTATTACGAATACACTGAACATCAAAAACGAAAATTATCTTTATTTTAATAATATTAATGTATTTTGTACTGATAATTCTGAAACTCTAAATACGCTTATAACAGGGAATTCAAGTTCACTACTCAAACATAGTTTTAAACTTCACCTTTTGGATCAATGTCTCTCTTTTGTATTAAGGTTTCCGGCGTTTCGTTTTATCTGAAGATCAAATGGTGAATGTCTTCTTGGTTTCCTTCTGAACATAAATGAAACTTCATTATCAGTTTTCTTCAGCTCTGTGCGATATTATTGGGAATTTTAGTTGTTTCGTCAGTGGTACCATCAAGTGGAAATTTTAGTTGTTTCGTCGTTCTTCATATCGTGAGGAGGGTAGATAGTCAATTCTTTCATGTGAGCACTATAAGGGATATGAGTCAAACTCAGCTCATTTATTGATGCGGGTTCTATTAGGATAATCGGGATATTTCTTATTAATATTTCTCGTTGTCAAATTTTGACAACAAATGCTTACTGCTGTCTTTATTCATAATGAAATTTACTTTAAAAAAGAGCAGGGTACGAATACCGCAGCTGAAGAGAACGTGTTCTGATCGTAATCCCCTTTCCCCATACTAGCTTCCTTTTTTTAGCGTTAAAAAAAATACTTTCCCTTTCAATAAGTGTGGAATTATAACAAGTGAAGACGTCGATAGGCCACCTTTGAAGGCAAATACAATACTTACCTAAAAGATCGTTCCAGGTAAATATGATATCTCTTCGGAATCGAATACTTGATAGATCTTTGAAGTATATATGCAGAATTGTTCGATTTTTTATTTTCCTTCCAGGACTGAAAATTAATTGAACGTCGGTCAAGATACTTAATCATCTCTATATAAAATACGCTAAGTATAGATACGGGTTTTGACAAACCATTGACTAAAAACCCTGTAAGTGTTCTGTAATCACCTGTAGCTTAGAAATGATACGACATAGGCCCTTGAAGGAAGGTTTTTGTGTTCCAATGGGACCCATATCTTTTGAGGACTGGCGAATTCTGTGGGAGTCTTCGGGAGACATTTGGAAAAACGACGAGGAACAGATTGGAAAACGAAAAGGGGGCAGGTGGGGACAAGTGGGGTCTGAATTATGTTATTTTAGTATTCTACAAAATGCTCTCATTTCAGAGCAAGGGTGGTTAGAAAAGTGCAGAAACCCGAAATATACGTAAAATTAAATTGAAGGAACAAGTAGGAAAAATCTTGAACGATAAAACTAAAGGGATCATTCGACTGTCTTTGCAATTTGATCGCAACGCTTAGCAATATTATTGGTCTCGCACAGTACTGGGTTTATACGTATATTGCGGTAACGCTAACTTCAGTAAGGCCTCATTCACAAAGCAAACTTAAACGTAATGTAACGTAATGCCGTAAACTTGGCAGTAAAATTTACACCTAAAAATAAGTATTCACAATGACGAACGTAAGCTGGAACCTATGTTTCGCCTGAGCCAATCAGATTTCAACGTATTGAAGCTCGATCGATTTGTTTCTAGCGTGGTGGAAAGATCTTTTCACCATGGTTTCTAGCTTTTTCTTCAATCGATTTGTCGTTTTACAAAATTGTAGGTTCCGGAACGCGCCCCAAATTAATTATTAACTAAATAGAAATAATTATGTATTTATAATATAATTTATAAATTATTCGCTGAGTACTGGGAAGTTCCGCCAGAAATCAAATTACTTTTTGCTCGCTTTTACTTTATTTTATAAACAAGAATTCTCCTGTACCAAATTCACAAGTAATTCTTCGAACGTAATTATTTTACGAGAAAAAGTCACAAGAAAAATGGCCCAAATTCTCACTTTGTATTCATTACTCTCATTAAAACAGTTCGCAAGCTAGTTCACTACATAAAAGTAATCAAATGTAACCACAAGATATCTGAACACAATTTGAAATCGACCTTTCATTTGCTTCTTGCGGAGTTTGTTGTGCATTTGTTTCTTTTATGCTGCTCTCTGATTGGTCTCCGATAGAATTCAGACATGAAATTAACGTAAAAGCTTGGTGCTTGTGAACTCTTAAGTTTACAGATTTACATTTTTCTCTTAAGTTTACAGATTACGTTTACGTCAAAGCATTGTGAACGGTCTCTCACAATAACTTATTTCTAGGTTTTGCGACAACATTTTGTTTACGCGTAAGTTTGCATTGTGAATGATGCCTAAGGCTGACCGTTCGAAGTTGGGTTCTACCATGAAGTAATTTTCAATAGTAATAACTTTTAAAGAATGATAAACTGAAGTGCTGAATGGTCGTACGGTCCAGCTAGAATACAATCTTGTACATTATTAGAATATAATTTAGTATTAGTATCTTTTAAAATATAATACATTTCCTTCACAGAAGAAAATTCAGATGTAGGTATTACAGAGTTATCAATCTTGATGACGTATTGTGTCGCAAAAAATCTACTTTTAAGATTTGACTAACACATGCGACTTTCTTCTAATGCTCTTTCATTAGATGCTTGCCTTTGTGCATTCGGGTGTGATTTGCATGTATGACTAGAACAGGTGGTTGTAACATAAGGAGACCACATTGTTTTTCTGAACCGAATTCGGATGTTCCTCAATGATCCATAGGAAAAGGGTTGGCATTGAATATCTCTCCCCTTCCTTCTCTTACCCCCTCTCCCACTCGTCCTCCCCTCTCCTCCCTCTCCCCCTTCCACCCTCTCCCCCCTCTCCCCTCTCTCTTCCAACTTCTTTCTCCACCTCGTACATGTGGGGGCGTTGATGTATGTTTATGATGACTCAAGCGCCCCCGAACAGAAGCTTTATGCAACACGCTGTACTGTCAAGTATTAAACGCATCTTTACTGTATATTCTGCCCCTGTGTTTGTTGCATATTGACCAGAATTATTACCCGAACATTAACTCGGACAAGTAAATCAAATTTCTCCAGGACTGTGTCATAGCGAACGCATGCCCAAACTTAAGAAAACTTTTAGAAAACTTTTTAACTATAGGATACTTGACAACCATGTCCATACCAGGACATAGAACAAACCCATATTTGCGAGAAAGTCTATCGTCTTTTAGAATTTTTGCAGAGCGTAGCGTAAAACGTGATTAACAATCACGTGACCAGTAGCATGTGAAGTGTAATATACCGCAATAACAATGCATTGCCGGGTCCACTAATTTTTAATAAATGAAAGAAATGTATTGTTTTGAACTTTGGGGCCTTGTAGTTAGAAGTTCTTCAAACGATTTTCATGTTATTGTTATAATTATCAATAATGCGAAGACGTATGTTCTGTTGTAGCACCATTATTTTTTTCAAAACGTCTGGGTGTCAGTTCTTCTGCTCGTCTGTCCGTCCAGTCCGAACGTTCGTCCGACCGTCGAACAGTCCAACTGTCCGTCTACGAATAACACTGAAACCAAATTAAGGATTTTCCGGAATAAAAATATTCCACGGACGATCTGATATGATCCAACACCTTGCTAATTTGAACTAGAGGTGCTATAGAATGTCACAGACTTTTCTGTATTAGTCTTCTATTTCCTTGAATCTGGGCTAGCTATTTGGAATTGCCACATACTCCTGCCACCTGCCATCTATCGCCGCCCAAAATACATTTTTTTGAGATTTTCTTAATTTTTCGGTCTCCTAATGGTAGAATGGAAATAGTAACTTTACAATATTAAAAACACAAAAACCTTGTCCTAAATGGCAATTTTTAAAAAAAGTAGCTGTTGAGAAAATGCGTTTAAGCGCAACTAAAAATGCGAAATTTGAAGCTCTTTTTCGCAGAAAATGTTTGAGTTTTCAAAAAACTTCGTTTGAAGTCATTTGAAGCACTTGCACTCACAAATATATTAATGTTTACAAATTGCTGGTATTGTGCATATTAATGATGTGAGAGATCTTTCAAAAATATTGTATTTGTGTAATTTCTGGAAAAACAAAAAAATACTTCAAAATAAACTATATGTCATATAAAAGAGTGCAATTAGCACTATCCGTTCGAAAAGTTTGATGAAAAATTTGGAGCCATTTATGAGAAAATGCGAAATTTTGAGCGTTTATGAAAATGCGAAATTTTGAGCTAGTTTTAACAGAAACCTATTGAGTTTTCGACAAACTTTACCTGTAATTATTTAAAGTTGCACATGTACTCATTAATATATTAAAGTAAAAAATCGCCGATAGTGTAAATATTAACGACGTGAGACAAAAGTCAAAAAATTACATGTTTGCAATTTTTGAAAAAACAAAAGAATAGAGAAATATGGCGTTTATGTCATCTCATAGAGTACAAGTAGCATTATCTCTACCAAAAGTACGAAGAAAAAATTTGGAGCCTTTTTGAGAAAATCTCGGTTTTTAAAATTGCACATATTGCACGCAATATTGCGCGAAAACAACTAACATTTTAAAAAAGTACGTGACCTTAAAGAGAGAGCTAACTATGAAGAAAAACAATTATTTGAAGGAAAAATCTCTATCTGCAATTTTGTAGTTGGAGGAAGATGCCGAATAAAATTCAAACTTTTGCAATTTTCAAAAATTCAGAATTTACCGTGAAAATCAGACCTATGTCACCTTAATAAGTGTATTTTACTCTATTCTTACTAGAAATTTAAAGAAAAAATTAGAGTCGTTTTTGAGAAAATTTTGAAAATGTCCGGGGGTCTCCATGTAAAGTAGCCCCTTAAGAAGTACCTTAACCCAGATAAAGCTGACGTCCTTCCAGAAGGATGTGTGTAGTTCCGTTACAAATTGGCCGTTATTTCGGTTACGTTTTGAATCTGAGAGTTCGTGCTAACGGCGTTTTGAAGATTGAACTGTATTATTTACGTTGGATATCTAACTGGTTTAGTAAGTTGCATCTGTGTGGTTCTGAATCGTTATTGTAGAAGAGCAATTTTTAACATGGATTGTCCAGTTGATGTGAGAATTGATGGGTGAGTATAACAAGTGTGTTTCTTCATGCAGTAAGAAAACATCCGTTGAAACATGATTACAAAAGTACATTTTAAAACACTTGCTTTGAAAACGGGTATTATATAGATTTAATTCGTGATATTTTGAGACGTATACTTTGACATCCTTCTGGAAGGACGTTAGCCGAATATGTAGGCATTTTTAGAAAATTGAAGTGTTCAGTCAGTACTACTTTATTTACTGCTATTCAGCTGTGCTTTTTTAATTTTTCAACTGTACATTGATCTAAACGAATTTTCATCATGTTTCATTGGTTTTTGGTAATGAACATTTCTTGCTGCGTTTTGTAAATTGTTTGCTAAGTTTTTACTTATACGATTTCTTCAACTTCATCATATGTTCTAAGTTTCTTTTGTTTGTTAGGAAAAATCTTACCCTTCAACAACTGCTTGATATGTTGGAGGATAATGATGAAAACGTATCATTGCCTGATGATGGATTGGATATTGTTTTATATCCCCCTACAAATTCTAATGCTGATGTGACTGACGAAGATTCGGTAAATGAAGAGTCGCCGGTAATAGATAATGTCCCTGCAAGTCAACTCAACGCACCCGCCATGATCAACTTCCACGAATCTTCTAAACTTGAAAATTCTGCTTCAAACCAAGGATGTTCAATTTCGCTCCCATCAACATCCCGAACACTGGAAAATGACACAATTCCAGAAACATCTGAGCCTTCGGTTTCAACTCCTTGCAAAAGAAAAGGAAAACCAGTTCATCAATCTGCTGTTCCACTAATGAAAAGATCAAATGCTACTTCACAGCCTTCACCCGATTGGAAAAATCAACAACTGTCAATGCCATCTACTTCCTGGCCCCCAATACATACGGTAAAGAACAGAGAGAGAACACCTCTAGAATATTTTGACTTATTTTTTTATGAAGAGGTTATTGACTTGATGGTTGTGTACACCAACCAGTATGCCGCGAAAAGAAATAGACTTGGAGACTGTTCTGACGCCGAAATGAAATGTTTCGTGGCCATTCTGTTACTTAGTGGTTACATAGATTTGCCCAGAAAAGACATGTATTGGGAAATGTCACCAGATGTACACAACATCCTGGTAAGTGAAGCAATGTCCAGAGACCGCTTCAAATACATTATGTCAAATTTACATGTTTGCAATAATGATAAATTAGACAAAAATGATAAATTTGCAAAAGTGCGACCACTTCTCGTAGCAATAAATGAAAAATGTAAAAATTTAGCACCTCACGTGCAAGATCACTCTGTTGATGAAAGCATGGTGCCATATTTTGGACGTCATGGCACAAAACAATTTATCCGTGGCAAGCCAATTAGATATGGATTCAAGTTCTGGTGCGGTGGTCCTAGTAGTGGGTATTTATCATGGTTGGAACCATATCAAGGTGCTGGAACATTGCCAGAAAACTATTCAGATAAAGGACTGGGATATGGTGTAGTTATGACTTACGCAGATTCTCTACATCAACTGCCTTACAATATTTATTTCGATAATTTGTTTACATCAGTCCCTCTCCTAACTGATTTATACAACAGAAACATCCACGCCACAGGAACAATAAAAGCTAACAGAATTGGTTCTGATTGTGATATTATGAAGAAAGAAGAGTTGAAGAAAATGCCACGTGGAACTTTTGATTTCAGATCCAGTGAAACTAAGAAGGTGCTAATTGCAGCATGGAATGACAACAGCGTTGTTAACATTGCCACAAATTTTGACAGCGTATTTCCCTGTCGCAATGTGTCTCGTTACTCTCAGCGGGAGAAGAAAAGAATTACTATTGAAATGCCACAACTGCTGCATAATTACAATGTCCACATGGGAGGAATCGGTAGGGCAGATCAAAACATATCGCTCTATAGAGTGTCAATAAGAGGAAAGAAATGGTATTTTCCCATAATAGCTCATCTAATAGATGTTGCTGAGCATAACGCATGGCAACTTCATCGAGCAGATGGCGGCAGACTCGACCACTTGAGTTTCCGTCGCCGAATTGCATGTGCAATACTTGAATCTAATCGACGTGTTGTTTCATCTCGAGGAAGACCATCAGCACATTCTAAGGTGGATTCCCGGTATGACAGAACAGAACACTATGTGGCAGATTTACCACAGGATGAAATTTCTGGGAAGAAGAAGCAGCTTCACTGCCGCAGTTGTCACAAGAAAGCAACAACACAGTGCATAAAATGTTCCGTTCCACTTCATGTGGCTTGTTTCATTACATACCACACAAAATAAGAGTATATAGAAATGCAATAATGTGTGCCTATTTATTGTTCTTAAGAGTAGTTGCGTTCATAAAAGTGGAAAATAATTGTTTCTGATGAGTTGTATGTAATTATGTTTGTAGATGATGTATTAGGCTGACGTCCTTCTGGAAGGACGGCTCATTTCTCCAAATATAAAAAGAGTTAATGAAAAATTTGTTTAGAACATGATTCTATGGATCCTATTTTAGCAATATATAGCAAATATTTTGAAAAAGTAGAGAAAAAATAATTCAGCCTTATCTGGGTTAAGTACCTTCTTAAGGGCAAGAGAGTAAAATGGCCTACTTCAAGTCGTCCGTCCGTCGTCTATCTAACTGCCTATCAGACCATCAGTCTATCTTTATGAATGTCTGTCCGTCCGTCTGTCTGTCCGTGCGTGTCCGTCCGTTTGTCTGTATGTCCGTTTGTTCGTCCGTCTGTGCGTCCACCTATCAGTCTGTGTCCGTCAGATTGTTCGTTCGTCCATCTGACTGTCCATCTTTCTGTCCTTCCTTTGTCTGTCTGTCCATCCGTCTGTCTGTGAATAGCACTATTATCACCTAAATTATTCGTAAGATTTTTGTCAAAAAATTTTTCCCGATCGTTCTTAATTTCGAAAACCGACCGAATTCAATTTCACAAAAAAAAGTTGGGTAGCCCCTTGTTGTACTGTGTTCTTCAATTAATTAATTAATTAGGTTACGGACATATAAGACCTCTTGTTCCCCCTAACTAGGAACTTTTTAAGTTGTGTACCATATTAGAACAAACAATAGGAGAGCATTGGATAGAAACTATAAAGTTATTTGTATAAAAATGCCGTTTTAGTGCAAGACTGAGACTTCACTCCGAAATAGAAGACTTTTCAAGGGCTGAACATCAGACATATTTAACAATGTAAAGCAGTAAAACTAAGAACTAAACTACACTGAAATGGTAAATCATCGAGAAGTAGTAGGAATATCTCTACGTAAAATATTAAGTATTATTATTATTATTATTATTATTATTATTATTATAATAATTATTAATTTTACTTACAAGAAATTAGAAGTATTCTCACTTCGGAAGAAACGATCAAGTGATAAGTCGGTGCGGTATGCGACGTCTTCACACGAAGGAAGGCATTCACATGAAATACCCTGGCTCTTGTTTAGTCCGGGAACTTCTTCGTCTTCCACGTTCACATTATTGAGTATTCCTATGCAAGGCATGTAATACATCAACACATTCAGCAATTTATTTCGTGTAAGCAAACTGTTCCCGAAAACTTAGACAAACCAGCATAGAACAGGGTGAGAATTTTCAGTAGGTATGTTAAAAGACTATTTAATTTGACATTTTATTGCACTAAAACTGAGATAACGAAGATAATAATAAACTATTGAGGACGAGCCCTTCTTACCGCTAATACAATTCCTCACTTGTTTACATCAAGAAGCGTATAACTATTAATTTCAACCCATTAAAACGTTTCATTAATATGAAATTATTATAAAAATCGAACCGAAGTCTTTTTTAATTTGTTATTTAAAAATTAGTTCAATTAATGTTACTATTAATATGTATTTACGGACTTGCTAATCTTAAATATAAAACTTCCTACTTCGGTTTCTCAGCATGGATCTAAATCAACAAATTTCTTCAAGAAGAAGTTGTATGGATATTTGTTTTGGAATCTTGTTTGGTAAATGGGGTTTTTGGCCGGTTTGAAAAGTGATATTGTGATATACCAAAATATTATATATTTTGGCAATAACATTGGCTGTAAATGGGTTCGGTAAAAGGGTCTGCAAATGGCAATATACAGCCTTAGCAACGCCGGCGTAGTGGTTGGCAAGGTCAATAAACTACATTCAGGCCTTGAATAGGTGGGGGAGCTGGCTAGAAAGACATATGAAATAATGTGGGATTGGTCTGAAAAGGAATGACTATCGAGGGCGTGGCTACTCGGTTTGATAAGAGATGAATGGATTGGCTAAGGGAGAATAGACTGTCGAATTTTGTCGTTTTGTTTTAAAAAAGAAGAACGAAGGACGGATACCGAAGCGTTGAGGGCGGAAAAAACGGTGGAGAAAAGGACATTCTGATAGAGGTCGTCGAGTAGTAGAGATCGCTCGCGAGATTAACATCAGGGGAGTGGGACTTGTAAGTTTTGACGTAAGACTCAATAGTTTTTCGGACTCTGAAAGTTGATGGGCAGAGGTAAATTCGATGAGGACTTTGAAAGTTTTTTTTATATTGCGGTGTTGGACTTTGTTTTACCACTAGTTGGGGAGGACTAGGAACACTAAATATCACGTAAGAACCAATAGATATTCTAGGTAGTGAGGGCTGGATTCGTCGGCAGTGTCGCAAGATCGGAAGAAAGAAGATGGACTTGGGTTCATCTGCATTCAAGTGGGAAGATACTGCGGGGCGTCGTAGATCAAGACGTTAGATCAGTACTGCAGTACGAAGGTATTATTTTAAAACGAGGTCATGACCTAAAGACAAAACAATTGTCAATAGAAGTAAATAAATTGTTAAATTTCTCTTTTGGAAATGAAAAGATTTTCATTTGGTCAATCACAATTGTTAAGTAGTTAGAGATAGATAATTATTCCCTTTCAGATTCCTCGCCATACTGTATAGTTGGCAGATCAAGTAATCGGCTATCTAGGCGATAGCGATTATCCATAACGGGACCCCTTGACCCAGTTAGCCGGACATTTATCCATTTGTTAAAATTAGCTATGGAAGCATTGGTTTTAATTAACGTAACCTGTTCCTGGCGCCCAAAATTTTACTACAAATTCGGAACGGGTCACGATTATAACCGTCCTAAGGTGAATGATATCAACGATCTCGTAATAGTCTATGACGAGACATTGTTGGTACATTTCAATATGGTTGGGATTTGAAGTAGGTTATAATACAAGTGGGAGCCAGGTGAGTAATGTATTGATCAGTGGGTAACAAGTTAAATTGGACGGTGTTATGCATCAATTGACCAAGCGCCAAAACTTGATTTCGAGATATTAACACAAACGCGAAAGTATTAATATAAATTCAGCATCTGTCCCAAATTTTGTTTTGTAAACGGCAAAATAATCAAAATGAATTAAATTTACATGCTCATATCTTAAAATCATGAAAAATGTAGAGAAAGTCAGCATTTATGTAGAAATGGCACTTGGTCATTTGATGCTTTAATAAATAATTTTCATATCCAAGTTTTGCATTATCTGACTCTAAGCCAAACCGCGTCTCTTGGTCATGTGATGCAAATTCGAGAAGTACGTAGTGCTATTTCTTGTTGTAATATTTTACAAGATACGATAAAATTACACCACTGCTATAATATAATTAATCGTAATTAACTGATTTATAAAGAAAACAGCATTACTATTGAATGTTTCACATTTCTTTGCCTTTTTATTGAAGTAACAACTTGTTAATATGACCAGTAAAAAAACCGTACGTAAATGTTTAAAACAATTATGAAATCTTTCTCAAGCAATATTACAAACATTTCTGGAAATAAATAAATAATAATAAATGATATCAGAATAAAAGGTCTTTCAAAGCGTAAATATAAGTATACAGTTTATCAGCAAAATCAAGTTACGGGCTGTCGAAGCCGTCAAGTTCATCCTTAATAACAGAGAGGCTGGAGGGCTTGCGGTAAAAAGATAGTGCATCAATTGGTATTAGGTTCATTAGAGATCGAATATCGTTTAACTTGTCTTCAGAAATTGGTTTCCATTTGCCCAAAGAGGCATCAGGAGGGCATGAAAATTAGTGTTTTTGAATTTCAAAGATCGTCGATCTGTTTTCTTCTTAATGGCAACATCATTTGTGATAAAATAATGAATGATTTATTTTATCTACTTTACTTTGCTAGCTCAGTTCTTTGGTTCTCATGCTCTCTATACAGAGAAGCCTGGAAGTCTGCAATTACTTATATTCCGAAGGAATTACATACAACGTGGCACAACAATAATTTTGTTTATTAAGAATGGAATTTGAGATTAACAATATAAAAAATTCTCTTGCTTGATTTCATGCATTAGGTTCACGGTACCGAATTGTCTGGCGTTGTGAAACGATGGCCCCGCAGTTCGTAGCCCCTTGACTTCCGCGCCGAAAATCCGTCTTCGCGCCGGTCGTCGCCGAAGTCGTCTGCTTCTTTCTTGCTGCTCACTTCTTGCACTATTGTTCCACAATCTATCCTCCCTATTCGCGTCGATGTCTTACTTAAAAAAATCGGATTGCATTCGCGCCGCTACCACCACCATGCCAGTCAACCACCAACTCTCCTAGTCCTGCGCCCCCTTCTCACCCGTCAACCTTCGTTACCTAGTAACCGCGACCGTCCAGATTGAAGCGCGGCGCTTGTTTTGTAATATTTTTGTATATTACAGTTCCGTCCGTCCAGATTAAGGCGCGGCGTTTGTTCTGTAATATTTTGTATATTACAGCTCCCCACTTCCAGAGCGTTATTTATCTAATTACCTATTAATAAATAACAAGACTAACTCCCACAACAACAAAATACTTTTCATTCTTCTTACCCTCTTGCACTGGTACACACACGACTCAATTTCACAACACTAGGACTTGTATCTTCAGGCCTTAAGCTAATTACAATCTGGTTTATTGAAACTCTTTGCCAACATAAGCCCATTTCAAATGATCATTTGGTATAATACATCAGTGGTTCCATTCGACCACATATCCAGATAACATGGAACTATTAAATACAACAATACAATAAAACATTACTATTTACAACTATTTACAATATTTACATGCTCAATCATGAGTATCATGCCGTAAATACGGCTTTATGCTGCGAAAATTATATGTTCCAACATGCTCCCCTTCTTCATTATGCAAAACAACCGCATTTGTATGGAACACTTTCCATTCCACATAATTCAGCGGTTCCGTCACTACAGATTTTAACCAATCTTGGGCCTTGGATGGCATCTGTTCGACCAAGTTCAATGTTAAATGTTCCGACACGTTATTCATAATAAAATAACCTTCTAACTTGTCAATAAATGACAATGACTGTTCTCGAGTATCCCCATGAAATTTGATATGACTTGGCAATACTAATGCCGTAGCCGACGCAATGACGCTTCCGCTAAAACTAGTTGCGGCAATTTCTTTTTCTAACTCTTCGCTCTTTCGTCTTAAATTAGCCGTTTCCGTTCCAATTCTGCTTTCTTCCGCCTTTGTCGCGGATTTCACCTCCTGACGTATTCTATCCTGTATTATAGCTTGCGTTTGTTCTATACTGGCCTCGACCTTCCCGTCACGAACATTTTGTTGCTGAGATATCTCAAATACTTCAACACGTGCTTCTACAACCGCCATTTCCCCGTGTTGTTGCATCACAACTTGATCTAAACTTTCAACAAGTCCTTTCAAATGATTTACTTCTAATTGTACATTTTCTATCACTTCCTGCTCTTCCCGCTGCCTACGTTGTGTCTTAGCATCAAGATGTTCTAGTTTCCAATTCCTAAATTCTAAGGCAGTATCTGCTCGTAGCTGAGCCATTTCGTCCCTCAGTTGCTCCCTGGTGTTACGCAATTTCCGCGTTAAATTTTCATAATTCGCGTCTTGACTGTCAAATCTGGAATTCATTTCTGCCTTCATTTGCGCGAGCATCTGAAGTATACGGCTATTAGTATCCACATTTTCTACTGGTAAGTTCGGGACAACATCCTTCTGCACTAATTGTACTTCTTCCTCTAAATTTCGTTCGACTTCAACTTCCGATACAATATTTATATTTGCAGCCACCCCGTCCTGCCCTTCGCCGCCATTTTCCCCTTCTGGGACTGCAGCACTTCTCCCACGAGTTTCCATGCTGACACAATGTACTTCCAATATCTTAATTCAACACCAATTACACTCACTAAATAAATATTATGATATTTGAAATGGTTGGCATTTACTATTTTCTATTTTCAAATTATTGTTGTGCACATATTTCAGACTTCGTAATGTTTAATAAAATTTCGTGTTTTAATCGTCTCACACGATTTTAAACGAAGTTTTATTACTTCCAGCCCCACGTTGGGAACGCCACTGTGATATAATAATGAATGATTTATTTTATCTACTTTACTTTGCTAGCTCAGTTCTTTGGTTCTCATGCTCTCTATACAGAGAAGCCTGGAAGTCTGAAATTACTTATATTCCGAAGGAATTACACACAACGTGGCACAACAATAATTTTGTTTATTAAGAATGGAATTTGAGATTAAAAATATAAAAATTCTTTTGCTTAATTTCATGCATTAAGTTCACTGTACCAAATTGTCTGGCGTTGTGAAACGATGGCCCCGCAGTTCGTAGCCCCTTGACTTCCGCGCCGAAAATCCGTCTGCTTCTTTCTTGCTGCTCACTTCTTGCACACTTGTTCCACAATTTGTCCTCCCTATTCGCGTCGATGTCTTACTTAAAAAAATCGGATTGCATTCGCGCCGCTACCACCACCATGCCAGTCAACCACCAACTCTCCTAGTCCTGCGCCCCCTTCTCACCCGTCAACCTTCGTTACCTAGTAACCGCGACCGTCCAGATTGAAGCGCGGCGCTTGTTTTGTAATATTTTTGTATATTACAGTTCCGTCCGTCCAGATTAAGGCGCGGCGTTTGTTCTGTAATATTTTGTATATTACACATTAAATTAAGTTTTGAACACTGTAGTAAATGGCTTGTCTTTTAAGAGTTATATTTCTCTCACCTTCTTCCAGTTTATTTTCTAGTTTTGGGAATTGGTTTTGTGATTGACTATTTTCTTTTCAAAATGTACAGTACTCTTGAAATGTTTAGGTTTAATTCTATGAACTGTAGAACCTTTTTTCTTTTCGCCGTATTTTCATGACATTTCATGTAATCTTGTGGTATTAAGTCTCTATTGCAGTACGTGAGCGTATTATATATCTCCGAAATCGGTCATTCGGAAGGAAGCTGTAAGAAACATCTGCCTTATTCTCTTCAGTGTAGGATGCTGATCTAAATATGCCTTTAGCATTAAAACCATCGATCAAATAAATAAAAACTTTAAATGCAATCGGAGAAGTAACTCGCAATCACTTCCACACAATGCAAACCACGGGCGGGAACAAAACAATAATGCTTGACGTGACCAAACTACAGTTATTTGTCGTATAGTCAACTGATGTGAAACAAAACCGTAAGATTGGGCGATTAGTCAACTGATGCAAAATATACTTTTTAAAGTGGAGTGTTTTGCGTCTGGTCCAAATTACCATTCTGACGACAAAAAACAAAATTGAATGTCAGACATTTTTTTTAATAGATAGTTTACACCATCACGCACAACCTGATGCAAAAATCTAAAAAATGGCGCTTGGTCAATTGATGCATAACACCGTCCAATTAGTTGTGGAGTTGTGTGTTGGTAAGGTACCAAGGTGCGTTAACATGTGTTCTTAAGAATTGAAGGGTTCGGGTGTAAAACATGGTAACCCACGTAGAAATGTGTGCGAGCTACAAGCAATTGAATATTTTTGCTGGAAGGTGTTTAAACGGAGTATATAAAGATGACAATACGGCTTAAGGATGTCTGTTTGATAACCACATGCCTTAATCCATGGCTGCAACCTGTGGGTGTACCCTCTCTAATAAGATACAGTTACCGGAAGTGATATTCTAAAAATACAAATGTCACACAATTCGAGTTTTTCTGTCGAAAAATCGCAGTTTTTTGCCCGCAGCACTACATAACTTTCTCTATACTACGTATTATACACGTACAAATACGAAGAAGTAAAATGGGACGTGGTGGAACTTCTTTGTGTGCAGATATTTATACAACAATCAAAATTGATAACAGCAAATGATAATTTGGTCTTTATTACTGAATCATTGACGAACTGCATAATTGTTAATCTAAAATTGGACCAAGGAAGTTTCAGTCCTGGCTTACCTTTATATCTTGATAAACAATCAATGTCGGCAAGACCACAAGTTTTGGAACTCTCTGAAACGAATTCCATCACATAATTGCACGAGAGAGATAAAGATAATTAGTAAATAAAGATATAAGTAAAATAAAAATAATCTTCAGAATCCTCATCCGTAAGTAATACTTAATCAATTTTAAACATAATACAAAATTAACATAAAAATATTTGATGTGATATAGAATATTGTGAAAAGCAGTAGAATCGCTTATAGGAATGTGAACGTTATTGTATTAAAAATTTATTTTTCCAAAATCCATTAGTTGCTAAGTTCCTACAGATACTGTAGGTATCATCCAGGATGATTAAAAAACTATTTTTAAGTTAATAAAATTATCTTACTAAAAAAATGGTAATTGAAGGGAGCACACTGGCATAACTTTATCATATGTTGCAAACGGCACTGCACCATACAATTTCGATATGAGTACTGGGTGCCACCGAGACTCTTGTCAGGACTGTTCTCTTCCTTCAAAAAGCATTTTCGATCGTTTGGAGACAACTGACGTAAATTATCGGAAGTGTACGTTGATTCTGCGGAAATCTGAAACGTAAAACGTATGAACGTGAATAGTGGAATGAAAAATCGATTACAATTTTATAAAAACATAAATAGAAAAATATTTAATTTAGGATTGGAAGTAGAAATTTCATCAAAACGAAATAATTCTTTGAAATGAAAATGTTACGGTATCTACAATATTATAAGTAAATGCATTGAAATAAAACAGATTGGAAAAACTGCAAAGAACAAACCTGCAAGAATGCCTCGCGATCGGATCCCATTATTACGCCCCTGGCTGTTACATCAGGGTAGTTGTACGGCGCATGCACCAACACCTGCAGTCCCCGAAAGGAGAAGGGCCAGGAGAAGTATTCATCAAGTTCAGGGTCCAGAAGCAGCGACAGTCCAGTCAAATAACCCGCGCCGTTTACATGCCACACAGTTCTAATGCATGAGACGTGGTGATTGGAGATAAAGCGGTTAATGTGATGGGGCAAAAAGATGTAATGACAAAGAAATAAACCAACCAGGAAGAAAATAAACTACAGAGAAAAGAAATAGATATCCGTTTACTGCTATGCCAGTTATTGTAATTTCTAATTTAACTGTGAATTTGAAGATAAAAAAAACCTTTCAATTGTCTCCGAACTGCCCGAAACTGTCCGAGAACAGTTTTCTCAGAGGTGATTTGTCTTTAAGAGATGAGATTAGAGAATTAGTTATTTTTTATTCATAGAGAGAATCATCGGAAGGCTAAAGCGGCCTACTAACAGGCATATCAGGCTTGACAATCCAAACACCTGTCGACGTAACTCTCGCGATCCATTGACCGAACAATGAAGCAGGTATCAGCGGCGGCAGTTTTAAAACCGGTGCGACGAAGGGTCAAGCCTGGCTTGCCTAAGAGAAGCAGCTTTTGTTGTCTGAGCTACAGTATACAATTTTCAAAAATTAAATTACCTTTTTGTGCGTTCAGTGAAAAAAATATTGATACATCATTATAAGCTTTTCGTTTCACCTGAATTCTATATTACTGTGAGTGTAGCTCAATGGATTTAATTATTTCCGCTACAGTAGTTTATGATAACATTCTTATTCTGATTGATTAATACGTTGATCCATACTATGGTCCACCTAGAGGAAAGTGATACGTACTGAGATGTGTTAGCGGATTCCAGTGCGTGATAATTGAAAGAGCAGCAGTAACCAGCGTCAGAAAGTTCCTGTGTGAATAGCGTCGAACACTTCTTTCTTTCTCCTCTCCAGCGACAAGCCACAAGAAGTGTCTCGCATGGTTGGGCCAACTGTGTGGACACAGAATATTTGTTATAATCTTGAGTGTTTTATTATTAAATTACAACCAATGTTCTAATGAACATTTCACTTCATTTATAGTGCGATTTTCATAACTCTGCCTCTGAAGGCCCGTCTTCGCGATGGAATATGTCACGGTATTTCACATCTTCCTCAGTCGTCCTCATGCCACTAGATGTCGCATGATCGCGACATTAATCAAGTAGTGCTTGCGATCATGCGACTTCTAGCGGCACGATCGAGAAAGACGCGAAATGCCGTGTGATATTCCATTGTGGCCATAGGGGCTTGAGAGGCAAAGTTATAAAAATCGCACTGTAGCTTCTAACTGCTTTCCAGTTAATATTTGTCGTATTGCAGCATGAAGAGAGGCACGTTTTTACATCCTAAGCAATTTCGATGTCGGCACTCGAGCGCGAACTCGTAAGTAATGTTAGAGAAACTAGTGGTGCTACAGAATTTCACAGACTTTCCCGTATTAGTTTTCTATTTCCTTGGGTTTTCGCTAGCTATATGGAATTGCCACATACTCTTTCTTGCCAGCTGCCATCTATCACCGCCAAACGTATATTTTTTTGTATACCAGCATTATAAACAACCCTTTTCCATTAACAAAATCGTTCATAATACGGCATATTATTGCACGAATCAATACGTCATTGCTACTTCTGCACGAAATATGAGCCATCACTGACGTAATAGTCACGGCCCCTATATATTATCAGTCATGGAGTTTAAAGAAGGCAGTGGTACCATGTAAATAGATTGCAGTGTTCGCAGTAAAATCAAATACTTTATAAAAAAACATTTTTTTTTAAAAAACTGATTTATTAATTTATTACTCCTTCAAACTTATATTTTGTTTTTATTTGGTAATATAACAAGAACAACATAATAAGAGCAACAAAAACTATCAAATTAATTCTTGTGAACATGTACATTAATTGTACAATTTGATAAATTGGTCAGTGACACTCCAGAACATGCATTTATATCTAAAATGCTTGTTTTTTCTTTGCTTTCTGCACTAACCAATATCTTGTTAGCTATTTGAATCCTTTTATTCACCGATTCTTCGATGTATGACTCGGCTACACTTGTAGACCGCCATCTTCCATGACGTTTAGGTGTAGTGATATCATCACCGTTATCTGCGAGAAACGTCGCGGATGTTCTCCTAAACGAATGACCAGAGTACTTTTCTACATTTGGTAATTTTAAAAAAATTGCAATATTTTTTGGTATTTTCGCAAATGTATTGATACCAATTGGATTGCAGCTGCATTTGCCATGATTGTAAAACAAAAAAAGTTTTTTGTGTTTAACATGTAAGGGTCTTATGGAAATGTATTTTTTACAGACTTCAACATAATTAAATTCTTCACTGGATACGATAGTAAATATTCCGGGCTTGTCATTTTTTGTCGCTTTAATGTTCACTATCAAAACAGAACCTTCTTCTTTCACATCGTTGATGCACAAATTGTACAATTCGACACATCTACAAGCAACAAATATGCCAAAAATAGCGACAACCTGAAAATCATACCAGTTATTAATACAATACACCAGTTAATAAATAAAACTTAACTATTATTGCCACTGTCATTATTATACCTTCATTAAAAGAAAAGTTTCATCATCAGCTTTTGTAAGAAGTGTGTTTACATCTTCTTGGGAAAATACCATTGCCTTTATAGGTTGATATCCCACATTTGCCTGTTTCATAAGTAAACTTACTTTATGAAAAGGTCCAATATCAATATTCTCTTTGATCTTTAGCATTTCCTTTAATTTGGAATAAGTGCACCATAGTGTTGACGCTTTACATGCTGTGGACTTAATGTTTAAAGAAGCATGCATTAAATTAACGAACGTCTTTATTCTAGCATGTGCATTATACTAACTTAACCAAACTGCTCCGATAGATACAAAAGAACAGCAGCTTTGCATAATAAATTTGCATTTTTATCCATCATTTCCTAAACTTTAAGTACTTTTTCTCATAAAGTTTGCAAGACTTTTTCGGTATCATAGCATTTTCTGCTTTTGCAGCTTCTTCCACAGTTTCTCTAGGCAAATCCATTATATTTGAATCACGACTTTCAAACTAATTGCCATTTGTAAACAAATTAGTTGCTTAGATAGCATTCATGACGTTAAAACATGAATTTGAGAAATACTACAACTACGACTTACAACTTAACATCAAAATTAATTTCGCTTCCTTAAATCCTAATAATACTGTTATACAAAAAATAGTGAATGCAACTCGTTTATAATGTTACTTTTTTGCACTCATAAGAAGATTTTACAGAACTCACTCCTAACGTCGTTCGTTCGATAATATCTTCTTATTCCTGCAAAAAAGAAAGGGCATTATAAAGTAATTGCATAATATGCTATTGTCATTTTCTTAATTTTTCGGTTTCCTATAAGGGCATTATAAGTAGAACAAAAATATTAATTTTAAAATATTAAAGAACATAAAAAACTAGTCCTAAATAGCAATTTTCATTTAACAATTATGTGCCGTTTTAAAGAAAATTGCGTTTTAGGGCTTCTAAAAATGCGAAATTTGAAGCTCATTTTCACAGAAAATTTTTGAGTTTTCAAAATACTTTAATTGAAGTTATTTCAAGCAAGTACACTCACAAATATAATAATGTTTACAAATTGCTGGTAACCTGCATATTAAAGATGTGAGATATCTTTCAAAAAAATTACAATTATGTAATTTAAACAAAAAATAACTCAAAATACACTTTACGCTATACTAAAGAGTGTAATTAGCACTATCCATTACAAAAGTTTGAAGAAAAAAATTGCAGCCATATATGAGAAAATGGCGTTTGAGCGTTTCTGAAAATGCGAAATTTTGAGCTACTTTTCACCGAAAACGGTTGTGTTTTCGAGAAACTTGACATGGCATTATTTAAAGCACATGTACTCATAAATATAATAATGTGAAAAAATCGCCGCTAATGTAAATATTATCGACGTGAGAAACATGTGAAAGAATTTACATTTTTGTAATTGTTTAAAAAACCAACTTTTATGTCATCTGATAAACTACATTTACCACTATCTCTACGAAAAGTTTAAAGAAAAAATTTGGAGCCGTTTTTGAGAAAATCTTGTTTTGTATTCTTTTAAAATTGCACATATTGCGTGCAATATATGTGCACGCTAAAAATAGTAAATTATTTTCGGATATACGTAGTGTAGTCAAAATAACATTTCGGGGGCTCTTGATACCAAAAATGTTTTTCGGAAACAAACAAACAAACAAAACAAACCGTTTACTCATTCGATTGTCTAGGAATAACACTAGCTCCGAAATCATACATTTTTTCACTAAAATTGGATTTTTACTAAAAATGACAAAGTTCAAAATTTTATGGAACTTCTCCAAGATATAGTGTTTTTAAAAAATGTATAGTTTCGCTTAATTTTGTGTGAAATCGCGACAATTAAAAAAATTGTAAATAAAATTTTCTCAAACACAATTTCAAATTTTATCCTTATGTTTTTTTCCTTTTTTGAACAATTTTTTAAGTGTATCACAGTTCATCCAATTAAATTTCGGAAGAGCAATTTTCATTAAAAATTAGAATTTTCAAAACATAATGATGCACATTTTTCTGGTTTCTCAAACGTCGTTTATAAGGCGTTTTTCAAGGGAAGGTTGAAGTGTAGTTGAGTAGAAATTGCAGTATTACTGAACCGTTACAATTAATACAAGAAAGTACGTCGAAGGTGCGTGGATGCCGCGAGTGCTCTCGTCTGCAACCAGTTTCGTTCTTATTTCGTCTGTGAAAAAAGTGTGTTTAAACTGTGAAATAGGTAAAATCAAAAGTGTTTCACACCAACAATCTTTCTCAAGAACCAGTACATCCTGAGATCGTGTGAGGCGACTTCTGAGTACAGGAGTCATCTCTACATAACCTCAAAATGACGACCCCATCAACAGGTAATCAAAGTTACGTATCAGCAGCTAAGAAAGACATTTTCCCAACCAAAGAACAAGCTATCGTAATAGATGCAATTGAAGGAGTTCCTATTAATGATTATATTAATGCTGTCGGACTACTGATAAATCCATCTAACATTAGATTTGTATCAAGAATTTCACAAAATCGAATATGTATGTTCCTAGCAACAAAAGACATTACTAAAAGTATTACTGAAAACCACTTATCTATACAAATAAATGACAAAAAACTTGAGATCAGACCATTAATATCTCAACACAAAAGAATTATTCTATCGAACGTATGTCCTGTGATCCCACACGTAATCATAGAAAGAGAATTGGAAAAACTTCAAATTAAACTTGAATCACCGATTACATTCCTCAGAGCTGGAATTTCCGCACCTGGTTTTGCACATATTTTAAGTTTCCGTAGACAAGTTTATATTAACCCAAATGATGTAAATAAAATTCCAGAATCCATGAGCATTGAATTCGAAAATACGAAATACTGGATTTATCCATCCGCAGATAACGTAGCTTGTTTTATCTGCAAGAAGCAAGGCCACCTCGCCAAACACTGTAGCGAAAACCCATTAGTCATAAATGAAGTAACAGTATCTCAACAAATTACACAAAATGATCAAAACACCAAGAACTTTCAAGCTCAAGAACTTTCCCCAGTCAAGAACGATCCTACCACAAATCAACCTGAAACTATGTACTCCCACAATACCCCAGAAACATCCTTTCCTCCACTCCCAATCTCTAAACGTGCTCTCTCAACTACTAATTCAAAATCAAGTAGGACTTCATCCATAAACAATGATGAAGATACAAAAAAAGAATCAAATGCCCAAAAAGGAAAAAATGACAATACAATAAAACATCCCACTACCAAAAAGCAGAAGATAGAAGACACATCTGATAAAACTGAAAATAATCTTGAAGCTCATCTACAACCTATCAAAGAAATCCTATCATCTACTAACAACCCATATGTACTAAACTATATACAACTGAAAAGTTTCCTTGAGAAAACAAAAGGTAACCCTAGTGTAGAAGAAATTGCACTAGAATACCATGAAAACATACCTAAAATAATAGAATGTTTACGTGAAATCTACCCACACCTTAATGAACGTAGCATTAAAAATAGAATCACCAGAATAACAAAAAAACTATCCAATACTACCACAAATGTTCACCAAGACTCATCATCAATCTGCAGTGAAAGTGAAGAAACTTTTATTATGGATATTTAATTTTCATAAACAAAGATTGTCACAGTTGGATAATGGTTATATCTCATGCAATTATAATAATAAAAACTAATTTAATGGGAGAGAACATTATTCAATGGAATATTAATAGTTATTATTCACAATTAGAATACTTAAAACTAATAATTGCAGATTTTAACCCTTCTGTTATCTGCCTCCAAGAAACTAATTTCAAAAATAACCACTGTGCTAAAATAAACCAATACAACCATGTTTTCAAAAACAGAATAAACAACAATTATGCTTGTGGGGGAGTAACCACATACATACATAATAGTATCTTCTATGAAGAGATTCAACTCCAAACTAATCTAGAAGCAGTGGCAACAAAGGTGTTACTATCACTTGGCTACTTAACTATATGTAATTTATATCTCCCAAACAGTTATGATTTTCAAACTCAAGAAATAATTGAGCTTATTAACCAACTTCCTTTACCTTTTATCATAGTTGGTGATTTAAATGCCCATAGCCTCTCATGGGGCTCTCACAAACTTTGTAGAAGAGGGAAAAAAATAGAAAAAATTCTAGAAGACCCCAGCATAGTTCTGTTAAACACTGGCAATGTAACTCATATAAACAACAGTTCAAAAACCTTCTCTGCCATTGATCTATCCCTCTGTAGTGTTAGCATTGCTCATACAACAGACTGGACAACCCTTAATGACTCATATGGCAGTGACCATATCCCAATCAATATAACATTTCCCAAAGCTATCTCTCAGCAAATTCATGTTGAGCCAAAATGGAAATTCTACCAAGCAGACTGGGATAAGTACCGTAAGATAATTTATAATACTTTAAATGAAAATTCATGGACATTAGAGCAAGTGAATACCACCATTGACAAAAAAGTGTCTAATTTTGTAAATATTATTATCAACGCTGCAAACCTTTCAATACCCAAATCATCTGGTAACCAACCCAAAAGACATACACCATGGTGGAATGTACAATGTCAAAATGCACTCAATGCATCCAAAAATGCTTTCAATAGATACAAACGTCATCCAAATACTACCAATGAACTTGAATTCAAAAGATTAAGAGCCATCACACGTAAAACTCTCAAAGAGCAAAGAAGATCGTCCTGGATTAATTACATTTCTAGTATGTCTCAACACACTTCCTCAAAAGAAGTATGGGATAAAATAAGAAGAATGAGAGGTATTTATAAACCTCCCTACCCTAAATCCATAATTACGAAAGAGGATAAAATCATAACTGATCCAACTGAAATCGCTAATGAACTGGCCTCAGTCTTCTCAAAAAACTCTTCAGATAACAATTATAGCAATGATTTCCTTGATATTAAATCTCATACTACACCAACTAAAGTCGAATCAAATGAACCCAGTAGCAATATAAATACTTCATTGGATAACCCTTTTAAACACCAAGAAATAAAAAGGGTACTTATGTCATCAAAAAATTCTGCAGCTGGACCTGACAACATCTTTAATATATTTTTGAAACAACTCCCTGACAACGGAATAAAGTACCTAACATCACTTATCAATGAAATATGGAAGTATAGTTCTTTTCCAAAAATATGGCAAACAGCCATTGTTATACCAATCCCAAAGCCAGGTAAGGACAATAGAAAATCAGAAAACTATCGTCCAATTGCACTTACTTCTACTATGTGCAAAATAATGGAAAAACTCATAAACAAAAGATTGGTGTGGCATCTGGAAAAAATTAACTTTATCTCTCCCCATCAAAGTGCATTCTTGAAACACCGATCTACAACAGACCACCTGTGTAATATTCATAATGAAATCTGTAATGCTTTTATTACTAAACAACACCTTGTAGCAGTTTGCCTCGACATAGAAAAAGCATACGATATGACATGGAAAGAACGAATACTTACAATACTAAAAAATATTGGTATTAATGGAAAACTTCTCAATTTCATCTCCAACTTTATGACCAACCGTCGAATCAGAGTTCGAATGAATGGCTGCCTATCAGATGAAACATCAATCCAAAACGGTATACCACAAGGAGCTGTATTGAGCACCACCCTTTTCCTGATTGCAATTAACGAAGTTACTCAACTTATACCTTCCCCCATTAAAATATTACTTTATGCAGATGATATCACCATTACCTGCAGTGGAAAGAACCTAAATACAACTCAAGAAATGATACAAGAAACTCTGAAGAAGATAAATAATTGGGCCAATAGATCTGGGTTTAAACTATCAAAAAGCAAATCCCAGTATACAATTTTTAATAAACTCCGTAAACCCACCAAAAATTTCAAAATCACTCTTGAAAACACGCCACTCAGAAGAGCTCACACACTGAAAATCTTGGGGTGTTACTTTGATGAAAAACTTACCTGGAAAACCCATATTAAATTACTTAAAGCTGAATGTCTCAAACGAGTAAATATAATAAAGATGATTTCTTCCCTAAACTGGGGCGCCAACAAGATAATAGTAATAAATACTTACCGTTCATTAATACGATCTAAAATAGATTATGGATCAGTCATCTATTCCTCTGCAAAAGACAAAGTACTGGATAGCTTAAGTCCAATTCATAACTCCTGCCTTAGAATGGCTATTGGAGCTTTTCGTACTAGCCCTATTAGTAGCATTCTGGCTGAATCAAACGAAGAACCATTATCCTTCAGAAGAGAAAAATTGAGTATTTCCTATGCTCTCAAAGTAACCTCAAATCCTAAAAACCCAATAAATAAAATTATTTTTGACCATAAATACTTTACCAAATTCCATAAACAACCATCGTACCCTAAACCCATATCTCTTCAAATCCATAATATATTATCCAGAACTATCCCTAATCTTCCACCAATATATCAATATAAATCTTTACCTGAACCCCTAGAACTTCTTCATGTACCCTCAATAGATACAACTTTGACAAAATTCCTCAAGCAAACAACAAATCCTATAATATATCGATCTTTATTCTACGAAACACTTAATAGATATGAAAATAGCATCCATATATACACAGATGGATCAAAAAGTGCAACTGGAACCGGATGTGCCATCATATATCCAGATGAAACAAAACTAATCAAACTACCAGACATGAGTTCAGTTTTCTACAGTGAAGTCTACGCAATCAGATCTGCCCTGGCAGATATCCTAAAATCAAATAACTCTCACTTTACTATATTTACTGACTCAAGAAGCGCCATTGAATCCATCCAGAACAAACATACCAAGGAACCAATATGTTTAGATATAATATCAATGAACTCACAAATTATTTCCTCAGGCAAAACGTTAACATACGTGTGGATTCCCTCCCATGTCAACATTTCTGGTAATGAAACTGCGGACACTGCTGCTAAAACAGCTTCTTCTCTCCCTGATGCATCAACTCACCCAGCATCCCACAATGACATCATCAAAATTATAAAACGCAATATAAAGGAAAACTGGAATAACCAATGGTTGAAATCCAAACCAACCCAACTCCACCAGATCAGAGACTCAATCTTCGAATTACAACCTACCTGTGGTACTGATAGAAGACTAGAAACTGTTATCACAAGATTGAGAATTGGACATAGCAGACTCACTCACAGTCACCTAATAACGAAAACACAACCAAGCACCTGCAACTTCTGCAATTCTCCATACAGTATACGTCACCTAATCATGGAATGTACAAACACTAACGACAGAAGAAAAGTTTTAAAACTGACCTATGATTTTAAATATAATCTAAATTCAACCGAAACTATTAAAAATATAATCTTATTATTAAAAGAAACCAATGTATATAAAATGATTTAACTTTGTATACTAGTTATTGTAAACTGAAATACTGTATTACTACTTTGTAAACGTGGTCGCTAATAACCACTTAGGTTGATGCGACCTTTATAAATAAATAAATTAAAAAAAAAAAAAAAAGAAAGTACGTGCTGTTACGGCACCACTAATTAAAAGTTAAAGCATCTTACAGGGAACTATCACTCACCTGCTTCATCATTCGTCCCATTGTTATATTATATTTCTCACGCAATACTTCCATGCCTGATAAATCAAAGTCATCAGCGTCTTGAGGTTGAACCATATCTGATAATCGTTTTAGAAATTCTAAATAAATTTCTAAACTCACATCTGCTGAGAGACCACTGTAGTATTGAAAAGTACATCAGTTAAAGGTTTCTGATACAACCATATCACACAACTGTTGAATTTTAAAACCTTTTACAGATATACTTCAAAGTACTACATCTATAAAATGATTCTAGTTGAATTTATTTTGTTACGAGAACATTCTCGAGAAAGGTAGTATATTTTTTCATCATACTGAAGATGAACACTCATTGCGGTTTTCTGATGTGTTATCTGTATTCTGAACTTACGTGGTGTTATAGAGATCAATGGCAGCAGAATGCATCACTTTGTTTACATTGCACACCGTGACTGCAGGAAATGGTACGTTCCAAATGGGGTAGTGCGTATCTTGCACGCTAATAATTGTAGGTGAAGTGCGATACTTCACCCATACTTGTCCAATCAGCCAACATGATCCGAAGAGTCCAAGACAAAGAAATATTGTCCAAAGAATGCTAGACAAAATGAAAATGAATGACTTATAGAATAGTTCGTGTAGACGGTTTGTTATAAGTAAACGAATTAGAGGATAGAGGATAAGAGGATGCATTAGAGGATAAGATCTATCTAATTACTATTATAATTTTTATAATAATTTTTTGTTTGTTTGGGTTATGTTTGATTAATGTCATTGAAGAGATTGAAGATGAGGCTAAGATTTTTTCTGTCATTGCATTATTGATTAAATAACATTTGAAACGGCCGGATTAATAATTTGTGAATCCTTAAGCATGACTAAATAATAACGGGCCCCCTAATAATATTAAACGTAATCAATATTGATACGAAAATAAAACGGAAAATTTTCCACTTAAAAATTGGTATTGAAGTATTTTTTATAAATTAGGAGCAAATATAACTTTTATAAAAATATTAAGGGACATTCAACCAGCGTGAGCCCTAAGCTCGTGACCTTATGCACACTCGATACAAAATATCAGCAAGATTGTATAAGAGTAAAAGAAAATTCAATAACAGAACAGCACACTTCAAACTCAATCCTGAATTGTGAATTAATGTTAAAATCTACGTAAAGGGTGTATGGTATTCGTTCTGATGGGGAGGTTATAAAAGCAGTTTTCCAATCCTGTCGCTTACCGTTCAATCCAGTGAGCTTCGTTGTCCACAACGTAGTGGGCGCCATGAACAGACGACTTGGCGAAATACTCTCTCGCCATTTTGACACCGTGATGCAAGAGAGAATACTTTCGCTGCCCTCCCCAGACGCTGGGTTTAAGGGGTGAAGTCACATCAACAGGGGCGACTGGGATGGAGAAACCCCAGCGCTTCGGAGCTTCAGGCATGCTGCACCAAAATATTATTCCAAATGAACCGTCCGTAGTTTACAAACATTAGATAAATAGTACTCGTGCGTTGAATATCGTCAATAAATGAGCTACAGGATAATGCTAAACAATTATAAGATTTTTCCCTTTCGCACTATTTTAATAGTAATAAGAGAGAAAAGATTATTTTGGATTTTATTTCGCCGAATTACGGTTTTTGGATAAATCAGGATGAATGGAATGGAATTTTGATGTACGTAATGAGAGGAGCTTGTGGCAAGGTTTGTAATGTGATCCAATGATGAATTTCTTAAGAAGCTGATTATTGGAAATGAACCATGGGGCGTTCGTTGAAGATTTCAGAAATTGATTTCGGATTATTTGTAGTTTCCGAATATTTGTACTGTAATAATGTTCTCTTGTTGTTTCTTCTATTTTACTTTTTAATTCTATACTTGACTTTAATTTATTAAATATTCTTAATCAAAGTTTTGCTCGCTCTCTAATTTATGCTATTATTATTATTATCGTTTATTTTTCACAGCTTCCTGGTACAAGTTGTAGGAGTCATACAGATATTTCTATCAAAGCATGACTTCCGTAGTACAATAATTTTAATTAAACTAATCAGGGAGTAAACAATTCTACAAATATAAATTTTGACACTTAAATAAATTTACAAATTAAAAGTAAATAGTTCTTTAACACAAATTTTTAGAAACTCATAAATCTTCTGACTAAAGAACGCGTGCTCAGGATCACAGCTTTCTGTAGATTGATGGTAATGTTCGTCTCGATCCCCAGTTTATTCAGAGAGTGCTTCAGGACGGTAGATATCACACCTGTTACTGAGAGGACGATTGGTACAATCTCCACGTCCAATACATGCCACTGTTCCTTTACAGTTTGTGCTAGTTCTCTGTATTTCTGAATTTTATTTTTGTATGTTGTTTCGAGGTTGCTGGTATCTACAACTGCTATGTCTATCAGCCATATTTTTCTTTTAGATGTATCTCAAAGAATGACATCCGGCCTGTTATGATGGACTGTTCTGTCGGTTAGTATGCTTCGGTCCCAGTATAGTTTATATCCGTTGTTCTCGATGACATTTTTTGGATGGTACTTGTAGTAGGGTGTATCAAATTCACCAGCAATTCCACATTTCCTTGCAAGTTTGGCGTGGATGATTCGTGATACCATATCGTGCCTCTCTTTATAATCAGTTGGGGAAAGCATGCGGCAACCCGTAGTGATGAGCTGGATCGTTTCTTGACCTTCACCACAAGCCCGGCAGATATCGGAAGGCACTTCGGGGTCTTTAATAATGTGCTTGAGATAATTTCTTGTCGCAATCACCTGGTCCTGGATTACTATCAAAAATCCTTCAGTTTCGGGGTACAGATATCCTATTTTAAGCCACTTGTACGACAAGCAGGCGTCGACATTTGATTTGGCTATTTCTGTAGGGTATCTCCCATGAAGTGCTTTTTGCTTCCATTGTTCTAATTCCTGGGCTTGTGTTGATTGTTCGTGTAATACATTTTTCTGTTTGAGGTTGAGGGGTGTATAGTTCTCGTCAACTTGCTGGATTACTCTGTGTAGCTGAGATGACAACGCTTTCTCATTGAAATACTCTCTCATGTCCGTCATCAGTTTTGCGTGGAGATTACCAATCTTTAAGATATCCCTTCCCCCTAGTCTCCTTGGTAGTGTTATTCTTTGGATTGAACTTTTTGGATGGTGGTATTTGGACCGAGTCATTTGGACCCTGATAATCCTCTCCAGTGAGTCTAAATCTGTTCTAGTCCATTTAATAATGCCGAATGAATAAGTAATCACAGGTATGGCATATGTATTAATTGCTGTTGTAAGATTACGAGAGTTGAGGGAGGTCTTGAGTATGGTTTTTAATCTGTTAGTAAACTCTGTTTTTAACTTCTCTTTTATTTGACTGTGTATGATCATTTTATTTTGTTGAATTCCCAGATACTTGTAAAACTCATCTATTCCCAACGCTGTGATAATCTCTCTTGACATAGTTTCATGATCTGTGCTCTCTATGAGCTTTCCCCTTTGAATACTTTGTATTTTACATTTTTCTATGCCAAACTGCATGCCTATATCACTAGAGAATCTTTCAGTGATATGTATTAGCTTCTTCAAACCCTGTAATGTGCTGGAGTATAGTTTTATGTCATCCATGTACACCAAATGGGTGACCATACACTTCTCTTGGCCTTTCAGTTCAAATCCCAGTCTAGTGTTGTCCAATACATACGACAACGGGTTTATGGCCAGGCAGAACCAAAACGGACTGAGGATATCTCCTTGAAATATTCCTCGCTTGATCTTCAAACTTTTTGTGACTACTCTCTCGTTCCTTGACTGCATCTGTATTCTCGTAGAGCAGTGTTTCATTACCGTCTAGAGGAATTCCACAATCACAGGGTTTATACCGTATATTCTAAGGACATGGATGAGCCAATCGTGAGGGACCATGTCGAATGTTTTTTTAAAATCAATAAAGCACGTAAACAGGTTGCGCTTTTTCCCACATGCCTGGGACATGATAACACTGTCTATTACTAACTGTTCTCTACTTCCCAATGAACCCTTGCAGCTGCCTTTTTGCGTCTTCGAGATGATCTTATTTTTTGTGCCATGTTGTTCGATGATCATATGTAGACAGCCAGTCATGATCTTGTATAATGCATTGAGGCATGTGATTGGTCGGTAATTCCCTGGATGTATAGTGTCATTTGTTTCACTCAAGATGATTGGAGTTTCTTTCGGATTTTTCAGGTAATGATTCACAAGTGTCAAGATCTTTTCATGGAGACATGTGAATCTCTTGAACCAGATGTTATGAAGCCCATCAGGACCAGGGCATTTCCAATTATCCAGCTTACGAATAGTGGCCCGTAAGGTATCCATAGAAATTTCACTGGTTTCCATGTGACTGATAGTATCAGTAGAATTCGTAACATCACTCATCCATTATGTGCTTTCTTGAAAGTGGACTTCTGTTGACCACATTCCTCCCCAGAATTCTTCTACAGCTGACTTCACTGGCAACTGAACGGTTTCTATTTCTCCTTTCAATCTCCTATAAAACACTTTTTGATTTCTATTAAATGCTTGGTTATCATTTTTGCGTTTTAAACTCTTATTATAGCGTCTCAATCTTCGGCTGTAAAGGCTGAGTTTTTGTTTCAGAGTATCAATATATTCTAGAATATATTCATTTGCAGGATTGTACGCTGCGTGTTTGCGATGCATTCTCATGATTTTGATGCTTTTCTCTTCATCTTGTTGCTTTTATTTCCCCTCAGATAGGCTTCCAGAACCGCTATATCTGATCTGAGCTGCTTTATTCTCTTCTCTAGCCTTATCTTCCAGGGCGGTTCATGCGGTTGTCGGTGCGCTTGTTGTTTTCGACTTTCAATGATTTTCCCACCATTTGCCCTTACAATTGCCACTGCCATGCAATAAATGGTGGAATCAAGTTGGTCGTGTGTGATGTTTTTCCACCACATCACGACTAAAGATGTTATGAGTCGGCTGAATATAAAATTATTTCAGGTTGCAACCAGCTACCTAAGGAGCAGATCCGGTGACTGTCAGTGCCACTACAATACTTTGCGCAAAATGTGGACTGTTCCAAATAAAGCAATTTCTTGCACTTCCCAGTCTTTTGAATTACCGGGGAGTTTAGACAAGTTCTTTCTTCAAATTTTCTTCTTCATCTTCGTTCAAATTTTGCGGAACAAATCCCAGAGCTCCGTTAACAATCGGTACGACCTGCGCTTTTACGCCCCACATTCGGCTGATCTCGATTTCCAAACTCTTGTATTTTAGACGTTTCTCTGCCTCCTTGGTGACGACGTTTTGATCGCAAGGTACAGCAACATCCGCAAGTAAACACGATTTTTTTGTCAAATCCCGGATAACTATATCCGGTTTATTTGCCGCTATCGTGCGATCAGTTTGAATTTGTTGGTCATACAATATCGTACACAATCCAACAGACATCACCTGTTTTGGTGAGTGTTCATACCACTTGGGGCATGTGTTTGGAACTTCGAGGGCGGTACAGATCTGCCAGTGGAGGTAGCTACACACCCTGTCATGTCTTTTCAGGTATTCGGTCTTTGCTAGGATTGGACAAGCTGAGACAATATGATCAATGGTTTCTACTTGCTCCTGGCAAATGCGGCATTTATCATCTTGGGAAATTTTCAGAACCGCTTTATCATAATGTCATGTTCTCAACGTCTGATCTTGAGCAGCTACTAGAACTGCTTCCGATTCTGGCTTCATTCTTCCCCTTTTAAGCCACATAAATGATTGATCTTTATTGATCTGCACCTTGTCCATTCTTTTTAAATATTGTCCGTGGAGTTTGGTTTGTCTCTTCACGATTTCTTTAACATTTTTTGTGTCTCACATTTCAAGTTTAGCAGCAACAGAAGTTCAGCGTCTGTGTTATTCAACGTGTCTTGCCTAGTTTTCTTCGCAATGCTTCTTGCTATACTAACAATGCCTCTGTTTCCCATTCTTCGGTCAGATTTCATGACCTGCCTCATTAGAGGGTCATCTTGATGGCGGACTACATACTTTCCCAACCCGACTATTGCGTTGTGCCAGGAGGACTCAATTTGTCTGAGGCCTCTTTCTCCTTCCTTACGTGACACATAAAGTCTATGTACATCAGCTCGAGGGCGAGAGGAATATGGTGCATTGTTAGCAGTTTTTTGATTTTTCGATCCATGATGCGAATTTCTTTCTCAGTCCAGTCCACTAGTTCAAAACTGTATTCGGCTACAGGTACCGCCAAACTACCTATTGCTGATATTTTATTCCTGGAATTCAGAGCCGACTGCAGGACTAGTCTCACTCTTCTGTAATACTCCCTGCGAATTCTCTCTTTCATTGTGTCGTGCGAGATGGTCTCACATTCTTCAATGCCCAGATATTTGTAAGTTTTACCTGGCTCAAGATCTGGAATCACAGTGTCCATATCAACTTCAATGTTCTCTAACGTTGTCATTTTGCCTCTCTTCAAGTTGATTTTTGCACACTTGTCAAGACCGAACTTAACGCAGAAGTCATTGCTAAAGTTATTCACGACAGACAGTATTTGGGAGAGAATCGCTTTATTCTTAGCAAACACTTTAACGTCATCCATGTAAAACATATGTGATGCTGGCCTTTCATCACCGTGGAGCTTGTAATCCAAGTCATCTTGCGACAAATTTTTATTATTATTGTTATTATTATTATTATTATTATTATTATTATTATTATTACACTTTCTATTTACTCGCCTCACTTGGACTGCTATTATAATAAAGTTCACTACATAATTAATTTCATATAATTGTCTACCCACCCATTAGTTTAATTCACTCGGGATCGATTACGTAACTTTACTTATCCCTGCTACTACAGCTGGTTGATGTGCCATTCATACAAAAAAGCAGGTTTTCTGGAAATTCTTTTTTATTATACTAATTCGGATTGCACGTAACTATGAAATAATCACATTTGTTTAATCAATAACTTAGTATTTATTCGTCAATTATTATATATCATAAATGAAATTAATCTCATACATTTTCCTAGTTATGACTCCTTATTAAATAACTTTATAGAATTATTGAAATAGGTCTTATTTTCTTATTTCACCAATCTTCGGACGCTCTTCGTCCTTCTCGGTTGGAAGTCGCCACGAAGATCTTCTTTCTTCGTATCTTGTTTTAGCTCCAATGTCCTATCTCACCATTTACTTGCGAACTTCCTAAAATTAATCCGACTTTTTGATGCTTCGTCACCGCAGATGTGCACCTGCTCCCGAATACTGTCCTATAAAATTCTGTGTCCGTCGCTAGTAATATTCGTCTATGTTCCTTATTTTTACGGGCAGCTAATAATTCGACCGACGCTATCTGCCATCAATGTCTCCATCAGGCCTTGCTCGGTGACCTCCATCACCACCTTCCGGAGTTTCTCCATCACCACCTTGTAGAGTTATTATAGAAGGTGGTGCACCATTCGATCTCTGACGTTATCTTGTTTATTTCACCTCGCCTGCGTCCCGTAGATACTCATTACTACAGTTTCAGCTACCTATTGTCTATTCCCAATGCTATGAAAGTTCCCCCTAATGTCTCTAATATTCCGACTGTTTTCGGTATGTCATAGTACTGGCGGCAGTAATCCATATGGGACAGACATAAGTAATTGTGGGTCATAGGATTTGTGTATTGCTATGGCAATATTGTATTGCAGTGAACTATTTCTGTGTATATCGATTTTAATTGATAACTTTTTCATGGGTTTGTATTATCTTTGATTCAATGTGACCACGTCAATTTAATTTTGTATCTGGATATAGTCCTAAGAATTTATTTGGTTCATTGGGGCGGTACCATTCTCTTGAGATATTGTTTATTGTTGGAGGGAGGGGAGCGGAAGATGAATGTGGTCTGAATGAGAATGTTTTTTTCTGCTATCTAGGTGTGGGGAATAATGCCCTTGCTCCCGTATTTTCTTAATATTTGTGCTTTTTGATAAAAAAGCGTATAGCTCTGTGTGGTTGTCAATCATAGTCCTTTTCCTCTAAGAGGCGAATTATAAAAAGCTAGCATGTCCTCTTTGTAGAATTTTATCAAAGACAATATGACTAACGTTGATGCTTTGGACAAAAAATCAATAAAAGAAATATCTCGTATAATTCTGATAGAAGTAGAACAATGACCAAATAATATGAACCCGCACAGTGCTAATTTATACCGTTTAATGTGTAAAGATCTATGTATCATTGGTAGTTGATAAGATAAAAGGGGTGTTGTGCCTTATGTGCTTCATTCTGCGTATCCGAAAATCTACCAACGCAATTCCGGGAATATTTCTAAAGTTAGGACGAAGGTCGAAACGTAGTTCGATCACAGAAATACTGGCAGGAGAATCTTCAATATACGCATTGCCCCCGAAATTTTACAGCAGGTTGGGAAGCAATGGATCATACTATAATATTGATGATGTGCCGGGAGATGGCAACTTTCTCTCCCTTGTGTAAATAAACCATTTATATAACATATTTTGCGATTCGCTCTACTCATTACTTACGGTTTTATTTTATAACTTATAAATAATCTCTTACTCATCTGACTATTTTATCTCTCTCAAATTAAATAGTTACTATTTATACGAATTTTTTATGCACATTGTAGAATTTTATAATCAAGTGTGTTTACAATTGATCACCTAGTGCAGGAACTCGCGTTGCAGAATGTGAAACCAATATTTCATTAAAAAATTTATTCATCTTAAAAAAATTAATCAACTAAATATCTATGCATCTCGTTTCTCAGCAGTTTACATCTCCCATAAATTGAAAGAAACTTTCATTATAATATTAATAATAGTAATAAAATAAACGAGTTCTTAACCATTCACATTTAATGCACAAACTTATCTAACAATCTCGTTATTCAGGTCTTGCATGACTTATCCTTAAAAGTTTGAGAATGGTCAGCTTTTAAATAAATAATATTTTTTATAACAAAACTTGTGATTTCATTATTTTCCATTACTTCTTTTTTCGCCTCGGCGTCACCAATGCATCGTCATCGATGGCCAGGTTCCTTCCGCTTTCCAAGCACAAACAGTATTGCAAAATTACTCGTTCAACTAATTTAGTACTGTTCTTAATGGTTATTAACTCATTCGTTAGCATTAGAGTTTAAAAAATCCTCTGAAAACACGATATTTGCAACTCAAAAACTACTCGCTTAGCCTTACGAAGTGACGTCCATTGCTTCCAAACTCGTCGTTCACTTGCCATTTCCACAACATCATACACATTATTTTTCCAGCGCGTTTACTGATAGATTCATAGTTTTCAGCGGCTGGTTCAACTCATGAAAACATGCGACGAAGGTGCACGAGACGGATCTAACAGCTTCTTCTTTGCTATTACGCATCAATTAGTTTATTTACCTGAAAGCTCTGGGAGCTACATTGTCATTGACTTATCACTACTTCATATAGGTAAGTCTTTACTTTTTTCATTTGCCTCTATTTTATTTCCCAAATATTTTTCCTGTCTAATAAGAAGCATTTTATATTCTACCACCTTGACAATTTCATGTCACTAAAGTGCCTAATTTTATAAAAATAACAGTGTGGTCATAGTGCTGAACTAAATTGCAAGTACTTACATTGTTTTCTTGTGATTTCTGTTGCCATTAAATTGACTTTTACCTCTTCGCACAGACTCTACGATTCCAGGATGATGTAAGCATTGAATTTTCATCATGGGATATCCAGTAATTCATAAACCAAGAATACTTGTGGAAAATGACCAGCTTTTTTTTTACCTGAAAAGAAATTGAATGATTGTTTGCAGGTCTTTCCAAAAAGTAACCTGAACATGAATTATGAATGAATGTAGGTGATTACATGGAATACACGATTCCTTTGCAGACCTCATCACTCTAAAGGTGAAGCTAGTGGTGCTGTAAAATGGCACATAGTTTCTCGTTCTAGTGATGGTATCGACAGCAGTAGTGTCTATTGAGTCTGTAGTGGCCAGTTCAGAAAATGTCAATAATGAAATTGGAAACTTCCACCTGCTTCAAACTTGCAGAACGTGAAGATTGCATCTTAAAGTGGTGAGGAATAGAATGAAGATTATTTATTTTTTATAAAGAAACTGAAAACATCTTATTAATATCGGAATAGCGATAGCGTAACAGTAACTGGCACTTTTTTGGTCTCAAACACATTAAGAGGGTCGAATAACGATTGGCCATTTCTCAGTCGAGTATCTAATCATTGCTAAACTTTTATAATGTTCAAGAGGCCACAATCGGAACAAAATAGAGGTTTGGGAATAAACTAAGTAAAATAGAGCAGACCGTAAATAGGCAATGGCGGCATTCAGAAAGATATGTGCTAGACGGCCATTGAGTTTTACATAATGAATTTTCTCCTGAAGCTCAAGAGTTTTTGAGAAAATGAAATGTAATAACTTTCTGGTGCCTTTACCACAGTCTTTCTTTCTTTCTTTCTTCTGAGACCGGACTACCTTCTCGATTTTACTGCACACCCTCTGTCTTCCATCTATCGGCGTGTAAGAGACCTTCCAGAGCTTCCTGAGGTAACTACCACTTCCTGGTGATAATTCTCAGTGAACTCGTTCGTTCTCCGAACATCGCGCCGCTTGAGGCCCATCTCGATCATGCACCACTACATACGCCTGCAGTAACCCCCTTTCCGCGCTTTACCGTTGTTGTGAATGTAGGGAGCCATTTCCTCAAAATACATTCACAGTCAAATTGCTCAAAGACCTCTCACACAGTTACGTCAGGCCAAGAGATCATGAAGGGATTAAGGAATTGCTAATTGTTGTTGCCTCGAACATGCAACGAGCTATGTAAATTTTGAAGCCAAAACTTCGTTAGCAGCATGCAACTCGCTTAACACGAAATTCGTCGTAAGGCAAACAAAATTTGGGTCCCGTCAAACAAACATAGTAATGAGGATATATATGAAAATCAGATAACGCGAATTTTTGTAACAAGAATACCGATTATTTCAGTCCCTTGGAATTCGTGTTAACGAGGGTTTACTGTCTAATCTTCTATATTCCATAAAAATACAATTGGAGTGTCTGTGATTTTTTATAACATTTAATTTCATCTAAAGTTTCATAATTTCATTTAGATGATATAAAAAACAATTTAATTTGTTTTTAAGATTTTTATCTTCTTGTCCAGGATAATTCTTGTCTTAATCGATTTAGATTGTGTTAGAGAGTATTTTGTCCGACATCACTTACGCTAATTTTATAATTTTTTTCTCTTACATGAACAATAATGTACGATTGTTTTTTTCATACAAATATACAGTTTTATACCTTGATGATATTTTGTTCACATGACCGTCAACAGAGATAACTACCTCTATGAGATTTCGTAAAACACTCATTAACCCCTTTCCTACATCCTAGAGCACATTTTAAGCAACCTCATAGAGAACCAGACAGTGAACCAATTGCCGATTACATTTCCTTCCTGACTTTTCCTCAAAATACATTACATTACACACAAAATACATTACAAAATACTTTAAAAAATACAAATCATTGTTAAGAAAAGTCATAAGGCAGGCTAAAATCATGAAACACGATCAGGATATTTTTAACTCAAATAACAAAATAAAATCAATGTGGGATATAGTAAAAAATGCGACCAAACCAACTAGAAACCTTGTAGAGAATGTTGTTTTAAAAGATAAGGATAGAGATGTGAACGATCCGGCAACAGTGGCTAGTCTCTTTAACCAATACTTTTCGAGAATTGCTGTCGATCTCACTAAGGGTTTTCAGCCACAAAATTCAACATCTGACGTTTCCCTAAAAATCTTAGACACTATGTTCGTTTCCGAAACCTCTTCCTATGAAATTCTCAAAATAATCGGTAAATTAAAAAATAAATATTCGGCCGGTTTAGATGAATTTCCGGATTGTTTGTTAAAGACGTGCGCGCCAGCCATTATACACCCGTTAACTTACATATTTAATGCATCCTTATGCACCGGAATTTTTCCAGATATTTTTAAAACAGCTAAGATTAAGCCGCTCTTCAAAAAAGGCAACAAAAATGAAGTTCAAAATTATCGGCCAATTTCTCTTTTGTCAGTTTTTTCAAAAATATTACAGAGACTTTTTTATGTGCGAATGGAAACCTTTCTCAATAAACACGACGCGTTTTCAAATTGCCAACATGGATTCCGGAAATCAAAATCTACGGAAACAGCCATTTTTTCTTTTCTTAAGAATGTTGCCTCATCATTGGATCAAAACGAAGCAACTATTGGAATATTTTTAGATCTTTCAAAAGCTTTTGACGTCTTTGATCATAACATTTTACTTTCAAAATTACCTTCGTATGGAATCCGTGGTATTGCTCTAGATTGGCTATGTTCGTTCCTTAAACAACGATCTCAGAGAGTAGAAATACCTTACTGGAATGATGGAACTTTATGTACACACCTTTCCGGTTCTTTGCCAATTGCACGTGGAGTCCCGCAAGGATCGATTTTAGGCCCTATTCTCTTCCTATTATACGTAAATGACATGCCCTTAGCGATTCGAAACGGAAGAACAGTTCTCTTTGCGGATGATACAAATATTCTTTGCAACAAAGAAACCGTAAATAGTACAATATCAGACGTTTCAAATTGGTTCCGTAATAACAAATTAAAAGTAAATGAAAATAAAACAGTTTCAATGCAGTTTTCCATATCAAATAAAAAATTCTGTACTCCATTGAAAATGAACGGAGTGCCATTGACTGATGTTAATGTAACAAAATTTTTAGGTCTATCAATTCAGTCAAACCTCAAATGGAATGCCCACTTAAATGAATTGAACACAAAATTAAGTTCATTATGCTACGCGTTCAGAATTCTTTCAAATTCCGTCAGCCTTCATACAGCTCGTTGTGTATATTTTGCCAATGTTCACTCCCGCCTGAGATATGGCATAATATTCTGGGGAAACACATCTTATAGCTCACAGACTTTCAGATTACAAAAAAGAATTGTACGAATAATAAGCAAATCCAACCCACGTGATTCTTGTAAGTCACTCTTTATTAATCTAGGAATTTTACCATTACCTTGTCTCCTGATTCACGAATCAGTAGTTTTTGTCAAAAATGACTTACTTAAGGGCGGGAATATATTTTCAGCAAACGCCGATGTCTATAAGTATAACACACGACGTAGTAATCATATTCACCAGGTGGCAGTATCAACAGCTCACTACAAAAAATTCACATACAATTCATGTACATTACTATACAACACTTTGCCAGAAGACATTAAACGATTAAATTCGATAGAAAAGTTTAAGTCCCAAGTAAAATCTTTTCTGCTGCATAACTGTTTCTATACAATTCGAGACTATACCGAGCATCAAAAAGGAAAGTAGAATTAATTTTAACAATGATAGTTAATGTAATTATTCATCATTTGGACTGTATAATTCTAAAGAACCTGTAACAAGTATTGTACCACAGTTTCTGGGTTGATGACCACCATTTCGATCAGGTTTTTCGTCCAGTTCCCCTGATCCTTGAGCAAATGCTGAGATGGTCCCTTGTTTTGCTTGTGGACATAAATGTAACTTCATTATTTGTGCAAGTCTTCTGAGTTTCAGTGGGAAATATAGTTATTCAAATGATCGTTTTTCATATTATCGCGGCAAAAAGTATTATTCTTTCATGAAGAACATGAGGGTTCAGGGCAGGAATTTATAGCTAATTTACCTTTGAAAATGTATTTTATTATATAGGAGCGAATATTTTGTCAACAAAACTCGAAAAAACCTCTCTTTTCTGTATTCAAAATTCGACTAAAATATGGTTTAGGATAGAGACCACAGAATTATGAAAACGTGCACAAAAATCACTTCTCCCCATAGCTCGTCATACGCAGTTTTTAACTGTTTTTTGACGTAAATAAATAAATAAATAAATCCTCAAACTGCTCCTGACACCAGTCTCTTTAGCTTCGGTAAAACCAGTGTTGTTTCCACTAGAATTAAATCCTGTATCCCAAAAGATCTATTCCGTTCCCCATAATCTAAAGAAATAATTACCTTACCTCTCACTCTATACCTTTCTCTCCCCCTACTATCAATTTCGTAAAATTAATAACAGTCGTCATAGAGGTACCCAGTTGGGATATCCTCGCTCAGAAATGCGGGTTTGGTGTGCTTAGCAGCAGTTACTAGTGTTTTGGGTCACTGTAGTGCATCCGTTAACTATATTATATAAATATAAACTAAATCTGACTCACTTGTAGTGACAATTCTACTGATCTGGTTAAATGAAAAAGAAATTAAGTCTGTACTTTTTCCGCGAATACCCTGCTCAGACCAATTGAAGTTCGGAATTGTTTCTGGAAGTTTCCTGGGAGTATGCAACAATGCATTTATTCACGACCGCTCATAGCAACGATGGAGGTAGCAAACGCGGCAGGGCGGTCCAGGTGAGGCAGGATGAAGCATGACGGGGAAGGGTTAGGAGGAAGAAGTTGGAGTTGGGCGGGTGGGTCGGGGCAGGACTAAGAATGCCGGGACTGAGCATGGGAGTCCACGGTGGGCCAGGCTGTGTCAGGACAGGGTAGGACGGGAATACATCATTATATAGAATTAACTAGGAAAACCCGGCAGTTTGCCCTTCATCTCCCTTTTCCCCTCCTATCACCCTTTGTCACTGTCTCTCTAAGGTCCTAGAACACCTCGTTTAGGAGATATTTGACGATATAGATTCAAAATGCTGCCAAGTGTGTTGCATTTGACGTGAATATTTAGTTTTGTTCTACAGCGTCATGTAGTGAAGTTACAACAGAATTAGCAGCACATAAACCTTCTGGGTGAAAAAACACATAGAAGTGACAACTTTCATGGAGATCAGTCCAACAGCGTTGGAGTTTAGCTCTTATATATATATATATATATATATATATATATATATATATATATATAATTTTAGATTAGAAAAGTGATCGATCCCCAGATAAGAACAAAATGTTAATATGTCATATTTTAATTATAAGTAGTACATCTGTATATCCTGCGAGGGCACATCAGTGCATATTTCATGCTTTGTATTTCTTTCAAGATCGGGGCTTTTGGAAAATTTTTTGCACTAGTTGCACAGCTCGGACTTCGGCTCACACCAACAACTGACAAGAAAATGTCTGGTAGTTTTTGAAAAAATGCTTCTTGTGTGTTCTGCAGACATTTATCGTGCCTACAACATCTTCCGGTGCCTCTGGATCGTCTATTTTCTGCAATCTTTAGAGGTGATTCATAAATTATCCTACCATGAAACAACACATATGGATAAGAAATGATAGTTCAAATTTTGTACCTCCGTGTACCACTGTGCGGCTGCTGCATTGCGCACAGTGGTACATATTTAATACCACCGTGCTGGAAAGAGGTATAACAGTTTATTTTGAAGCCATTGGCTATGTCTTATTAAATTGAGCTGGAACTGTGCGACCTTTGCGCTTCGACCGCAGTCGCAGGAAGACAGGTTGCTCACCTTTTACACATGCAGCACGCTGCTGAAATTCGTATAACCGGCGCAGGAGATGCACACGTGGGCGACAGCGAGTATATCCAATCAAATTATACTTGGATTTTTATTTCTTGGTGCGTTTGAGCCGGTCTTCACGACGGACTATCTCACGGCATTTCGCGTCTTTCTCGGTTTTGCCGCAACATGTCGCAAGATTGCCAGCACTGCTCGATACCGTCGCGATCATGCGACATTTAGCGGCACGACCGAGAAAGCCGCGAAATGCCGTGAGACATTCCATCGTGAGGAGAGGCCCTCACGCGCCAAGAAATAAAAAACAAGTATATAACCAGAAAATCGTGTGCTCTAGGTTTCGAATCTGTTAATATAGTTGCTCAAAAGTACTTCCCACCTTTCTTTGTGCTCCAACACATCACACGCAGCAGTCAGCTCAGTAAAAAATTAGAATGTAACATTTCTCCATCGCGGGCAGACGCTTTGCGTGGGATGTAAAGTTTTTACGCATTTGTGCAATTCAAAGTCCTATTCTCAGGCAGATCAACACTAGCACTAATGTGCAAGTTGTTTAAAATGTTTATTTCAGTTATGCGGTATTCGCTAAATGCAAAGCTGTGATTAATGTTGAAATTTCTATGACAATTTACGAACTGTGTCTATTCACCGAGATGAAGGAAGAACTGAACTTGCGCCACGCTATCCTATAAAACTGAGCATTTGCAGAAACGCTCAAACGCCAGTTTTCCAAAAACGACTCAATTTTTTCTTTAAGTATTTTTCTATTGAAGTACACTCTATAAGATGACATCAATTAATTTTTCTAACTAGTACGAGAAAGTCTGTGTCATTCTGTAGCACCACTAGTAAAAAAGTTGAGTGATTGTTGAGTAATAACTCTAAGAGGAGGAAAAGTTTCGGTATGACGTGCATTCTTATTTTCTTTTTGTTTTAATTTGGGCTCAAAAGCTATAGATCAGCAAGCAAGCAGTAGGGGAACTCAAAATGAATTAACTATAGAAAGTGGTAGAACAAGAGACGGTTGTGTTAATTTCAGTATTTAGTGTAGCGCTATTGACTAGTGAGTTTGATTGAAAGAATAAAGTAAGGAATAAAATCTGTTTGTGATACTCTGTCACAGGAAAACTGTACCAAGTATCAAGTGACAAGACGGTTCATAGTTTCATTTCAGATAAGGGCTAGCTACAAGACAGATATATTTTGTATAAAATCCTGCTATTTAGTAAATTCCAGTTTTTTAATAGATTGTACCTAGCATTTATCACAGTAGTACTATATCCATATTCCAAAGTATCTGGAATACGCTCCCAACAGTCCACAATAAAATAAATAATGTGACTTCCTTTTGTTCCCACCCTCACCTTGATCAGCTCAGAGATAGGGAAAATCGCAATACACTCGTAGTTCGTTTATAATTTTTATAGTATTTCTCTACACTTCTATTTTATCTAACACATCTTTTTCTTTCATCAAGAAGTAATTTTTTTCTAGGGTCGGTGTTTGTTTTAAAAAATACTGTCCAAAAGTAATAATCACAACAATAAACAGAATGTATAATTACGACATGCTTTGATCAAATATTGTAGGATAGACTTCGTGCTGGAAACTAATCTGCTAATCATTGTCAACACTGCTCGTGCTTGGTTATAGGCTTTTGCAGCTTCCTATTTTTTTTCGTAGCAAGCAATTAATCAGCAGTCATGGGACTCGCGGCGGTTTTGTGTTTTTACCTAAAGTCTTCGAACGTTGGAATATCTTTTTCGGATATGGAACATTAAAATGGTTATAACCATATTCACTTTAAAATTTCATAAGAAATTTTTCGAGACAAATGCTTTGTCTACAACAATATGTGTTCTCTACTAAGAGGAAAAAAATAATTTGGTAAATAATAGGTAAATAATAATTGCCTCCTTCCGTACAAGAATCATAGAAAATTATTCAGTAGAATAATTTTTACTTCAAGCAATCGAAGGTTCTGTAACCTAAAATACGTACGTACCTCACGGTGGAGCAACGAGTTGTTATATAAATGAGATTAGTGTCGATTCTTTCACAGTACAGACCATGCAAAATCAAATGAATGGGATGGCATGACCTAACTGCTTTGGCAAGAAGACATTTGAATCAAACTAACAGGTGTTTAGCCCCTAAGGACAGCTGCTGTAATTAGGATATTGATTTCTCATTTCCGTTCATTGATCGTACGGGAGATTATCCATTTAACGAGACTATAACGTGCACTTTTCCCCCTTTAATTAGAATAGTGGGGTTAGGAGTTCTTATTCATGGTCTTTATTCTAGGTTGTGTGTGAGTGTTAGTTCTCCGTACAGAAAAAAGTGAAAATAAAATATAATGTTCCTGACTAATTAATTTACTTTCAAAAGTAAATATACAAATTTTGAGAGAAAATCAGACACCAATATCCTTTTCATCGGAAATGGTATATCATCTTCGCAGGACTAGAAGAACACGACTATCTAATTAACACAGGGAATAATAAAAAGAGTACAGACATACGAAAATATAACAATTTTTATTTGCAAAAATAACAAACTATAATAATGTAATAAGTTAATCGAGAGCTTTTCAGCTATTATTGACGTCTTGGTTAATCCTTGAATCACGTCTGGTCAAAATATTGAAGTAAAATATATTTTTCAATTCAAATCAAAATGTTATTGTAAATAATCATGTTTTCCCATTTACATTTTACTCCGTTTACAATCTTTTATAATGACTGACAAAATGTACCAGTGCCAAAATAAGGTTGGTGAAAATAAAAAAGAACGAAGAAATGAAAATAATTCTGATTAAGATCTGTTTTTTCAATGTAGTATATATGTGTCGTTAATCTATTTTTTCAATAAATAATTTTATTAATTATTTTAAGGTGTCTTAACTGATGTTGGCACACACCACAATAAGCTATGAAGATAAAACATTTCCTATTGTTTTCTTTCTATAATGGAATAAATAATTTTCGCAGGGACATTAAATGGATTGCATCTTTCAAAGTACTTGTGCGCTTTTCTTAAAATTCAAAACAGTAAACTAGAATGAGACCGATTCATATACTGGGCGTTTTACCATGGCATATCGCACTACCTCTGCCTCTGATACAATCAGCACAAAGATACAAATTAAGTGCGGCAGAATAAATCATAATTGCAAAACTGCCAAGGAAGTTTGGCTTTCGTACATCGTTCATTTCTCTTTTGTTTTCCATAAAGTAAAAAGTAAGCTGTTGGGGAGTCAGATACCAATGGAATACTCTGATGATTTTTTTCTCCCAGTAAGCTTTTATGCAAATGTTTTATACATCTGTTTCGTAAACTATTGTTTTGTGATGCCGTTCGCTATCCATGCTGATAAGATGAGTTAAGCCACTAGAGGCTTATCCATGTCCATGGCCGTGCTTTTTGCTGCCGTGAAAGCCACTCTTTTTGGCGTAGTGGCTCTCGTGACCATAATGACCTTGATGGCCATGATGTCCTTTATGTCCCTTGTGACCCGACCTGTGATGGCCCTTCCCATGTTGGCCTTTCTTTCCATATTGGTCTCCTCCAGAACTTTTCTGAAATTCAATATTACATTAATGAATAGTGGAATTATAAGCAATATAAAACCTTATTGCATTAAATATCTAATGATTTAATTTTAAAACATAATGAATTAATACTTGTGTGACATTTACAAAACCATTTGGATTTCAACAATTGGTGAGTAGTAACAAATAATAGTTTTGATGTAGATTTACCATTCCACGTTCTAAGCTTATTCTTATAATTTTACTGAATAACATGCGATAGTTCATGATCGAAGTTTCTGAGTAGAGTATCAGGAGGAACAAATAACGAAATGTCATTAATAGGGCCCGGATAATTATGTAATTACATATTTTCCTAAAGTAACGCTATCAAGTCGAATCAACAATATATTCACGTTTTACGTCGATTAGTAGTCAAAAACGTTGAGTTTTTAGTACATTTATTTACATATTTTGCCCGAAATTATATATATTTACATATTTTACATAAATGAACATATTTTTACATATTACTGGATTTTTCCATTATCCTACATTTAAAAAATATAGTTCTTTATTTTTTATTTCTGGTTTTGATGAGTATACTGTAGTGATACCGAATAGATTCAAGTTCATTCTGCCGCAAAATAACTCCACGCAGGCGGCGACGCGAGAGATGCGAGGCGCCACGGGGGCGACCCGAGGGCCAGGCGAGGCGCCACGGTGTCGGCACCCTTCGCTCCATAATTCGTCGCGGACACGTGTGCCCCAACTCTGGGTAGCCGCTCTGCACACGACCCCTTCAGTATTTTTCCACGACGCCTGGAACTCTTCCGTCAACCTCCCTAGAGATTCCTAGCCCCTCACACCCCCCCGGTCGTTAATAACTGCCCCTTTTCGACGCAAAATTAAAGCGAGAGGGAGCGATAACCAGCCCCTCTCTCACTCTTTTCTCGGCCTCGAAAACATCCTCTGATTGGGCAGAAAATATCTAATGCGCAGTACCCTTTCGCCAATAGCAACCAGAATTCGGGTTTGTTCTAGAATATTCCAGAGTCACAGGGATAATTTTGGTAGGGGGAACGAGGTTTCCTAAAACTTGGAGCGACGAGGCACAAAAGAGAGCTGGGGAGCTGTGTTCAGAATCGGACGCAAGTGGCGGCCGCAGGGGGGAACCTGTTATATTCTGTTGTGGCGTTCGGTTCGATGGACTTAGAAAAATTATTAAGTTTCTTGTAGAGTTTGGGTACAAGACTTCTGTGACGAACGCAGGCCGCAGAACAGTATTATGAACATTTGACAGCAATTCGTATTATATTACGTCCGATTTACGTGCGAACTCGAGACTCTCTTTTCCTTAGTGAATTTGTGCGATAATTCACGGGCTCATTAGTATCAAAGTATTGTGAGATCGACCGGGAATGAACCGACCGTGTCAGTGAATGAACTGTGCTGACCCATTCACCGCAGCGAGCAGACGGCGCTTTTGTGTTCCGGCCGCCTTGGCCGCTACCCTCGCAAGTACCTGATCTGACCTACATTTTCCGAGCGGCGCCCCTCGCTCGCCACGAACCTCGCAGCCAGCTGACCTGAGGTCGTTCAACTTCAGTGGGTGGCGCAGGCCGCCTAACAGAGGTATTTTCTGTTTGAGTGTCTTATGTCGTACCCGCGATCGAGAGGCGTGAACAGTACATCAGATAATCAGTGTTGACTTCCTCTCGACCGGGCGACGAAGAGGAGTTCCCGGCCGCGCATGGCCGTCAAGCGGGAATTCGCGCGCGAAGAAGAGTTTCATCTGATTGTAATCACTTTGTAATTTTTGTTCTCTTATGTGCATGACATTTCATTTTTTTTGTTTTATTTCGATTTTGGGGGCATGCTCGCCAGAGTTATCATCACCAGACCATTAGCGTTTTCTTTTTTTTAATGAATAAATTCAACTTGTTCTAAATTCACATGTTTGACTTCTCATTCAACCTAGGCCACCGGCTTCCTCCATCTTCGCCGTTTCAGGTAATCTGTCGACTGAGCGGGCCGGCTACCCGTCTGAGGCGCCCAACCGAAGACCCGAGGGTAGTTGCAATTGGCTTTCCCACCGTGGGGCTCGATTAACGCGAAATAATCGTAATTTTCATTTTTTAATATCCCAGATAAGCGCCCTGAGATTTCTCTGCCTAAATTATTAAATTGTTTAAATTATTAAGATGATGGATGGAAGCACGGTGTAGAGAAGTTAATAACTTATGGTCTGTTGAGGATGTCATTTTGTACTGTGTTTTCCTTGTAAGTGTCATTGTCTTGTGTTGTGTTGTGTTGTGTGAATACCGTGTGCGCGTACTAAAACAAGTGAAACCGCGTAACATTGTAAAAATGCAGGACGAATCAGGTATTGACGTGACGGGTGAAGACAGTTTTGAGGAGCCGTCGACGCAAGGTCCCACCTTAAGTGAGATCTTGCGCGTTATGAGAGAAATTTCAGATAACACTGTTGCCAAATTTGAGGAGAAATTTTCAGACAACGCCGCTAAATTGAAAGAAATTAAAGACCAGTCAGATAGCAATGTCGCAAAATTAGAGGAGAAAATCTCAAATAATGCCGCGAAATTAGAGGAGAAAATCTCAAATAACACTGCCAAATTACAGGAAATGTTAGATGAACGGTTCACAGCACATGAGAGCAAGTGTGAGGACAGATTTAACCGAATCGAAAGTCATTTGGAAGCCCAAGCAAATAAATTAGAAAGTCTCGAGCAAAAACTTAACCATGAAATAGGGATTTTAAAGAATCAGGTCGAAGGCAGATGCGGGGAAATAGAGGGGAACGTAGAAAAACTCAGTCAGGAGTTGGGAAGGGCACAAGCGGAAACTACCGAAAATTTCAAAATTTTTAAAATCGAAATTCAGACCAAATTACAGGCATGCGACGACAAAGTAGAAGCGTGCTGTGAGTCGGTTACTGAAAAGATCATTGAAGTTAAGCAGGAAATGGGCGAAAAATTTAATAAAATCGGACAGAAACTCCATTCAGAAGTGTCGCATATCCACGAAAAGTTCGCGCAAGTAGGCAATATTAGTGAGGAAAACATCAGGGAGAGAGAAGCCAAATTAAAAAGGGAAATTGATCGTACTGTCCTAGAATTGGTAAAGGAGGAAATTGAAAAGGAACGCGAGAATTACCCAAATCCGAATTCTGGTGGCTCAGGCCTTCGCTTCTCGTGGGCTCCACCGCAAAACCTGTATTTTTCCGGAAAACCCGATGAAAATCCCAAAGTTTTCCTTGACCGGGCGGAAAATTACATGAATCTCACGAAGGCGGTACCTTCACACTTGAAGGCTAAATTTATGCAAGAATTGTTGAAAGGCAATGCATCTTATTGGATTTCCACTTTAAACCCTTTCCCTCAAAATTATGAAGAGTTTCGGGAGAAGTTTCTGAATCGATACTGGGGCGAACAACGGAGATATGAGTTCGAGCGGAAGATTTTAGAATCGCGATGGGAAAACCGCCACGGGCAGTCCTATTTAGACTACGCCATGGAGAAAATCTCCGCCATCAAGCTGTGTGACCCGCAGGCAAACGACCGAAAAATCATCTGGTTACTGACAGCTCATTTCCCAACGTATGTACAGAATATTGTCAACAGCGTGGAGTGTAGAGATTTAGAACGTTTCCAAGAACTGTTGGCACAATTTGATAGAACGCGGGACAACTATCACAATGAGAACCGCGACAGAAATCGCAGGCCCGACGGAAACTACCAAGGCAGGCCGCAGTGGCATAGAGATAATAGGGCCGGAGGGAACGAGGCAGATGATCGGCGAGCGCCGCCCGAATCCCGTGAGAACCGTGGACATCGCGATGAGAGAGATGGACGGCAAAATTCATCCCGGCCGGCTTCAACAAATTAGAAACGTCCCAGCTGTCTCGGTATCTGGGTGACGGACGAGTTTCTTTAGAGATACCATTTCATGCGATCATATCAGTGAATTATGCCTTTTTTGATTTTAACGAAGACGAGGATGTGACTATCAAAGAACGTGCCAGAAAATGCCCTATTATTGAATCCTTTATGGGAAATTTATGTGTCCAAGCTCTTATTGATACTGGTAGTGAAATTAGTGCTGTGTCAAAGAAATTTTATGCGCGACTTATAAGCGAGCGGATTCCAGTACCGACATTACCTACCGTCAGATGCTATGTCATAGGGGTTGGGAGAAAACGAAGCAAGCCAATTTCAATGCAGGTCCTGATTTCAATTAATATAGGAGATATGTTGTTTGATGTGCCCTGTCTAGTAATTGAAGATCTTAATCATGATGTTATTTTGGGGGTTGATTTTTTAAGAGAAAACGGTGGAATAATAGATTTTTCCAGAAATGTTATGAGTTTCGGTGCCGGTAAAGAAATTATTATTCAAGATGACGGGGAAGATAGGATTGATCTTAGCATTTCTAGTGCAACTTGGGAAGGGGGGGAAACGACGAAGGGGATTATTTGCCAAAATGTGCAAAAATGTGATTTTTGAACTATGATGAACGCTCCCAGTTGCAGACAGTGCTACTTGATTATTTACATGTCTTCGGTCGCCCCGTTCATCCAATTAAAGACTTTTGTTTTCGAATTAGGGTTACCGATGACTCGCCGTTTAAGATGAAAAACTATCCTATTCCACAAGCTTTAAGGGGGGAAGTTGATGAGACCGTCAGAAAAATGATTGACGAGGGCATCATCGAGAGATCAGTGACCGCCTATCTAAATCCGATTGTCGTTGTAAAAAAGAAAGACGGAGGGGTCAGAATTTGTTTAGACGCTCGCAGAATTAATGAAGTGACCGTTCCAGAAAATGAGGCGCCGCAGAATATTGATGATATTCTTTGGAAGTTTAACCAAACAAAAATTTTCTCAGCTTTGGATTTTTCTAGTTCGTACTGGCAAATTGCTATTCACCCAGACGACAGAAAATTTACAGGATTCCTTTACAACGGCCTCACTTATGTCTGGAAGCGGATGCCTTTCGGCCTAAAGAACAGTGGCGCAGCCTTCATTCGATGCTTAGATGGAAAATTAGGTGACGAACTCAAACGCTTCGTTACGCCTTATATTGACGACCTTGTGATTTCATCTCGAAATTTTCAGGAACATCTTTGTCATTTAAGGCGACTGTTAGAATGCCTTTCTACCAATCAAATGAGATTAAATGTAGCTAAGTCACAGTTTTGCACACGTGAAATTTCTTTTCTAGGCTATTGTGTTAATACAGAAGGTGTTGGTTCGAACCCCGCGAGTGAGTGATCAGCCTGCAGGTCTTTTCCATAAGTTTTTTCCATTGTTTACTGGACCATTTATTATTGAAGCCATTCCGCACCCTAACGTGTGCCAACTTAAAGATGCAAACGGTCTCCCAGCAGGCAAATTCAATTTTTTTAATCTGCGACCCTTTAAAGAATGAAAACTTAATTCCAAACTTTATTAATCTCTAAAATAAACTCGCCAGAACCGTACAGCTTACCGAGTAGTTCGTGATAGCCGTGCCTTCACTGTTTAAGAAATAATATTTGTAACCGTAGATTAGGGAATTCAGATTTTCTTGTAGTTTATTAGTTTATTTTATTACTCCACCATTATTAGGGTTAATGAGTTTAATTTAAGGGTAATTATTTGAATAAGACCTTTTATGTAATTGTTATCACAGAAATTAGTCGTTAGAATTCGGTACCATTTTTTTTAAATTTTTTTTGACGAGATAAGCATCTCAGGTTTCAAAACTTCTCACCACGCCTTACGAATTTTAAAACACGATGCATATCTCTACTGCGGGAAGGGAGGCCAATGTAGTGATACCGAATAGATTCAAGTTCATTCTGCCGCAAAATAACTCCACGCAGGCGGCGACGCGAGAGATGCGAGGCGCCACGGGGGCGACCCGAGGGCCAGGCGAGGCGCCACGGTGTCGGCACCCTTCGCTCCATAATTCGTCGCGGACACGTGTGCCCCAACTCTGGGTAGCCGCTCTGCACACGACCCCTTCAGTATTTTTCCACGACGCCTGGAACTCTTCCGTCAACCTCCCTAGAGATTCCTAGCCCCTCACACCCCCCCGGTCGTTAATAACTGCCCCTTTTCGACGCAAAATTAAAGCGAGAGGGAGCGATAACCAGCCCCTCTCTCACTCTTTTCTCGGCCTCGAAAACATCCTCTGATTGGGCAGAAAATATCTAATGCGCAGTACCCTTTCGCCAATAGCAACCAGAATTCGGGTTTGTTCTAGAATATTCCAGAGTCACAGGGATAATTTTGGTAGGGGGAACGAGGTTTCCTAAAACTTGGAGCGACGAGGCACAAAAGAGAAGCTGGGGAGCTGTGTTCAGAATCGGACGCAAGTGGCGGCCGCAGGGGGGAACCTGTTATATTCTGTTGTGGCGTTCGGTTCGATGGACTTAGAAAAATTATTAAGTTTCTTGTAGAGTTTGGGTACAAGACTTCTGTGACGAACGCAGGCCGCAGAACAGTATTATGAACATTTGACAGCAATTCGTATTATATTACGTCCGATTTACGTGCGAACTCGAGACTCTCTTTTCCTTAGTGAATTTGTGCGATAATTCACGGGCTCATTAGTATCAAAGTATTGTGAGATCGACCGGGAATGAACCGACCGTGTCAGTGAATGAACTGTGCTGACCCATTCACCGCAGCGAGCAGACGGCGCTTTTGTGTTCCGGCCGCCTTGGCCGCTACCCTCGCAAGTACCTGATCTGACCTACATTTTCCGAGCGGCGCCCCTCGCTCGCCACGAACCTCGCAGCCAGCTGACCTGAGGTCGTTCAACTTCAGTGGGTGGCGCAGGCCGCCTAACAGAGGTATTTTCTGTTTGAGTGTCTTATGTCGTACCCGCGATCGAGAGGCGTGAACAGTACATCAGATAATCAGTGTTGACTTCCTCTCGACCGGGCGACGAAGAGGAGTTCCCGGCCGCGCATGGCCGTCAAGCGGGAATTCGCGCGCGAAGAAGAGTTTCATCTGATTGTAATCACTTTGTAATTTTTTGTTCTCTTATGTGCATGACATTTCATTTTTTTTGTTTTATTTCGATTTTGGGGGCATGCTCGCCAGAGTTATCATCACCAGACCATTAGCGTTTTCTTTTTTTTAATGAATAAATTCAACTTGTTCTAAATTCACATGTTTGACTTCTCATTCAACCTAGGCCACCGGCTTCCTCCATCTTCGCCGTTTCAGGTAATCTGTCGACTGAGCGGGCCGGCTACCCGTCTGAGGCGCCCAACCGAAGACCCGAGGGTAGTTGCAATACATCCAAACAAACAATTCAGCATTGTCAAACCTTTTTATTTCTGTAGCCTCCTCTCTAAAATGAAGCTTTTATTACGCGCTGAAATGAGTGTATCCATAAATGACAACGGTATTGGAAGTAAAAGGGGAAGGCGACGATGCAATCCATAGCTTCTGTTAGTTTTCAGCGCGAGTATTGCAGAGAACAGAAAGGAAGTTTGATTTGTAAAAATGATATCTTTAGCAGGCGATATCGCGCACCCACTTCGCATATTTTAAATGTCTCCTTTGACCTTGATACCCTTCACCAGAAACTACACGTACCAGTTCAAGAAGGGCCATTGACATTTTTCTTTCCCTGATTTTTACATGCATCCCTCTACCGTCGTTCGTAAATTATCTCTTTGGACCGAAAATCTGAAGTAAAATCTCGCCGTGGAACTGATGTGAAAGGAAATCATAATGGCATGGTTGTGATAGATTTAATGAACGTTTAAAAGTGTAAGCCTTATTTTGTTAACTTGTGAAGTGTTACCCAAATGCAACCATCAAACTATTACAAAACTTTTTAACGATACAACGGGATTTTTGTGGCCTAATGAATTAAAACATAATGTCTTCCTTCCGGTACTAGTGCAGCGCAGTACATGTGCAAGGCAGCATATGCAGATATTGTTCCAAAATTACTACTTCTAACCTATCTTGTGCATGCGTTGTGTTTGCATAACTGATTAGATCTCAGTTTGATAAAGTTGACGCATTGATTTCCAATACAAAAAAGGATTAACGAGATGGGGCACCTGGATTGACGCTATGAGCTACAATACTCAAAATTTTGATTTTGTAATATAAGTTACACATCAATTTGATTCTGAAGCTGCAGCATCTATAAGCATATCGAAGCAATTGTTTGAGACTCAAAAGCTGAACAACTATATTGCCCCATTTTTCAGTAAGCAATACAATTAAATTTTTGTAAACATGTTCCTTGAAACTTTCTGGTAACTTTGAAATTACCCAATTAGCAGTCGCTTCTTTAAAATCTGTTCATTTATCATTCGAGGGTCAATAGGGGGATCTAGTGAAGAAAAAGATGTCTTCCGTTCTGGAGAAAACCCAGAATTCGATACAATTTGTGCTATTAGTGCAGTGAAATGAGGGGACAATTCTGTGACACAGGATCCAGAAAACGGAGAAGAATAGAAAGTGTATTTGACATGAATGTTTAGATGCGTTTTTAAACAAATCCTTCATATTTTTCAGTCAAAATGCAATTCATCACGTCTCCTTGATCTTACTTTACCTTCCTTTAGAGACCTCATTTATAAAGATTGGTTGCGTATTAGAGCCGCAAAGGGAAGGTATGCTACTAAAATAATATCGGAGACGATATATGTTTTTTATTAATTCGGAGATCGTTGAAAATAATAGGATTATGAGAACTATAATGCTTAATTTTGGTTTTTATATTAAGTACAAAGAACAATATATACTAAGATAAAGGTATTTTAATAAAAAATAATTGTTATAATGATACTTAATGTTACGTATTTCATACTTTTGAGTACATATTTCTGTATATTATAATACATATATATGTACATATTTTCCCAATTTGTAGTACATAATTATCCGGGACCTAGTCATTACTAACGAAATGTTATTCAAATACTCAAAATGAGATATTTTGTGAAGTAATACACGATCTTTTAATTTGTTCAATCTATTTAATTTAGATACTGATGATACGTGTTCTGCATCAAAATTCTCTTTTGAGAAGTAGTGATTCTTTAAAACTTAGTGAATCTTTTAAGTGAATCTTCTATTATTTTGAATTTATTTTGGCTCTAATATGGTGCAAGCAAACATTGCAAAAAAAAACATATTACGTCCTTACATTAAGTTTATTTTCTTTAAGTATTTTCTAAGACATAATTTTGAATGTATTTTGAATCTAATTTGGACCACGCAATTATTGCAGAAAACACCTATTACCTACTCATATCAAGTTTGTTTTCTTTAAATGTTTTCTGTTCGTGTTGATAAACTTACCGAGAACTTGCCTCCCTTCTCCTTCTTATCACCGTGCTTGAAGTAGTGTTCTCCTCCTTCTCCGAAATCATGGTAGTGTCCTTTTTCATTGTTATTACTCCAGTGCTTGTCAAGTTTGTGATATTCGTCCTTATGGTACTTATCTCTGAAACCCTGTGAATGAAACAAAGTATTGCATTACTGTCTTACAACAGACGTCCTACAAGTGTGTTTTAAATTGTTGATAAATGTTGAATTGTATTACATGCGTTATTTTTATTTAAAAATTATATTCCTTAACAGTTTATATAAATAATTAGATTTATAATATTTAAATGGTTTTGTTATCTATTCTGCAAATCAAACATTTTGACTCGCTTCATCGATAAGAAAAAAGTTTTAAGTGGTATACCTAAGCAAGTACCACTATCACTAATTAAATTTAACAATTTGCTTGTCTTTCTCTCAAATGAGGGCAAGTGTAACGTAGATGCTTTGGCACTTATTGAGAAAATGATAAATGAAACCCAATCTTGTATAATGGAAGTTTTACAATATATTATTATGGAAAAGGTTTATTACCAGTAAAGGGTAAACACTGTAACGAAGTATGTCCCTCTGGAAGTTTAATTCCCTAATATTAAACTGTCATAATACATTTTGTTAATGTTTCAGGTACACATTTCTGATTTAGCACGAGTCTCTGTCTTACACAAAAAAATATAATTTTCATTCAAAGGTTATGAGCACTACGTGACCGAAAATATACCTGAATGTATGAACTTGATAACATGAAATAGTCATGTAAATTAATTTTGACAAGTAGAAGAGTAATAAGTAAGGTTTGTTACTATAATTTCTCAGAATTTAAAGGCGGGGAATGGTTGTGCTTTATTCAATTTTAGGATGAAATGGCGTGGCGCTCGGATCAAATGCATTGCACTCGTATACAATAAAAATTCTTTAAGCAATCAGCAATCTTTAAGGCCATATTTTATCATTATCATTTTCTCTTTTGTAAATTGTTTATTTGGAAGTGTTTTTTCAGTGCACGATATTTATTTGAATTTTAATGGAAAAACAATTTTTACTTTCTCGCATACTGTATACGTAGTAGAGAAAGATATGTAAAGATTCAGCGAAAAACGGCAGTTTTTTGGCAGAAAAAATCCTATCGTATATTCCTGATACCCAGAAAGAGGATAATTTGTTTTTCCAGTATGTAGTATATTCCTTCTTCTAACACGTGTCAGAATCCACGTTTTGTGGGACCTAGATACAGAAAAATTAGTTTACGGCGAACGTGTGTCCGTCTGTCTGTCCATCTTTCTAGAGCAGTTCTAGCGGCTAAATCGTAAGCAGGATTTTCACCAAAACTGATATTTCCCAGTGAATCTAAATGCTCTCGCGGCCCCTTGAATTTGAAAGTAATGTTTTAATTTTTGGAGAACTTTATTTAAAGCCTCAAGGACATTTTCATTTTTTGCTCAAAAATGTCTCTAAAACGTTTTGATTAAGCTTTGACCTCGTATAGCGTAAAGAACGCTTAAAAATCGAGCATGTTCCAGTTTCTTTGCAATATCTGAATTTTCGAAAATTGCCAAAGTTCAAATTTTTTGGGGTCTTCAAACTGCAGTACTGAAAACATTTTTTCTCTGAATAAAATATATTCTGTATATTTTTAAATCTAAATTATAGTAATGAGGTCATATACATTTGTTCACAATATCAGTGGCGTAGCGTGACTCACACGTTTGGGGATGCTCAACAATAACACACAAAATGTCACTATCAACTACTTCGTCTAACAGGCGAACGCAACACAAGGCAGATACACTGGGACTACTTCCACGATCTCTATTGCTTACGACGGTGTAGGCGCTTCCCACAAAATCCTCACAGCAGTCAGGGCTGCCGAGGTCTTGAAAGCAAATTATACAATGGCTCAGCTTTAATTCTTATACGCGAATGGCAATAAGACCATTTGTTAATTTATACATTGCAGACTTAAATAATATGTAATCTATTTAAGAGATAATACAATTTCTTGGATATTAATTAAGAAATAGTAGTCAGGCACAATTTCTACAGTTTGTACCCATGACCAAGCGGGGACTCCCGAGTGAGAGAGAGAAAGATAATTTACTGAACGCCTGAAGTGTGCTGCGCTCTCGTGCACAAACGAGCTTCTTTCCGCAGCAGACGCTAGCGTAAAGCAGTCGGGTTTCTCTGGGCCAGGGGTGAAGAGGGGAGAGGGGGACCTCGCCATCTGCGCATGCGTCATTGCTCGTCGCAATCTGGCGGCAGACGCTGAAGTATTTTAGCTTCCAACCAATCAGAGGCCAGCTTCAACAGCCCGCCGAATTCAATCATAGGAAATCAATTTTAAATTAATACAAAACGTGTTTCGCTCAACAGACCACTTCTAAGATTATCAATACAGTATTAAAGGTTCTTATATACGGGGATGCTCAGCATCTCAGCGTCCCCTGACGCTACGCCACTGCACAATATAAATAGTTCTCCCGTAAATGCGCTGCAAATGAGCTCAAAATTGTGCATTTAAAAAAACCAGAACCGACACTTTCTCAAAATCGCCTCAAAATGTTTTCTTAATTTTTTTGTAGGGTTAGTGCTAAATACATTATGTACATGACATACACGCCATTTCGATGTATTCTTTTGATTTTTAAAAATCTATACAATGGCATTTTGTTCGAAGTATCTCTCAGACGTTTTATGTTTACATTAAGGACATTTTTTATGAATCGTTGCATATATAGACACAAGTGCTTCAAAAGATTTCTTATGATGTTTTTCGAAAAATGAAAAGTTCACTGTGATAATAAGCTCAAAATTGCGTATTTTTTGAAGCACTTAAAAACTACATTTTCTCAAGAACCGGTTCGAATTTTTCAATAAAAATTTGTATACAAGGATGTTTTACTATTCTATAATATTCTTAAAGACATATTTCTAATCTACTATTAGGGGACGGAAAAAAAATGAAAATGAGGAGAAATGTCATTTTGGGGCCGATAGCAGCTGGGACGAAGTGGCAGTCCCGAAAAGCTAGCCTAGAATGAAGAGATTAGAAGATTAGATTAGATTTATTATTAATTCTGCAATTAAGTATCATTACTTGGTGGCAGAATATTTAAATTACAAGAGAGTAGTTAATTTAGAAAAAAACAATAATTAAGAATAATAGTACATAATTTCACAGCGCAAACCTTACTCCAATTCATTTTATTCCACTTCACTTCACTGCAATGCACTTCACAACACTTAACTGTTATGCATTTCTTTCGCATTTCTTTCCCTCCACTACACAAAACTGCACTGCACTGCATTACACGAATATAAATATAATAATAATAATAATAATAATAATAATAATAATGACAATACTACTACAACAACTACTAATAATAGCAATTAGATAAATTACTTAATAGGATATTCTACTTATCTAACAGTAGAAACTTAACAATAATACAATGACCTACAATATAGATAAATAGCTTTCCGAAAATGCCCAAGTTATTAATGAACCCGCTGATATCGCAAATGAGCTCGCCAACAAATTTGCCAGCAACTCTAGCTCTCAAAATTACTCTCAAGCCTTCCAAACTTACAAAAGTGAGCAAGAAAGTGAACAGCTGATGGTGAACACAGAAGCGTGTCACATGCAAGAGCACCTTAACTTACCTATTTCAATGAAAGAACTTGTCACAACACTAGACGCCTCCAAAAATTCTTCTCCCGGACCAGACAACATTCCAAATATCCTGCTTAAAAATCTACCACAGGAAGGGAAAGATATACTACTAAAAATATACAACTATATATGGATAGAAAAGACATTCCCAAAAGTGTGGAAAGTGGCTATTGTGATCCCCATTCCTAAGCCCGGAAAAGACCCAACACTAAGTGGTAATTACAGGCCCATATCATTGACTTGCAATATGTGCAAGATTTTGGAAAAAATTGTTAATCGTCGGCTCAGATGGTATCTCGATTACAAGAATATAATATCTAGCAATCAGTTTGGATTTCGACCAGGACACTCAACGACCTCCCACCTGGTAAGCATAGATACCTATATTCAAGAAGCTTTTGCCAACAAACAACATGTGTTAGCAGTCAACTTAGACATCGAAAAGGCATACGATATGGTATGGATGCATCGAGTCCTACAGAAGCTGAGCGAAATTGGAGTTCGAGACAACATGTTTCAGTTTATCAAACATTTCACGGAAGATCGAGTCATGCAAGTGAGAGCAAATGGAACATTATCTATGAAGAAAAGAATAGAGAACGGTGTACCTCAAGGATCCATCCTAAGTGTTACACTTTTCCTACTAGCAATAAATGACGCGGACGAAAAAATCAAACCACCCACTATCATTAGGAAATACGCCGATGATATTACAATGCTTTGTAAAGGAAGAAATATTAACTCAAGCCAAGAAGTTATGCAAATCGCATTAAATAGTATTTACGAATGGTCGCTCAAATCAGGGTTTAAATTTGCACCTCAGAAAACGGAGTGTATTATATTTTCAAAGAAGAAAATTAACAACTTACCTACGCTAAAAATTGGTAATCAGATCCTGAGCTTTGTCACCAGTACCAAAATATTAGGAATGCACTTCGATACTAAACTGACCTGGAAGTTGCACATATTGAACACCATTAACGAATGTAAAAGGAGAATCAACATACTTAAATGCCTGGCACACAACAACTGGGGAGCAGATAGACAATTGCTATTATTAACATACAAAGCACTTGTGAGATCCAAAATAGACTACGGATCAATAATATACAGATCTGCTTGTAAAAGTGACCTCAAAAAACTGGATACAGTCCATAATCAAGGTCTCCGAATATGCACCGGATGTTTCCATACCAGTCCCATCGGAAGCATACTGATTGAAGCAAATGAACCCACATTATCTCATCGCAGAGAGGAACTAATAATCAAATATGCTTTAAAAGCAGCCACGTCCATCAATCCAATCATAGTACAGGACATATATCCTAAACAACAAGAGTACATAGAGCATTCGCGTTTTATACCTTTGTATGAAAACACTAGAAGAATACTTAGAGAACTTAATTTCGATCACAGAAAAGTAGAAAAGAAGAGAAATTACAAATACCTCCTTGGATAATCTCGGATATCTCAGTAGACTTATCATCTGGCGCTCATCAAGGAAATGGAACATCTGAGATAAACTCTGCACCGACCAACAATTACGACATGTTTTATCCTGTTTATGCCAAAGCAATTAAAACTACACATGGAACAGAAGCAACAGTGGTAACGAAAGATGTATCTGTGAAACACCAACTTAACTACTATGCCAGCCATCTCACTGCCGAATTATGCGCCATCTTGACCGCCATGAAACTTATTAAAAATAGTAACCACTCAAAGTTCATTTTATACTCAAATTCCCGCACTGCAATAAAAAGCATCAACAACAACGAAACTTCTAGTGAAATGATTATTACAATTCAAGAACTGTATCATGGCATTACCACATTAGGTAAAGAAGTAATATTGGTATGGAATATGAATCAAGATACGGAAATGCAGACGGAAACTGACCGAGAAGTTAGAGGAAGTACAACTGATATCCCAAACACTGTACTGGCAATTTCGAATACACTCCAAGATCTAGTGAAACATGTTAGAAAAATATTAGAAGAAAAATGGTTCTCCATGTGGACTTCGCTTAAAAGAAGCGACCTTCATACAAAAATAACCAATTTTCAAAGTCTGAAACATAATAAAAAGCTCAACAGAAAGGAACAAGTGGCCATAACGAGAACACGAACAGGTCACTGTAAGCTAAGCCATCTATATCTGATTGACGGATCCAATCCTCCATCATGTGACCTGTGCAATACGGCTTGGTCCCTGTCTCACATAGTCAATTATTGCCCCACTTTCCAACATATCAGGCAGAGATATCTTCACAACACAAGTTTGGAATGTATACTTGAATCTGAGAAGTATCAAGAAAGAATTTTACAATTCTATAAAGAGAGTGGAATTTTCAGCCAAATTTGAATTTTGTTTTGATCATGGCTTTTTTGTTTTTGTATTTTTGTATGCATGTCTCACTAAGTATTATTGTTACTACACTTTCGTTTTTTGCAATCCTGTAAACAATTATTGTGAATTACTGTATATTGTACTGAATTTGTAAACCTCATTTAATCATGTATGAATTACTGTTATAATGTATTTTTTCTGAGTCGCTAATGACCCAGTTGTCGATGCGACGTTAAATAAACAAACAAACAAACAAACAATATAGATAAATAGCTAGGAAACTAATTTATTTTTAAATTTTCTCAAGCTTTGAGGAAAGGGTTCAAAGATTGTCGCAGGCAAACTGTTCCAGTCTCTAATAGTTCTGTTTGTGAATGAAAATTTCCCAACGTCCGTTTTCTGCACTCTTGTCTTAATTTTGTGCTCATGATCCGCTCTACCGAAGTATGTAGGTTTTCCTAGACGACGATTAATTTCACTCCAAGCAGGATAACCTTTGTATGCTTTGTACATAGCACAGAGTCGCAACTTAATCAGCCTTTCTTCGAGTGACTCCCATGCACCTTTATTTTTTGTACCCCTGAAAGTGAATTTTGATGCTCTGCGCTGGAGCCTTACTAGATTACCTTGCTGCGATATTCTGTACGGGTCCCAGCATACCGCGCCATATTCTAACACGGGTCGCACTAGTGACATATAAGCTAATTCTTTACTTCTCATCGCACTTAGAATCCGCATAACGATCTCCAGGCTTTCCCTACCACGAAATTTACTTGATTTTCCCAGCTCAATTTACTGTCTAACTGTATTCCTAAATATTTGCAAGATGTAACTGTAGGTATGACATTGTTATTCAATTTGTACACTGTTTCACCATAACATCGACCCCTACCAAACGTGATGGCTTTGCTCTTCGAACTGTTTATTTCCATGCCGTTTGTTTCTGACCAGGAGTGTAATTTGTCTGTGTCTCGCTGCAAAATATCTACGTCCTCCTCTGATTTGATAACCCCATAGATGATACAGTCATCGGCGAAGAGTTATACATTTGAAGCTAAATGTTTTGGCAAGTCATTCACAAAGGCGAGAAACATGAGAGGTCCAATGACACTTCCTTGTGGAATCCCTGACGTAACACTAGCGGAGGTTGATAAATAGTTTCCTATTCGAACCTTTTGTTTCCTATCACGTAGTAGTTCGTTTATCCAAGCCACCACCCTTGTGTCTATACCCGAATCTATTAATTTGTTTACAAGACGATCGTGTGGAACAACATCCAAAGCTTTGGCACAACCTATTACTATCGCATCTACCCTTCCCCCATTATCAATTTCATCGGCTAGGTCCTGTAGAAGAGAAACAAGCTGACTTTCGCATGAGAAACCGTTCCTGAAACCGTGTTGACCTTGATACAGCCATTCCATGTCCTCCCATTCTTTCCGGATGTAGTTAGTAATTAATTGTTCCATGAGTTTGCATACGACTGATGTGAAACTTATCGGTCTGTACTTACTAAGGACTGTTTTATCACCGCTTTTAAAAACAGGTACTACGAGTGCTAACTTCCAATCTTTCGGTACGCAAGCGTTATTGATAGAGACATTAAATAACCTAATTAGATACGGTAGAATAGCCTCTCCGCCTAATTTAATGATATCCATGGAAATACAATCGGGTCCTCGAGATTTTCCGCTTTTCATTAATGTTATTCTTTTCCGTAGAGTATTTACGTCGATAAAAAATAGATTTCTATCTGATATCGTTGGTATCCGTGTACCGTTAGTTTTCTGCTTCAATACCGACGTGAAATACGCATTAAAAGCGTTTGCTTTTTCTCTGTCGTCAGTTACTTGCGAATTATTTATCCGCACAACTGGTATTTCGTCTTTGTTTCCCTTCTTTCTACGAACATACTTAAAAATTTCGACCAATTATTGCCGTCCGCATCAAGGATATATTTCAAATGACTTTCTTCCGCAATTTTCTTTTCCTTCTCTAAAGCTTTTGAATAACTTCGAAATAATGACTTATGGTTATCACTAATGTGCCTGTTTCTAAAAGCCTTTCTGGTTTTTCTTTTCATGCATCTAATTTTTGCATTATAATATTCTGGATCGGGGTTACTTTTTAACAATTTGCACGGCACAAATGTCTGCACGGCATTTTCAAGAATATTTTTAAATCCTCGCCATATTTCTTCCATCTCTCTTCCTATTCTAAAAAACCCTTCGTACTGTTCTCTTAAGTAATTTTGAAGCCCTTCTACATTCATTTTCTTGTATTCCCTCAGTGGAAACCCGGCGTTAATACTTTTTCGTGAAGTACTTAAGTCCAAGTCGAGTAATTGTTAATTACTTAATTATTATCCGAGGGTTATATATACATATATATATATATATGTATGTATAAATAAACATTATTGTATATAATCATTCAAATTTTTAATTAATTACTAGCCCGGGGTTTGATAGGGAAAAATAATCCTTCACTTTATTGCATACCAACGGTTTGTTATGATGTTCCTCAAAGAAGAAATTTCGATGTAGACATCTCCGACAGACACAAATTAATTACTAGCAATTTTTCGTGTTAATGAATGGAGAAACGAAACATTTGCATTTTATCACTTGCGAATCGACATAATAATCAAATAATAATAATCATATTGTTACGTTATAAAATATCTTCCTTTCGTTGAAAATTCTATATTATGTACCTACTAAGACGCATCAGGAGTTACAACATAAAATAAGACTTAGTAGAAAATCTACTTCACCTTGGAGAAGCGCGTCTTCGCCCGGCTTCCGCCGCTCTTGTAGTGGTGTCCGCCTTGGCCACCCCCATAATGGTGGTGGCTGCCTCCGTGGCCGCCGGAGTCGTGGTGCGAGCCCTTACTGCCTTTTTCCTCCTCGTATTGGCCCTTTTTCTGTTCATGGCCCTCGGAGCCTTTGCGGTGCGAGTAGTGGTCGTGCTTGGCATCATATCCCTCGCTGCTCCTGGAGCCTGAGACACCCGAGTGGTCGCCCTTATGGTGGTGGCTGTGGCCCCTTTCTTCATGATGTTCGCCTGGGTCCTCATCGTGGTGCGATGCCGCTGCTACTGGTTCCACTGCAAACCCATTCCGGTATATTAAGAAAATTGGTACCAAAGATCTCATGAGGTTTAATTTTTTAGAACGATCATTATAACCATTATTAGATCAAGTACAACAGACAGTACATACATTAACTTTTGAAACTTTGTCTTAACATTCATATCTTACTTTTTTATTCATGATTTATGTGAATACGTTACGTTTATTCACTTTTTTTATTCACGTTATATTTTCGACCTCTTAAAGAACGAACGTTGATTTGTAATATGGTTGAAAGTAGAAATGAGATTGAGAAAGAGATCACCCGAATTTTTCATTGCCATTTTTCGCACAATTATTGATTTGATACACCTAGGATTTTTACCATTACCATTGCCAGGGCTAGAGCTTTTGTTAAATTCGACTAATTATTTTGTATTTAGGGGTGCGTCAACCGCTAAGTTTGACGTAATGAATGTTATATCTCGGGAGGTGGTGGTGTTTCTCCCGAGTTGAAATGTAAGATTAGTTGATAGATCGATTGATTGAATAGTGATTCCGGGCGTATGTAATTGTTGAGATCATTAGTCCTATAAGTCTAGTGAAAGTTTTTATCCCAGGAGGTGGCGGTGATCCTCCGCCACTGGATGGTGAGACCCGGCGCCGACCTACCCGTCAGCTTGCGGGATTTTCCCCGCAACCATGTATCTCCCACCAGCAGGACACCGCCCCAACCGGGACAAGCTCTAAGCTCCCGACTAGCCACTGGTGTGTGTGTTGGTGTAGTGCATGTGATTGTGTGTATAATAAGGGTAAGGATACAGCAAGGAAGATGAAGGAAATATAGCACGCGGTCTTTAGTTTGTTAGGGTACTGCTCCGGCTTTCGCCTGGTGTTGATAGAAGAAAGTATGGAAAACATGATCAGAGCAGCCGGCTGCTTGAATTTTCCTCCAGGCAGCGGCTGAACCCGACCCAGTTATCTAAGTAGTAATTCCGCCATAATCGGGATTCGAACCCTAGGACTTTCAGGTGAGAGCGAATGCAGTGAGATTAATTGATGCCCTAAGCCACCTCAGCTGGTGTGAAATTGGGCCTGTGGGATTAACCTCCTTCAGGTACCTCCCCCCCAAAGGGACCCTACCCCAGTCAGAACATGCTCTAAGCTCCCCATTGGTTTCTCGCCACTGCATGTAAGGGTGCGAGTGGGGAAGAAGGGAAAGGAAGAAAGATTAGGAAGGAAAGATAGCGTCTGATAGATATGAAAGATAGATAGCGTCTGAAAGATAGTCCCTGGCCCGTTTAAGGCACAGCTCCAGCATTCGCCTAGTATTGATCTGAGAAACTCTGAAAGACTAACGATCAGAGCAGCCGGCCATTAGAATCCTCATACTGACAGCGGCTGAATTCGACTGATCTATAAAAGTGTAGAAAATCTGCCACCATCGACACTTGAACCCTAATTAGGAGCTCCATGTCAGATATGTTGCATTGGCAACAACCTTTGCCCTGAAACATCTCAGCCCATAAGAACTTAGAAATAACAAGTCTATTCAAGACAACATCGATTTTCGTTTGCTCCGAATATGATTTTTAATCTCCTTCAAATAAAAATAAATAAAAACTTAATAGTTGATTATTAATAAAAGTAGTAGAACCTTAATTCAGAAACAAATAAAACGAAAATAAAATTCTAGAAATAAGAACTTGAATAAAAAAACTATTTTCCTAACAAGTACAAATTAAAAACAAGTTTTTGGGAGCATAGAAACATTCAAACCTGCTAGGAAGACCCAATAAATGTTTAAAAAAGAAGTACTATGGCCCACTCCTTCCTACAGAGTGATTAATTTTACTTCACGTATAAACAAGTTTTTTATTTCCAGCAGTTGTATGACGTGACAAGTAATGGAAGAGCTTGTCTGAGACTTTTTATGTAGAAAGATGAATGATTCAAGGACTAAAACATACATCATCTATTTTTTTCTGGGGTCATGTTCTTTGAATGACACACAATTTTGGCTGTTTTTCATACGCAGGGAGGGCAGAGGGTCAAAGGCAGAAATGCGGCCGTACTTTGTCTTCCGAGAGAGAAGACTAGCTGAAACATCGTCATAATCACCAGAGAAAGTTGAAATGACTTGTTTAGGAAATAATTGATAGATTTATGCCCTTAAAAGCAGATTTTAAACTTCTAGAACGCATAGAAACTTTGATAAAATAGAAAGATGGGGCAAGAACATTCCATTCTGGTGTTGGGAAAGTTACATGGAGTAGTATATTCTTCGACGCTAGAATGTTAGTTATTATTCACGAGTTGATGTTTATGACATGATCGGCGTAGGAGCGAGTGTCGCAATTTCTACGAATAGGCAATCTACGCGAGTAGAAAACTAAACTTTCTCTATGACATTGAAATTTATGTTTTAGAAATACTAAATGGGCGCCTTAACCTTACAGAATGGCTACAGAACACTCATTTTCTCTGACCCTAACAAATACCAACTCGCGTACTGTTTCGTGGTTCAACTGTCTTTCAACTGCGACCTGGCGTGGCAGAGCACGCAGAGCCTCTGTAGGCGACTGCGAGAACCCTCTGTCGTGTAATTTAACTAACTAAAACGAATGTGAATGGTCGACAGCCTATTTGGGGAATCGTCATCGTTATTGCATCTGATAACGTGCAGAAATGTATACGTTCTGGAGAAGTCGTAGAGAAAATATAATCTACACCAATCATGAAATTGAGAGAATTTTTAGATGAAAGTACATAACCTATTTTAACTGGTGCCTGGTAACATCACACATAATTTCCAAATATTACCAGATATTTTAACGTAGGATGTTAAATAAATTATATGAATGTAATTTTAAAGTATGTTGTAATCCTCTCGTTCACGCTGTTGAGTACTAGGCTGGCAACACACCTGCTGGCCCGGTCTATATTATCGGTAGATATTACTAGTACCTATATTTTTCTTCCAAGTTCTTATTTACGTCGAGAAGGTATGTATGTTGTCAATATTTTTATTTTATAACAATTATATTTGCATTCATCTTCTAGGATTGTTCATGGGTAGCGTACTAGCTTCTCGTAGTGTGATCCGGGGTTCGATTCCCGATCGAGACAAACGTTTCTAAACATCAATTTCTTAAGCCAAAAATGAAAATAAAAAAAATCGTAAAATACAAACAAAAATAACAAATTACACGAGGAAAGCGTTTTTGCGAGTTCTCCCCTTCCATCACGCCTGTGCTTGTCGACGGGTCTACGGACAAAGTCGTGCGCGCCATCTGTCCGCCGCTTTTCCTCTCCGATTCTAATCAGTTCCAAGTGTCGCTATGGGCCTGCAGGTCACAGGCAGCTGTGATGTACAGAGCCGCTATGTTCATCACACGGTGTGAAGGAGTGTGGGCGATGTATGTGCATCAGGTTATCAAGGCGCAGAGACACAACCGAGAGCGAGGGACAATGGTATCACCTGACGGATGACGAATCAGTGCCAAATGATGATGATCGGAGACGGTATTGTTATGCAATTACATATATTTTGTTTTCTATGTTCAGTTCTGATCTTGGCGAATCAGGATAATTCTGATACAATATTTAATTTTTTTACATAGTTTTACTTTGTTACATATTTTGCATATTTTGCTTGTACTTTATATATTTTGCAAAACTTCTATAATTATAGCAATTTTATAGAAAATTATTTCGCAAGACAACATTTAATACATTTTCAAAAATAGTTTTTCTTTTAAAAATTAGCTTATTTTTTTCTTACAAATATTCAAAATTGCCTGCTGAAGACGCAAGTTGTGGTGCGTTAAAGCACTGGCAAATGCCTGCACTGCATCAGTGATGCGACAAGTGCGCGAGAGCACTGAGAATATTATCTTTAGGTGTAAAATGTATTAATGAGGACGCGTTTCTTGATTTTTAATCATAATTTACGAGATTGGTTGGCGCAAACTTACAATAACTTGAAGACAATGCTACAGTGATTGTTTGCCGGTATAGAGTTTCCACTTCTGTACGATGGTTATCACTGCTCTCAAAGATAAAAATATACGCTTAAAATGAATCCAGTAGAACAAGCAATATTTATTTTTAAAATTAGTTGAATAAATATTTTATTAAAGAAGTTAAAATTATGTAATTGTTTTTGGAAATTATCTATAAATTAGAGCGTATGTTGATTTTGTTTGTGATATCCCTTTTTACATATTTATTGGGTATTCTTATAATTTTATTTAATATTTATGTACATGTTTTGCACATCTAATACAACATATTTTTTCGACCTGCAATGATGCTGGAGCGTATGCGCAGTGGCGGATCCAGGCCTTTTGGGGGACCCCAATGCCCTCCCCCCGAAGGCCTAAAGTTTGTTTGTTACCTTCCTAAATTTGGCAAAATTGATTTAAATATTTGTGTTAGAATTATTAAATTATTAATAAATAATATTACTACAAAATAATATCCATATAATTTCAGTTATGTTTATTATTATTATTTAACAACAAATCTATGATACCGTTGCCCCTAATAATTAATAATAATAATAATAATAATAATATAATTGAATAAAATAATTCTTTGTTTCAATTGGTTGTGAGTCCTAATAAGTCCAGGGACTTATCATTAGGTTCCCTTTTTTGGAATTACTATTCATTACCAAATACATATGATATATAGTACAGTTACATGAATTTATTTTTACATTTTGGTGTCTAATAATACAGATATAAACATAATTATAAAGTACAATTTCAAGGATACATTTCAATGTCTACCGGGCAATACATTATGATACTTTATGACACAATAATAATAATAATAATAATAATAATAATAATAATAATAATAATAATAATAATAATAATAATAAAGAGCGACTCACCGTGGTGGAGGACGGCGTGCGAGGCGGCGGGCAGCAGGGGCAGGGGCGCGCGGTGGTGCGAGGGGCGCAGCGGCGCCAGCGCGTGGGGCGCCGGCGCGTGGGCTGCGTGGGCGCGCGCGAACGGCGCCAGGGGCGGGGCGTCGGCCGCGGCGGCGGGGTGCACCGGCACGCGGGGCGCCACGGCACCGCACGCGCTCAGGCAGAGCACCGCCTGCGACACACACGCACGCACTATGGACAACTTCCTACTTCCAAAGGTCTACTTTTATTTTTTTTAATGAAGGAGAGGGCCGCACAACCATTTCCAAGAAATGCGCCTACATCATTAAACAAAATATGTATGTAAAAGCAATAAAGCACTCTCAGATTGACAGGATATGTGTTATGTGAGAGTTATGTGCAAAGTGAGCTGCGCAGATGCATCGCCGACTGGAAGATGTTGTGTCCTAAATGTATACATTGTTTGGTCTCCTAAACAGATTTACAAAAAATTCTGCATATTTGTTTAAAGAATAAAATATTAACGTATTTTTTTAATATGTTGCGGGTCCCAGTAGCCATTCTGCTCTATGAGATAGCGTTCTTGCTCGAGGACGTCAAAGGTCAGCCAAAGGCTATATCGATAACTTCCGCTTTCCTGTGTGCCTTTATTATTAACAATCTTATTTGAAAATGTAACACTTATTTTAGCTTAATTATTGATGATGTTAGGAATATGTTGTAGATTAATTGTGTACGCACTGCGTTGTATCAAATCATTTATGCAGCATTTGTGATTAATTATGAAACATGGATCAGTGTTTTGTTCTCAGGAACACGAAAACACAGGTTTCCCTGTATGTGGCCTACAAGTTGGACGTCATTTGCACTGTAGCGAGGTCATTTTTGTGCAACACTAGATAAACGTTCCGATATAGCGTACTATATGGCATTACTAGGAGGTTTGGAATCTGAAATTGCAGTATGGAATGGAATTGCTGTGCGAGTGCTGTGTTTGCTTCATAGAGATGAAAAGTAGTGTTGAATTAATGGAAATTTTTAAAAAAACTTCTTAGTTTCAGAGAACATTCAGAATTAGAACTCCAAGATCCCCTCCACTTGCCTGACATTATAGTTTGTCGCTCTGAAGACAGGAATCAAAGCTGTTAATATTCTCGCGGGGGTCAAAATAATTTCAGTAGTCTTTTGATCTGAGGAAGGAATGTTTGAAGTTCGTACAACGAAAATAAACGTCCAGATAATGGTGAAGGCTAAACGATGTTGGGTGTGTGGTTAATTCATTTGTGTTTTCTGTTTTGCTGACGTAGAATTCAGAGAAGAAGTAAAATACAGTAAGAGAACAAAGTCAAATACACACAATGCCATGTTGAAACTCGTCAGAGGTTGGAGAAAAACGATTCATCTTCATTGGAATTACGCATTCGTTTTCTTGCTAAGCGTTTTGTAGGAGGTCAAAGTTGATTTAAACACTTACAAGAATATATACATTAGGCACTATATAGATGAGGCATCCTATTTATCGTAGTTCACTTGTGAAGAAGTTTAACGCTTTCGAATAAAGGATATTCAATATGCATGTATGTAAATGCAAGAACATAGTTTCTTTAAAATATGTCTTCACAGATAGGGGAAAATCAAATAATCGCACAAGAAAATTACTTTTGGGGAAAACTATTAAAAATAGGAATTAAATATTTTATCTCCATATAATGGTCTAACCTAATTTATCATCAAGGACATCTTGACAGGATGTCTGAGTTTAGAATTGCCGAGCCAGCATTAAACCAATTGAAAGATGATCTTCAGTGAGCTGAACGAAGAGGGAAAATATTGCGATACCAGAACCGTCCAAAATAATATCTATATAATTAATTCCCAATGCGCTCAGGTATTGAAAGAAGACTCCACAGCCTCCGACCATGTGATATGTCTACGATTTTATTAGATACTCAGAAACTCGAGAAAAAAACAAAGAAAATTTTGACTTAATGATTTTTAATTTTCGAAAATGCAAATATTTGAATGTGTTAATTCGCCTGTAGTCAAACTGCGTGTACCTACTGAATTCTCATACTCAAGGCGTCACTGTTTACGTCGAGCTGACGTCATGATAAAACAAGGCCCCATGGAAGAGGCCTCTCGTCAAAAAATATCTGTTATTTACACGTTGCGTTATGAAACGGCAATTGATTTCATAATCTTCGAATGTAAGAACGCCTGGATTATTTTTGCAGTATTTGTGAAGCCTGTTTAATTTATTGCAGAATTATGTGAGAACATTTTATTTGTTGTTCTTGACCAGTGGTCGTACTGTGTTGTGGAAAACCATTTTGTGTGACTTTCTTCATCAGCTTTTTTTGCTGCCAAAGTCCACTAGTTATTTATCTGTCTGTCGACTAAATACGCGATTAATTAAGACCTCAAATAATCAACAATTAATAATCCTTACTATTTGATTTTGTAGTAAAAGTATCGGTTTACCACGAGTTTAACAATGTTTTGATCGAATATACTGAAGTATTACTTTCGATTATTATTTTCTGGGATAAATGACGAAGACAGATAGAAAGAGTACTAGTTTGTTGTTAGGTTTCTGATGACAGAAAGAAAATACATGCGTTTATTAAGATTTATAACACACATATATCCTTGAAAAAAGTAACATTACTTAACTATATTAATTACTTACTATATTAATTGATGATGTGTACCTTCTGATGATTCTAGTATACGGACAAATTTCATAAAATATTATGGAAAACTATGCAAAATGACAAAACCATAAAATTCTTGTTTTAGCTAACTTTCGGTAACAGGTTTGAATCGATTGAGGCAAGAAGCTAGAGTAAAGTAGAATGGCCTCAATCACAATGCAGACTTAAGTGTTAACGTATCGTTTCCGCAAAACCTAGAAATAATTGAGACCATTCACAACAAATAAATAAATAAATAAACGCCTTGACGAAACGTAAGAAATCACAAGCACCGAGCTTTCACGTAAAAATGTATGTCGGAATGCTACCGAAAACCAGTCGAAGAGCACTGAAGAAAACAAATGCACAACAAAGCGAAATTGAAGTTCAATTTCAGATTGTTGCCTACGGATATGTACCGCACATATCATTGTATACATGTATATATTATATACACACTTTACAATGTATGTCATTATGTGTCTTTGGTTATGTCTTTTCATCATGGTTATATAGTGAATAAATTTGCGAACAATTTTGGTGCAAGTTGTGAATCCAAAGTAAGAATTTGGACCATTTTTCTTGCGATTAACTTGATATGGCGAATAAAATAATTACGTCCGACGAATTACTCATGAAATTGTTACTAGAGAATCCTTGTTTATGTTGAAAAAGAAATGCGAGCACCTCTACAACATCTCGCACATACGAAAGCCAATAGGAAAGTTGAAGAAAAAGCTAGAAACGAATCGAACCAACTTCCATACGTTGAATTCTGATTAGTTCAGGAGAAACTTACTTTCGTCATTGTGATTGCTTGTTTTGACGTGTAAATTTTACTGCTACGTTTTACAGCTTTACGTCCGGTTAAGTTCGCGCTGTGAATGAGGCCTAAATTATCATTGACATTGAACCGTGGTAACTCTGTTTGTCCTTCTGGTTGGTCGAGATGGTTCAGTTGTGTATACCAGCTCAGGTTGGAAGGTCATGGTTACAATATACATTTTAGTCGTATTTCATAAGAGAATACTAACACAAGAAGTTAGTAAAAGAAAAGTCAGTCGTGATTTTGCAACATCATGTTGGCCTGAGTTCTCCGAAGAAGAGGATGCTACGCTATTTTCCCGACGGGAGGAACAAGAAACGTTTCCAACCTGTGAGCAGCTTGCAACCTCAAGGAGAAGAGCGGGAGGCGTCGCGGTTGAGCAGGAAGCGCCTGTGGCTTCGCGCTGGTTTTTTCCTCAATGATGACGTGTTGGAGAAAGATCTCAGATCAATCGATTTGCGATGTAATCAACGAAGCGATCTGCTAGAAAGCAAAGAAGGAGAAAGTAGTTCTTCGTAAAAATACAAAATACGGATTACTTCACTGAATTCCGTTGTAACCACCATTCATTTCCGTAAAACTCAGACGGAGTGAGTTGTGAAGATTAATAATAAAGGTGCATCTTTGAGATGGGTTCGAATAGTAATGTTATCAGTCATATGACACAGTATATTTCTATGTGTATGTGTCATGGAGCAGTTATTTGAACAAAAATTTACAAATATAAATACATTTTCCTCTTGTTTCATGTAAATAAGTTTATCATCAAATTAGTTAACTAATATAAAGAACATTATTACATTTTATTTCAAATAAATTTTGGCATTTCTTGGGTATTCCCAAAAACATGCTTTTGCTGTTTTGACTATAACGCTTTCTAATACCAGTAAATACAATAATAATGTACAACACCAAGAAATCAAATTATGAGTTCATCCAACAATACAAAATGTAAAGGGCATCCCTCTGTTTCGTAGAAATGAATCAGCATGACATGATACATTAATGAAAACTATAAAATATATGCACGTGAACATCTGATTTAGAAACCTTTCTATATATGAGAAAAATACTATTTATTTGAATTACGTGTATTTTTTTTTTTTGCAAGTCAATTATTATTGGATACTCCGATTTCATTATTAATCCTTATATGACGAAATAAATCGTTGTTTTCATGAAGCAAAGTTTAATATCCGTATGTGCATTACAAGACAAAAGTATTCCGGTACGGTTAAATAATATGATCAATTTAAATTATACATTTAGAGGAGAAATAATAACGTAAATTATATTAATTAGAATTCAATTGCTAAAATATATTAGATGAAGATAAAATTATTTTATTGGCAGAAATGAATAAAATAATATATTCGTTTAATACTGTTTTTTTCATCATCGTTACTTCTAATTGCATAAGATTTTATTTCATTGCTTCAGTAAGTCTTTACTCATTAATGTTTTAGAAATTTAATATTCGTACAGGTAATATTATTTTTTAATAACATTTAACATTAACTTTAAGCCAGCGTGATTTAATTGTTCATTGCAATTTAAGCAAAGTTTTTTTACTGGTGACAAAAAATGTACTTATAGCGAAAAAAATTACTATTTGAATTATTAATGTATTTGTTTTTCTTGGCAACTTCATGAAAGTAATGAAATCACCTTATCATTGTATTAAAAATGATCTTTCAATAACATTAAGGTAATGGATATTAATGTAGTGAAACAATACATGGAATTGCAGAGAAAAGAGATTTTTTAGACAGTCACTAGTAAAAGCAATTCTTTCAGCGTCGTTTAGCGTGCTAAAAGTTCAATTTTAGCACTAGTGCTACAAGTGAGACATTGTTGAAGGGTTCAGATAAATCTGCGAAAACAAAAAAGAAAACACAACCATTTCGTCTGAATGCATCAGTTACAAGTGACCTTAATGTATCATTAAGTGATTTGTATACTTGAATAAAATATAAAATGAAAGCTTTTCTAGAGCATTCTAAAAATATTGTATGACACATGTGATAAAAGTGATTTTATTCGTATTTTGCTCGTAGGATTTGCGAGTAGGACCCTTCCTACAACCAAAATAAAACGCCGCTTTTTCTACTCGTATCTTAAAAAACTATTATAATTCCCTGTAAAATTGGTTGCGGCAACCATTACATTAACTCGGGTCATAATCTTCTACATCCTTAAAATGATATCTATTTCTCTTGTATCATAAATAAATATTATACGTCATATTTTACCACTGAGTAAACTTATTTTCGATTAAAAAAATATTAACAAACACAGTCTTTTCTGGGGGTACAAAAAAAGCCTAGACAAATTTCATTCTTTGCAAATCAATTTTATAATTTAATTTAAGATTTCTTTCTACCAGATATCGTATAAAAATATTCTAATTTATTCACGTCACAATTACACATATAAACAACTGATCTACTTTAACAATGAAAGTAGTTTTACATATATGAAAAGATAAATGATATTTAGACAGAAAAATTAAAAAATGTATTTCCTTAATTTACATTATGGTAATAAATAAAATATTCTTGACAGATTCTATTCAAAGGTGAAAATACAGTAAGTTCCATTGTTGATTAAAAATATTACATTTTTGTGAAATTCAATGGTACTAAAAATTGACAGAACTACAATTTTCACCATTATGATGTTAAATTTAATATTCTTATTGTGTACATATGTAATGAAACTAAAGTGTTTGATAATTAAAACATCATAATCCAGTCTGACACAAATATAAGTTCCAAGTACAAAAGTTTCGTATTTCACGAACGTAATGTCATATTTCAATTTCATGAACGTAAGTATCATATCGCATTCAATGTTCCACGAAATCTAATCGAAAGGAGTTGGGATCAGTTGTGCCCGAATATTTTCCTATTAAACTAGAAGGTATGTCATGCGGTGGAAATATACGATCACTATACGATGGTGACAATTCATAAACGGCCACTGTAAAATTATTAATACGGCCATACGTACAATTGAATAAAATGTACTTTTATGGACCATTTTATGCTGCATTGACCTGTTGCTATTTTAAAGGAGGAATGTAGTTGAATAAAGTAGGCGGACGCGAGTGGAGGGGCGCGCGCACTCACCCGCAGGACAATATACAGAAAGCAAAGTGGCCGAGGAAAGTAAATTAGAAGTCGTAAAGAAATCATTTGTTGACAAAACGTATCTGTCATACTCTGAGTGTTACTTAACAACAACATACAAGCACAATATGCCGTATTATAAAATAATACACTGCAAGTTTTTAGATATTCTAAAAGGACGTTACATTTGCGTTGGACGATGTGAAATGCATTTCTGGCGGTCACTGTACCTTCTCGTATTGAATGCTTTCATTTGGTCTCCCGTGTTCGTGATTCAGCCTTCTCAGAAAGCGACATAGAGCGATCTCACAGGCCAGCAACGCAGCGCGGCCTCCGCAGGCGTATCCGCCTGGAAGGCGCGAGCGAGGGCGGCGCGGGAGGCGGCGCGGGCGGCGCAGGTGGCGAGGGCGGGCGGGGGTGGAGGGGCGCGCGCACTCACCCAAAGCGCGATGCAGAAGACCTTCATCATGACGGGGCGCTGCAGTGGCCCGCAGCAGCCGAGCGTCGCGGCCCGCTCTTCGAAATGGGCCGCGGCGCCGCGCCCACGCCTTTATACGCCCACCCCACCCCACCCCGCCTCCGCCCGCGTCCCCACCCCGCCACGCCACGCGCCGCGCCCCGCCGCGCCACCCCACCCTCCCGCTATCGCTGCCGTCGCGTTTCTTTCCTTCTCTTCCATCTCCTCTTCTGACGGCAGAACTGCTCCTTCGCTAGCGGTTTTTGCTTTCCGAGTTTCCAAGTGGCTGTGAAATCCTTCGTCTGTTTCTCCTCTTCGCGTCAATGCGGTATTTCACGCGAACGGCGCCGCGCCGGTCCGAAAACACGTCTGTTTAGCAACTTCAACCGCGGCAAGCGTATTCTGCATGCCGCGAATCGGACGCTAGAAACGTCTTCGCGAGAGATCTTACTCCACTGGAATTTCGAGAAGAAGTAGCGGGACTGACTGTGAGAACTGTTGGGTTCGGCTCCCCGGCAGGCGCCGAGGGCCTCTCTTTCGCTCGATGGCTTGCGCGACGGAGGTAATTTTGCGGCAAGTGCCTAGAGGAGCGTGTGTGTAGCGGAGCGTGGCCACCGGATGCAGAGAGCACGCTCTGTGTGCTCGACATTCTTTCCACTCTGTGTGTCGGGAAAGTAGACACAGATACACGACAGTGAGTGGCGAAAGGGTTATTCGGAGCATGTATTTGCATCGAAAGTTTTGCTATAAAGGAACGAAAACTGAGAACCATCTCCAAAATTGTTATGAACAGGGAAGTTCTTATTTCAAGAGAAACGTCTGCATTTGAGATTACTTAAATTTTTCCGATGTCAAAAGAAGTTATTCACGCTTCTTGAAGGTGTATTGCATGCATGTGTTAAGAAAGACGTTTTCTATCTTTACGATATACTCGTACGGTCTTTGCACTCAAGTATTTTGGGACGTGTGTTTAAAACATGAAAATGTAAACTGTTATGGTGCTTTGACGTCAATCTTCGTCTCTGTCGTTTTCGCGTGCTCGGATCTGTTTATAATACCGACTGGTCTTGTTTAGATCAGGAATATCGGGTTGCAAAGAGGCGTAATACTCGTGCTGGAGTAATTTTTTACGGTAATAATGTATCGCTCACATGTTTCAACAGCTTTGTAATTGAAATGAGCATCTTTTTACAAGAGACGCGTTTGATGTTTGCTTTTCATTAACTTTTCGGTAGAACCCTGCTATCACGCGGTAAATTTTGATACACAGTAATGACAATAAAAAGTTTTGGAATTTTCATTTCTTCTCATGTATAACTCGACAACAATAAAGTGTAATATTTTGTGTCACTAAATTACTGCGACTGCAGCAAGAAACTTCACCACTGAAAATATATTCCAACCAGTTATTTAATTTATTTTGTTTTAAAATATTTAGGAAAATACATTGTAAATGTACATGCGTTAACGTTATAATATTGCCGTGGTATTTCCATATTTATGGAAACATTTTCTAAAACAAAATCTGTATAAATTAAAAACTAGTGACATTGCGAGGCGAAACGAAACTTTTTCTCCTCTTAGCGTTATTAATCAACAATAAATCATGTTTTAAACAGATAATATCATTTAAAGATCTACACTTAAATGAAGTAACATCCAAGGTATAAGAATAAATAGTTAAATATGGTAGATATTAATAAATGGCTTAGAAATTTGGACTTCTCTTAAAATCTAGAGCAGAAAAAATGCACGCCGAAAATTACATATTCCATGTAGGAAAAGTTGAAAAAGTTGTACATATTCACAATATGGAAAACAGAAAACTCCCAAAGCATTGCTTCATGTCGTTCAGTATTAAGTCTCGACGACAAATGAAATGAGAGAAGTTTATTAACTCTGGAGCGATTCAATCACTATTCACTGCGAATCCAGAGTTGAACAGGTTTTTGAAAATGTAATTGAACTTTTTATATTTATCAAGAGCTGTACATATATGATATAGGGAACTCCAACAAAGAAATACTGTCGTGGATCTTCCTTAAAACATAATGGACCACATAGAATAACAGAATTTTTTTGATACGACGCAGTATCTATCGGAGATTGACTGACGTTACGTTTATCATATATGCTTATTAATCTTTTCACTTAAAAACACTTTTCTGACTTAAGAAAAAAACGGTACCTTGGCTTCGCAAACAATAATCTCACCAAGACAAGTTTTCTCGAAGAGGAAATTCAAATATTTTCAATAGATCTATTACAATTCACACAATGAAATAATAAACAAATTACGGTAGATAAGCGTCCATTTTAAATTATTTTATTAAAATTTAATGTTTATGCTGTTAAATGTATTATGTAATTATGTAAAATGTAATTATGGAATGCTATAAAATATCTGGAGCTCACTAGCTTTCATTCAATGCAAAAATCACGAAATTTGATTAAATAGGAAGCTCAAACATCTTTCTAAACAAAATCATTAGACATAAAATATAAAGATTTTTGCAATTTTCTAAATGTGAATTTTTAATGAAAACTGAAACTATACCATGCTTATAAATGCATTTTCTCTTATTGGAAGAAAAAATGTCAAGAAAACATTTTTGGTTCATTTTCCAGAAAATTTTTAAAATGTCACAGAGACTTCGTGTAAAGTACCCCTAAAGTCAAAATAAAAATAATCTCCAGAACGACGCAACTAAAATTTACTTCTTAACTAACATATTTACCAAGTTTCAGCTCAAAAGTTCCTAATTTTTCAGAGATATGCCTGACACATCCATCCTGATTTTCGGCTACAAAATTTCGTATATCTCCTCTCCACCTGTACCAATATTAACCATCATTGGAACAGCGCTAGTAGAGCTTAATTTCGACAAATGTGAAGATGTATAGCTCAAAATAATCGTAAACACGGATTTTACGAGAGAAATTTGAGATGATTACAATATTTCACTCCCTGTGTTACAGTAAAAATATTGTCAATATTTGAGCTAAAATGAAATGAATGATCATTTTACTTTCTGGCATAATACATACATAGCATAGAAAAAGTTACTGCAGCGAAAAAAGGCGATTTGCAGCAGGAAAATTCGGGTGGTAGATGCCTGATAAGAAGGTGGTAGATGCCGAAAAAGAGGATTTTTGTTCCTATAGGCAGTATATTATTTCCTCTAACACTTTGTGCAGTCAGAATCGACGTTTTGTGAGTTCTCGATACCGATAAACTGGTTTACGGCAAAACAGTCTGCGAGTCCTTCTGTCTACGAACAATGCTAATGGCTAAACAGCAAGTAAGATTTTCATCAAAATTGATATTTCCCAGTTGATATGACTGATGGCGCGTGTCCTTCAATATGAAAGTAAAATAATGAAATCAATATGAAAAAAAGTAACGTTTTAATTTTTAGGGATACTTTACATGATGAATCAAGGACGTTTTCCAATTGTTTTCTCAAAAATTGCTCCAATTTTTTTTATTAAACATTGTCCGGGGATAGCCTAAAGAACGTTTAAAAAACGGTGCATGTCACAGATTCCTTGAAATCTCTGAATTTTTGAAAATAACAAAAGTTTATCATTTTTTCTGCCTCTTTCAAAAACTATAGGACTGAATGTAGAGATTTCTATCTGAATAACTCTGTTATTTAAAATTATATCTTTAAATGAGAACACCTAAATTTTATCTTTCCCGTATCCGTATGTATATATGGAGTGATATATGTAATATGGGGAAATTTATGTAACGCTGCTAGCAAAAATGGGGAATTTTCGGCAGAAAACAATTCATTGTCGGGCACTGATAACGAACTAGTAGTGCTACAGAATGGCACAGACTTTCCCGTATTAGTTTTCTATTTTCTTTGGGTCTCGACTAGCTATTCATACTTGCCACATGCTCTTGCCACCTACCATCTATCGCCGCCCAAAGTACATTTTTTTGGTATTTTCTTAATTTTTCGCTATCCTAGTGATAGAACGGAATTATTAATTTTAGAATATTAAAGAACACTAAAACCTCGACATATATGGCAATTTTCTTTGAAAAATTTGGAGTCGTTTTTAAGATAATAGTGTTTAAGCGCTAAAAAAATGCGAAATTTGAAGCTCTTTTTACAGAAAATGTTTGGGTTTTCGAAAAATTTCATTTGAAGTCATTTAAAGCACATTAACTCACAAATACAATAGTATATACCAATGGCTGGTAATGTGCTTGTTAAAGGTGTGAGAGACCTTTAAAAAATTTAGGTTTCTGTAATTTTTGAAAAAAAACCCAAATTGAGCATTACGTCATATTAAAGAGTATAAGTACCATTATCCTTTAGAAAAGTTTGAAGAAAACATTTGGAGCAATTTTTGGGAAAATTGCGTTTGAGCGTTTCTGAAAATGCGGAATTTTCAGCTAGTTTTCAAAGAAAATGGTTGAGTTCTCGAGAAACTTTGTATGATATTATTTTAATTCAATTCAATTTTGTTAGTAATTTGTTTCCAGGGTTAACCTATTACAAATTGCTCTGTACATTCACACTTCTATCATAAACAATTTCATTACAAATAACCTCTAATAGCATAAAGTAGTTAGGAGAAGATACAATATAAATAACACAACTAATGTATATGATGTAGCAACACAATAACAAAAGAATACAATAACGTAAGATACAAAATAATTAAGATAATATAATATACAAATATACACAGAACAACCTCCATCAAGTGAGACAACATGTTTAATTTAGCTTGCCCCATTCATTGATACTAAATGCTCTTAATTTCAGAATTGATGAAATAACATTGTACAGAGTTTTAGGTTTTCAGAGTTTAGTTTAATGAGACAATTTGGAAAGGATAGTACATCATTTTGGTATGCTCCTCTAACCCCTTTATATATTGGGCACTCACATAAAATATGTTTCAGGTTTTCATCAGTATTCATATTACATAGTGAATCCCAAATCATTCATCAATCTGTCCAGAACGGACTCCCCGCAGGGGGAGATCGTGACCGCGTAGGTGGGCATGGTCTCTGATGAAGAATCGTAGACGATCACCCGGACCCTAAGTCTCGCGGCCCCACTCAGGTCGTTAGCCTAACGTGTAGGCAGTGAGTAGGCGATGCGAAGCTCCTGGTTGTCGCTTCAACACGGCAACCCACCAGTTTGACCCCTGGCGTGTCGACAGGCAGGATTAAAGCAGGATTGGGTGAGGGAGACCTCTCAGGGTACTCTGGAATCCACACATAGAAGTCCGGCGGGAAATTACCTACCGTCAGGTTGCCTTGGTTGCGGTCCGACCCAGATCGTTAGCCTGAAGATGCAGGCAGTGGGGAGACGGGATGGGGGTCCCGAGCCGCGTGGACCTTAGTTCAGGTGGCCCCCAGTTGGGCTCTTGGCTTCGTCGTGGCAGTAGCCCAATAATATGGGCATAGAGGAGGGACTGGTGTTCCGGCGCATGTGAGTGGCGCGTTGTCATACAGGCAACATTGACTCCGGTACTAGCCCGGATAGCTAGTAGCTCTGAGCTGCCAGGGCGGGCTTATACCCAGGCCTTGTGTGGGGAGGTTGCCGCGAAGGCTGCGTTCCAGCGAGATTCGGATGTTGGTAAGAAGGTGTACGTGTACACTTGATGAGGGCGAGGATTGAGGCTAACGCCTAGGAGCCCACCCTGGAATTTCGGTCTCCTAATACGGTACAAGTGCTGGGGGTGCCATTTGACAAAGCACGTATACACATTACATGTCCAGAACGGACACCTAGTTTTTATTTACTAGAATTTGGATATGCATTTCTTGATTCCGAAAGTTTGTTGAAGATTATACTTGGGTATCGACATGACTCTATAGAAAGCAATTTTGTTATGTAAGTCAATGATCTTTTAATTACTTCTGATCCTATATTAGTTGAGCCAGTTTTCTTTATTATCATGTATCCAGGAGTTCTTCTCGATAGTCCCAAAAGACGTTTGTAGAAGTTCCTTTGTATATTATCCAGTTGATTAGTATATCTTAGATCTCAGATACCTGCACCGTAGAGCACAGTAGAGGCTACAATGGAATTGAAAAGTTTCCTATCAGCCTGCCAGCTATCATTTTCCCCTGATATTAAGATTTTCCAGACAGAACCCAATGCCGGGTTTCCTTTGTCAGCAGCGTAATTGAATGACCCTGACGTTGTGAATTTTATACCTAAATAGTCTACTGCTTGACCATTTCTATAATTTCTCCTCTGCCGGCCGCTCGGACCTCATTCTGCCTGACTTTTTGAATTTTATTATTTTTTTGAGATTAACTTCGAGGGTTTTTTGCTGACAATATTTGGATAATGTACCTATCTTGTTTTGGAGATTGATCACATCGGTTGCCCGGATAATCAAATCATCAGCAAAAAGAAGAATGTTAGCTTTTAACTCTATGTCAGTGAAACCTTCATCCACGAAGAAACTTGTAATATCTCGAAGAAAAAAAGAAAATAGTGTAGGGCTCAATTTATCATTTTGTAGTACGCCTTGTGTAACTTCTATCGAATTGGAAGTAGAATAGGTGTTGATTCTCTCTTTCATAAATGCTCTTCCGTAATGATTCTGGAGAATCTTTGTAATATTGCTGCTTACCCCGGATTCATTTAATAATTCCCATAGAAGATTGTGGATCACTGACTCGAAAGCTCTTCTGAAATCTATAAACATTATTTAAAGCACATGCACTCGTAATGTATGACATGTAATGTAATGTACAATTCGTAATGTGTGTATGACATTATTTAAATCACATGTACTCGGAAATATGATAATGTGAACAAATCGCCGCTAATGTAAATATTAACGACGTGAGATACAAGTAAAAAATTACATTTTTGTTTTTTTAACACAAAAAAATAGAGCAACAAGACGTTTATGTCATCTTATAGAGTACATAAGGCAATATCCCTACCAAAAGTTTAAAGAAATTTTTTTTGCCATTTTTGAGAAAATCTTGTTTTCGTAATTTTTTAAAATTCCACATGTCGCACGCAAGATTCCGCGAAAACTACTAAACGTTTCAAAAAAAAGTACATGGCTTTAAGGAAAGAATTCATTTTAGAAAAGAAATTTTATTTTAAGAAAAAATCTCCATCTTAAATTTTGTAGTTGGAGGAAGATCCGAAAAAAATTCAAACTTTTGCAATTTTAGAAAATTCAGAGTTAACCATGAAAATCGGATCGACGCCACCTTAATAATTGTATTTAACTCCATTCTTCCAACAAATTTAAAGAAAAAAATTGGAGCAATTTTTGAGAAAATTTTGAAAATTTCCGGGGAGCTTCATGTAATGTACCCCCAAAGTTTGAAGAAAGATATTCAAAAGCTTCGACTAGAGCCAGATGGATGTTTTTTTTTTCAATTTGGAAAAAATCCTTTCAGTAGCAAGGCGCGAGTGGTATTCACAGATGGACGGCGGACGGACAGACGGACACACGGAAGACACACCGACGTTTTCCTTTCAATTGGTTTTTCGGTATCAAGGACTTAACAAAACAGGGATTCTAGATACACAACGTGTTAGGGGATTTTTTCCCCTTAATTTCGCAACTGGTTTTATCTACTTTTGCGTTGTCAAGTCCCACCAATGAATTTTTTCTGCCGAAAATTTGCCGTTTTTTCGCGCAGCATTACATAACTTTCCCTATACTATGTATATTACTCCGTATATACGTATGTATACGGGAAAGTGAAAAGTGGGGATACAGAATAGCACAGACCTTCTCATATTACTTTTCTATTGGCTTTGGTGTGGGCTAGCTATTCGGACTTGCCACATTATCTTGCCAGCTGCCATCTATCGCCGCCCAATGTAAATTTATTTGACATTTTCTTAATTTTTCGGTTTTTTAATAGTAGAACAGAAATATTATTTTAAAAATATTAAAGAACAGTAAAATTTCGTTCTAAAAGGAAATTCTGTTTGAACAAGCAGTCGTATTTAAGATAATGGCGTTGAAGTGCTACTGTAAATGCGAAATTTGAAGCTCTTTTTCACAGAAAATGTTTGAATTTTCAAAAAACTTCATTTGAATTCCTTTGAAGCAATAACACTCACATACCGCCCGGACACTCCAAATTTTTTCTTTAAATTTCTTGTAAGAACAGAGTAATATGCATTTATTAAGATGGCACAGGTCCGATTTTCAAAGTTAACTCTGCATTTTCTTAATTCTTTGTTAATTGCTTAAGTTTCAATTTTATTCGGCGTCTTCCTCCAACTACAAAATTTCAGATAGATATTTTTATCCAAATAATCTTTGTTCTTCATAGTGAATTCTTTCTTTAAGATCACGTTCATTGTTTAAAAAATGTCTGTAGTTTTCGCGCAATTTTGCGTGCAATGTGTGCAATTTAAAAAAATTACAACACAAGATTTTCTCAAAAACGACTTCAAATGTTTTTATTTAAACTTTTGGTAGGGATATTACAAAACGTACTCTATTAGATGACATAAACGACTTATTGATCTCTGCTTTTGTTTTTTCAAAAATTACAAAAATGTAATTTTTTTCACATGTATCTTTCATAGTTAATATTTACATTAGCGGCGATTTGTTCACATTTTTGTATTTATAAGTACATGTGCTTCAAATAATGTGAAGTAAAGTTTGTTGAAAACTCGACCGTTTTCTGTGAAAATAGCTCAGAATTCATTTTCAGAAACGGTCAAACGTCATTTTCTCAAAAATTGCTCAAAATTTTTTCTTTAAACTTTTCGAACGGATAGTGTTATTTGCGGTCTTTAATGTGAATTAAAGTTTATTTTGAGATATTTTTCGGTTTATTACAAAAATTCACAAATGTAATTTTTTTTAATGATTTCTCACACCGTTAATAAGAATATTTGCAGCAATTTGTAAATACTATTGTATTTGTGAGTTAAATTTCTTTAAATGATTTTAATGGTGTTTTTCGAAAACTCAAAAGTTTTCTGTGAAAAAGAGCTTTAAATTTCGCATGTTCAGTAGCGCTTAAACGCCATTTTCTTAAAATCGGTTTCAAATGTTTAGAAGACAACTGCCACTTATAACGATGTTTTTATGTTCTTTAATATTTAAAAAAAAAAACATTAGGAAACTGAAAAATTACGAAAGGGTCAAATAAATGTACTTTGGGCGGCGATAGATGGCAGCTGGCAAGAGTATGTGGCAATTCCGAATACCTAGCTCAGACCCAAGGAAATAGAAAACAAATACGGGAAAGTCCATGCCATTCTGTAGCACCACTAGTTTAAATATTGCATCTTTTATTTCAATTCACCTTCGTCTTCTTCTGCACTTCAAGGGTTAGGTTCAAGAACGTGTTCCGGTGTCCACTTCCTTCTGGGCCTTTCTACATTTCTTCTTCCTCTGCATCTGTAGTCCACTGCGAGTGCTGGTAGTCTGCCATCGGGCATTCGTATAAGATGTTCATACCATCTTTTCTGATTTCTTTCCAGTTTCTCCAGCAGTAGTTCGACCCCCAGTTTATTTATCTCTGTGCTTTTATTTTATCTAGGATATTATAACCTAGAGTGCTTCTGAAAAATTTCATTTCAGCAACCTGGATTTTAGAGTTATCTTTATTGATGTTACTCTTGCTTCATCTCCATACATTAACACTGGCACAGCTACTGTGTTGAATATTATTCTTGTTTCTAACCTTGTTTTATTTTTTAGATGTCTGTGTATCGTGCCGCATATAATTCTAAATTCATTTAATCTTTTATCTAAATCTATCTCTCTTTCAAACGAGATGTGGCAACCTAGATATTTGAAATATTTTACCTCTTCTATACTCTTTCCTTCTATCACAATCTTTGTTCTCACTGGGTATTTTCCTTTATATGCCATAATTTTAGTTTTTTCTGTGGATATTTTCAAACCAAATTCTATTGCAATTTGATTTAATCTATATACTGCCATTTGCATTTTGTCTTCAGTGTCCTGTATTATCACTTTATCATCTACATATAAAATAGAATTTAAAAATATTTTCCTAAAATAGATCCCTCGATCTATATTCAATTTTCATGTTCTAAACATGTCGCCCATGTATATATTAAAAAGTGTCGGTGATATGCAACAGCCCGGTCTTACACCTTTTGTTGGTGGGAATCTCTTCTGTCAATTTTCCTTTTATAACCAGCTTAATGCTCGTTGTTTCATATAGTCCTTTTATCACCTCTATCAAGTGTTTTGGATACCCTCTTCTTTCCATTATGTTCCACAGAAGGCTTCTATTAACATTGTCAAAAGCTTTTACTATATCCACGAATGTTAGGTGTGTTTCACAGTTGTGTTCACGTCTTTCTTCTATTGTTCTTTTTAATGTGGAAATAGCATCAGCAGTCGATCTGCCTTTTCGAAATCCCGTTTGTTCTTCTGATATAAGGTGGTCTGCTATTATTTTTAATCTTTCATTTATTATTCTCGCATAGATCTTGTATGTTGTATCCAATAGACTTATTCCTTTGTAATTGTCTGGATCTCCTCGGTTACCTTTCTTATAAAGTGAGATTACTTTTGCTTTTTGCCATTCTTTAGAAGTTTGTTTATTTCTCCAGTACATATTAAAGAAATGAAGCAGGCGTAGATGAAATAACATTCCAGAGTATTTTAGTAGTTCTGTGTTCATGCCATTCATACCACGTGCTTTTCGATTTTTACATTTGTTAAGATCTTCAAGTAGTTCATCTATTGTTAGGTCATCTGCATTTGTAGTTGTGTATGTTTTTATTATTTCACATTTTTCATCGTACCATAATGCTTTATAATGTTTCATCCATCTTTCGTTTTCAATTGCATTAATTTGTACATTCTTTCTTTCATTACTATTCAATGTTTTCATTACTTTGTAGGCTAATGTTTGTCTCCCGTATATATCATGTTCTATTCTTCCAATAAATCTTTCCCATGAATCGGCGTGAGCTTTTCTAATAATTGTTTTTACTTTGTTTCTAGCTTTTTTGTATTCTTCCTTGTGATTTTTCAGTAGGGTTATCAAGGTATGTTTTGTATCTCTTCTGTTTGAGCTTAACACTTTTTTCGATATCATAATTCCAAATTTTCAAACCTTTTCTTTTTTGAAACTTCTTTTTCCGTCCTACTGCCTCATCTGCGGATTCCTTTATTATTTGCTGTATGTTTTGCCATTCTTTTTCTATTTCCTCCTTTGTGATAAGGTTTTGAAGATGTTTATTTATTCTATTTTGATATAGGTTTCTCACGCTTTCGTCTTCTAAGAGGTATACTTTGTATACTTCTTCTTTATCATTCGCTGTGAATCTTGAATTATTTTTCACCCATCTTCTTCATAATTTTATACGGCATACTGCTAGAAAGTGATCAGAGTTTATATCGCAGCTTCTTTTAACTGTTGTATCTTCTATTAATTTTCGATTTCCAATTATATAATCGATTATGAATCTACTACCTCGTGCTGACCATGTATATTTATGAATGTTTTCTTTTTAAATGTATTTGCAATATACAGTTCATTGAAAGCTGCGAATTCCCTCAATTTTTCTCCATTGTAATTTTTACACTTTCTCCCCACTTTCCTACAGTCATTGGTATATTCTCATTTCCCACTCTTGCATTTAGATCCCCTACAAGGAGGACTGCATATCTTGAATTGCACTTGTCCAGCAGTATCTGCATGGCTCTGTAGAATTCCTCTGTTTCTTCCCTCTTTCCTTTCTCCGGGGCATACACACCAATAACGACAAGATGTCCTCTTTCGTGTTTTAATTTTAGAAAAATTATCCGATCATTTACGTATTGAACCTCCTTATTCTTGATTCCCACTTTCTGTCTACAAATATGGCTACTCCTTTTGCAGCTCTCTCTTGCTGGTCTACTCCACTATAAAACATGGCATAATTTTCCACATATTTTGATCCTTTTAATTTCTTTTTTGTTTCTGTTACTACAGCTAGATTGACATTCATCTTTTCAAAAATTTTAGCCAGTTCATTTTCTTTCCCTGATATACCTCTTACATTCCAGGTAGCTGTTTTAAAATATTCCGATATCCGTTTTCGTACTCCCATTTTCATTGCCTTAGTCGTCATAGTTTTCATTCCGAGGCTATTATTTTGGACACTGCTAGTAAATCATTTTTAACGTGGGTGGGTTACTAGCCCTCTCCGCACATCCTCTGTCCCGGGGAGGGGGGTGTTATTTCGGACTTCCCTTGTCCTAGAGGGATTGCCGTCGCCATGGCTTCGAGGTCTCTCGCCCCGTCTAGAGTTCCTCTTTGCCTCTTCTTTCTTGAAGCCGCCGTTGAGGTCCTCTTCTGGAGTACTTCTTAGTTAGATCCCTACCCTTCGACCTGTCCGGCATGGGAGGCCCTACCAGTAGCTACGCTACCGCCTGCATAGCTCTTGGGGTCATGGGGATACTCAAGCTCCGCCACCAACGACAAGGTCATGTACTTCCTACGCGGGAATTCACCTTCATCCTGTTATTATTGGTTGGTCATCATGGAAACTTGCCACATTATGCTACTTTCAAAATGTTTCTCAACACTTCTCGCTCTTCATGCAACATAGCGGTCAAGTCTGGTCTGGCTTTTCAAACGAAGTGCTCGTGTTGTGGGCACATGGTTAGCCATGCAAACTTGTGCTACACAGAACGAGCAACTAGTGGTGCTAGAGAATAGCTCAGACTTTGCCATGTTAGTTTTCAAGCTCGGCTAGCTATTGGGACTTGCCACAAACTCATGCCAGCTGCCATCTATCGCCGCCCAAAGTATACTTTTTTTTACATTTTCTTAATTTTTTGGCTTCCTAATAGTAGAACGGAAATATAATTGTAAGAATATTAAAGAACAGTAAAAACTCATCCTAAATGGCAATTTTCATTTAAAAATTTGTGGCCGATTTTAAGAAAACGGCGTTTAAGTGCTACGAAAAATGCGAAATTTGAAGCTCTTTTTCAAAGAAAATTTTCGAGTTTTCGGAAATCTTCATTAAAAGTCATTATAAGAAATTTAACTTGCAAATACAATAGTATTTGCAAGTTGCTGTAAATATTCATATTAATGGTGTGAGAAATGTTTCAAAAAAATTACATTTGTGACATTTTTGAAAAAACTGAAAACTATCTCAAAATATATTTTATTTCATATTAAAAAGTGCAATTAGCACTATCAGTTCGAAAAGTTTGAAGAAGAAAATTTGAAGCCATTTTTGAAAAAATGTCATTTGCGCGTTTCTGAAAATACGGAATTTTGAGCTAGTTTTTACAGAAAACGATAGAGTTTTCGAAAGGCTTTACTTAACATTATTTAGAGCAAATGTACTTATTAACATAAGAATGCGAACAAATCGTCGCTATTGTAAATATTACCGACGTTAGAGACAAGTCAAAAGAATTACTTTGTTTTACATTTTTGACAAAACAAGAGAATAGAGCAACATGATGTTTATGTCATCTCATGGAGTACATTTAGCACTATCGCTACCAAAAGTTTAAATGAAGAATTTGGAGCCATTTTTTAGAAAACCTTGTTTTTGTAATTTTTTAAAATTCCAAATACTTCGCACAATATTGCCAGAAAACTACTAAAATTTCAAAAAAATATACATGACCTTAATGAAAGAACTCACTTTGGAAAACAAAATTTATTTGGAGGAAAAAACTCTTATCTTCAATTTTGTAGTAGTAGAAAAAGGCCGAAAAAATTCAAACTTTTGCAATTTTCAAAAATTCAGAGTTAACCATGAAAATCGGATCTACGCCACCTTAATGAGTGTATTTTACTCTATTCTTACAAGAAATTTAAAGAAAATATTTGAAGCCGTTTTTGAGAAAATTTTGAAAATGTCCGGGAGGCTTCATGTAAAGTACCTCCAAATTTTGATGAAAGATTTTCAAAGTCGCAGCGCCTTGAGTGGAACCAGATCGTCCATGGCATATCCATTTTGGAAGAAATCGTACGTATGCTGTTCACTGACGGATGGGGGTTTTGCTTTCAGTTGGTTTTTTGGTATCACAAAACAGGAATTTTGGCTGATAAAAGTGTCAGGAATTATATTTCTTAATTTAGCAACTGGATTTATCTACTTTTTCGTTACCCCGGCAATGAGTTTTTTTCTGCCGAAACTGCGCCGTTTGTTCGCGCACCGTATCATAACTTTCCCTACACTACATATATTACTCCGTATATTAGTGTGAATGTGGGAAAGTAAAAATGTCTAAAAAGTACCATTATCTCAATATTTGACTCATACATTGTTCTAATCGCTTTTTGGCGCACTGAATACAAATCTGATATCAGATTTTTAAAATATGAAATTTTAAAATTCTAATTTTTGTCCGTCATATTGGATGGGCCATTTTACATTGTTTGCATTGATCGACATATATTCTTGATTTGTTTCCTTTCATTTGAAGCTTTAATCACGCTTATTTCACTGATCTGCAGATGGGAACCCGACGATTTCAAGAAAATGATGACAATTGAATGTGCCTCAAAAGTAACATTAAATTAATATTTAATCAATTTTAATAAATCGAGTGTCTTCATTTCCACCTTTTTTTTTGGAACGATATCTACCGATTTGGTACACCTACCACATTTTTACGGTGGTATATTTCCGTAATGGCCTATCTGATGAATGTTAATGGAAGGAACATTTTCTCAGAAACTATTTAATTTACATACTTCAAATTTTTTGTGAGTGTAGATTAACTTTTATAAGTACTTTAAGAAGCCGCTTTTAAAAAGTGTTACTTGTTTTTGAAATATAAACTTGTAATCAGTCCAATGTAATCGGTTTTGACCTCAAAATACTAACATTTACATGAATATTGTCTAAAGTATTTAATATTTTAAAAAACCGTCCCGTTGAAGTGCATAAACGGATATGCTACATGCTGTGTTAAAATTTGACCATCCAACTATTAGTAGTTTATGAGAAAATGTTCCCGAAAAATGAAAAGTTTAATTACATGAATTATGTTGGTCAATCATTTAAATTTTAAACTTACGGGAAATGGCTTCTAAAATTTTCAGTGCTTTCCTGATCTTTATGCTGGGCAAACACAAACACCGATATTTTGACGCTATTTAACCCTCAATTGTTATCAGAAACCGTGTCTTCAATATTAGAAAGCAAACTATTAACTATTTTTCACAATAAAAGCAGAAAAGCAACAACACACATTCAAGCAACACCAACGTTGGGTCAACACTTTAATCCTAAATGAACTTCAAAAATAAACAATAACAACTTAGAGATGACATTTTAAGGTGAAACTTGACTTATTTAACACAGAAAACTACAAAGTAATTAATGATTCAGAAAAGTAATATATATATATATATATATATATATATATATATATATATATATTCATCATTTTTGCCTATTCTGGCTCCCCTTAAAATAACGCCTCCATATAGAACTCAAAATGGAAGTGGAAGTAATGTCACAAAGACTGGAAAGTCCGCGTGATGCACAAATGATTGTTCCATTGGCTGCTTTCTGCTAGGACCCCGATAACACAAGAACTTATTTCGTGAATGAAGTATCTCTGTTTCCGTTTGTTTTTTAGTTTTACGTGTTGTAAGTTTCAAACTTAAGGCACATAATTTCATCCACAAGATGAATTTTTATGTAAAAAGTGTCAGGTACCGTTAATTTAATTGATCCGGTTATTTCGTGAGTTCAAAATTAATTCATCATTATAATTGATAACTTTTTATATTTAATTGTTATTTTATATAGTTAATTATACTTGCGCTTTCACAAGAACTTGTTGTAACTCGACCAAGTTGAGAATGATATTTACAGAAGCGCGCCACTGTTTGTGTTTACAGCCGAAGCGACAGAGATGGAGATATAAGGATACTCAACTCAAATTAAAAATGGGGCCATGCCAAACTGTTGCGGAAAAAAGCGCCATATATTTCGTCACAAATCTGAATTCTTTCTAATGCATGTGTTAACTGCATCTGGGCATGTCTGCAACTCATATTAGAGAAATAAAATTTTATTTTTATCTGCAGATTGATTCAAAATTTTGATCGAATTCCTTCGATGAGCAGAAAATTTGTAGTGTAGTATTCATATATAGCATTTAACTTAAGTAGTTTCTCAGAATATATACCAAATCAAATTATTTTTTATGTATGAAGCTACTACCACCGTAATAGCCGCTACTACCACCGTAATAAATATTTTAGATACTTATGACAGTAAAGCTAATGTTTTAGTACTTTATTTCATATCTAACAAATCGCATAAAGTATAAAACTAGTGGTGCTACAGAATGGCCCAGACTTTCCCGTATTAGTTTTCTATTTCCTTGGGTCTTCGCTAGCTATTCGGAATTACCACAAACTCTTTCTTGCCAGCTGTCATCTATCACCGCCAAAAGTACATTTTTTTGTCATTTTCTCAATTTTTCGGTTTCCTATTGGTAGAACGGAAACATTAATTTTAGAATATTAAAGAACAATAAACCCCAGTCATAAATGGCAATTTTCTTTTAAAAAAGATGTGCCTTTCAAGAGAAAATGGCGTTTTAGCGCAACTAAAAGTGCGAAATTTGAAGCTCATTTTCACAGAAAAATGTTTGAGTTTTCAAAATACTTTATTTGAAGTTATTTGAAGCACTTACACTCACAAATATAATAATGTTTACAAATTGCTGGTAATGTGCATATTAAAGATGTGAGAGATCTTTCAAAAAAATTACAATTATGTAATTTTTGTAGAAACAAAAAAATAACTCAAAATAAACTTTACGCTATACTAAAGAGTGTAATTAGCACTATCCGTTACAAAAGTTTGAAGAAAACATTTGTAGCCATATTTGAGAAAATGGCGTTTGAGCATTTCTGAAAATGCCGAAATTTGAGCTACTTTTCACAGAAAACGGTAGTGTTTTCGAGAAACTTTACTTGACATTATTTAAAGCATATATACTCGTAAATATAATAATGTGAAAAAAACCGCCGATAATGTAAATATTAACGACGTGAGAGACAAGTAAAAAAAAATTACATTTTTGTAATTTTTGAAAAAACCAACCGATAGACCAATATGGCTTTTATGTCATCTGATAGAGTACATTTACCACTATCCCTACCAAAAGTTTAAAGAAAAAAATTGGAGCCGTTTTTGAGAAAATCTTGTTTTTGTCATTTTTTAAAATTGCACATATTACACGCAATATTGCACGAAAACTACCAAAATTTTGAAAAACATTTACCTGACCTTTATTAAAGAACTCAACATGCAGAACAAATTTTATTTGAAGAAAAAATCTCTATCTTCAATTTTGTAGTTGGAGAAAGACGCCGAAAAAAAGTCAAAACTTTCACAATTTTCGAAAATTCAGAGCTGTACGTGAAAATCGGACCTATGCCATGTTAAAAAGTGTATTTTACTCTGTTTATACAAGAAATTTAAAGAAAAAATTTGGAGCCGTTTTTGAGAAAATGTTGAAAATCCCCGGGGGGATTCATATAAAGTACCCCTAAACGGACGGACGGACGGACGGACGGACGTTTTCCTTTCAATTGGGTTTTCGGTATCAAGGACCTAGAAAACAGGGTTTCTGGCTACACCACGTGTTAGGGGATTTTTTTTCTTAATTTAGCAACTGGTTTTATCCACTTATTTGTTTTCACGGCCCGGCAATTAATTTTTTTCCGCCGAAAATTGGCCATTTTTTCGCGCAGCATTACATAACTTTCCCTATACTACGTATATCACTCCGTGTATACATACGTATACGGGAAAGTAAAAAGATGAATAATGAAAGATGATGATTGCGCTTTCTAGGAGTATTTTAGATCCTTTTTATTTCACTATCACAAAATTTAATAACCTTACATGCAAGGCTTCTTGTCTGCCCGCGAAGTGTCACACCTCGATTATAAATATATTTATTAACAATCTACACCCATTAGAGGGAAAACTATATTAAAGTAAACGTTCAGGGAATGTTTCAAGTGCGACAATTTGTCATGAAATAAACAGATTAAACGGTCGAGAAATCATAATCAGATGCCGACTAAAAGCTGTATTGATTGTAAAAACTGTTTAGTTTCACAGTAGGTAGAAAGTAGGTCTTTTCAGTCAATTTAATATCGAGATCGAAATTCTGCGACTTCAAAGATTCTCACTAAGAGTTCAAAACATGACATTTATTAACATTATCTTACTTATTTTGTGGATACTGCCTACTAAACTTTGCTCTAATTGTTTGTCTCCACCAGGACGTCTTATACTTTTGGGCAACATAAATAATCAAAATACTGTACAATATTATGCGGAAGAATCGTATTCTTGTCGTAAGTACCCTCAGTACTGTAGAGCACATTTCGATCTTGTCATCGCTCACTTTAGGATAAACAAAGATGGGAAAAACATATATGACGGGTCAACAACTCACTTGTTCAATATGTTTGAGGAAAAGAGAGGAGTGCATTTGAAACTCGTCGAGCCTTCTCCGGATACTTTAGGAGTAAGTACCAATGGAACGTACAATGGCGAAATAGGCCTAATTCAGAACGCTACTGTGGACATAACATCCAACGTAATGTTTTACACTCACGACAACTATCAATTTGCGGATTACACCGTTCCCATCCAGACGGCCCCCTTCTGCATTGCCGTTCGTCGCGCACCCACTCTGTCGTTCACAAAAGTATTGCTTCTTCCATTCACACCGCTGGCTTGGGCGTACATGTTGAGTTCGCTCTTCGCCGCCATCTTGGCTTGCTTCATCGTGCGCCGCTTCCTGACTATCGGTGCGCACAGCAGGGGCGGATGGTCGACGCTGGCGGCGCTGGACGTGGCCGAAGTGAGCTGCTCGGGCGCCTGCAGCAGCCATCTAAAGCTAGCAGCGCCCAGAAACCAATCTCAACCAAACCATATCCAAAATTTTAGGCTAATTTTAGGCTAATTAAATGCTCTATTCCCGAATTTTAGGTTCCTCTGGATTTCCGAAAATCGTGGGCGCTGCTAGCTTTAGTCTAAAGCTAGCAGCGCCCACCCAGAATCTATCTCAAAATCAATTGTAAAATCTGAAACCCATCCCAAAATTTAAGAATAATTTTAGGCTCTTGGAAAAAAGTTATCCCCGCCTTCAAATTCCAAAATTCAGGGCTGTACAAAGCGAAACAATTAACATTGGTTCTTATGGGCAAATAAACACCAAAATCAAAAAGCCTTAGGAAAAATCTGAAACCCCTCCCAAAAGTTAAGAATAATTTTAAGCTCTTGGAAAAAAATTATCCGCGCCTTCAAATTCCAAAATTCAGGGCTGTACAAAGCGAAACAATTAACATTGGTTCTTATGGGCAAATAAACACCAAAATCAAAAAGCCTTAGGAAAAATCTGAAACCCCTCCCAAAAGTTAAGAATAATTTTAGGCTCGTGGAAAAAAATTATCCCCGCCTTCAAATTCCAAAAATCAGGGCTGTACAAAGCGAAACAATTAACATTGGTTCTTACGGGCGAATAAACACCAAAATCAAAAAACCTTAGGAAAAATCTGAAAGCCCTCCAAAAGTTAAGAATAATTTTAGGCTCTTGGAAAAAAATTATCCGCGCCTTCAAATTCCAAAAATCAGGGCTGCACAAAGCGAAACATTTAACATTGGTTCTTACTGGTGAATAAGGTATGTTGTATTCCTAACGGGAATTTTCTATTTTGTGGAAAGGAAAGAGAGAAGCTCAAAATAATTTGTGGGTATAATAGTATTCCCAATAATCTGTGGAATATGAAGTTCAATTTTCAGAAGCTAAGTCGTTGTAGTTCAGGTGTTACAAGAACTCAAATATTGAATATCGGGAAAAAGTGGGCTTGTTTTGATTAATATTCTAGTTTTTTTCAATCAGAACGATGCTAGCCCAAAATTATTTGTTATTGGCATATTGATATGTAATGTATAATCAATTGCTAATAAATTTCCCATTTGAATTAGTTAAGTAGTTCAGCGATTATTTTGTGAGAAATGAAAAATTAATCGAAAAGTATGTTGTAGTCCTCAGGGAATTTTCCATTTTTTGGGAAGGTAAGAGAGAAGCCCAAACTTATTTGTGGGTATAATAGTATTCCCTATAATGTGTGGAATATGAAGTTCAATTTTCAGAAGCTAAGTCGTTGTAGTTCAGGTGTTATAAGAACTCAAATATTGAATATCGAAAAAAGTGGTTGTGTTTCGATTAATATTGTATTTTTTTTTCAATTAGAACGGTGCTAGCCCAAAATTATTTGAGGTTGCCATTTTAATAGGTAATGTATGGGCAATTGTTAATAAATTTCTCATTTGAATTAGTAAAGTAGTTCAGCGATTATTTTGTGAGAAATTAAAAATTAATCGAAAGGTTTGTTGTAGTTCTCACGAGAATTTCCCATTTTTGGGGAAAGAAAGAGAGAAGCCCAACATTTTTGTGGGTTTAATACTATTCCCTATAATGTGCGGAATATAACGTTCAATTTTCAGAAACTAAGTCGTTGTAGTTCAGGTGTTATAAGAACTCAAATATTGAATATCGAAAAAAGTGGGTGTGTTATGATTAATATTCTATTTTTTTTTTTCAATCAAAACGGTGCTAACCAAAAATTATTTAAAGTTGACATATCAATAGGTAATGTATGGGCAATTGTTAATAAATTTCTCATTTTAATTAGTAAAGTATTTCAGAGATTATTTTGTGAGGAATGAAAAATTAATCGAAAGGTGTGTTGTAGTTCTCACGAGAATTTTCCTTTCTTTGGAAAAGAAAGAGAAAAGCCCAAAATTATTTGTGAGTGTAACCGTATTGCTTATACTATGTTGTATACGACGTTTAATCTTCGGAAGCTAAATCCTTGTAGTTCAGGTGTTATAAGAACTCAAAATTGAATATCGAAAAAAAGTGGGTGTGTTTTGATTAATATTCTATTTTTTTCAATCAGAACGGTGCTAGCCCAAAATTATTTAAAGTTTGCCTATTAATAGGTAAAGTATGGGCAATTGTTAATAAATTTCTCATTTGAATTGGTAAAATATTTCAGCGATTTTTGTGAGGAATGAAAAATTAGTATTAAGATATATTCTAGTTCTCACGAGAATTTTTCCATTTTTTTGGAAAAGAAAGAGAGAAGCCCAAAATTATTTGTTAGTATATCTGTATTCCGTATCATGTATTGTATATGCTCTTGAATTTCCAGGAGCCAAATCGTTGTAATTCAGGTGTTATAAGAACGCAAATGTTGAATATCGAAAAAAATTGGGTGTGTTATGATGAATATTCCAATTTTTTCCAATAAGAACGGTGCTAGCCCAAAATTATTTGAGATTGGCATATTGATAGGTAATGCATGAGCAATTGTGAATCAGTTCCTCATTTGAATTATTAAAGTATTTCAGAAATAATTTTTTGAGGAATGAAAGATTAATTAAAAGTTATACTGTATTTCTCACGAGAAGTTTCCGCTTTTTGGAAAAGAAAGAGAAGCCCAAAATTATTTGTGGATATAACCGTATTCCTTAATATGTGTTGTATGTCACACTACACTGCCATGAGCCATATCCTATTACTTCAGGTTTTATAAGAACGGAAATGTTGAATATCGGAAAAAAATATGGACTGGTTTTGACTAATATCACTTTTTTAATACGAATTAATATAGCCCAAAATTATTTGAGATTTGAATATTATTAGCAAATTTATTGCAATATTATTTCTATATTTATTCCCCCTACTCCTACTTGCCCTCACGTTCTGGTGCCAATGCAACTGTTCCTCCTACCACTACTCAGTTTATCAATACTATTATTGCATAAATTTGTTTGGGTCGTAGGTCATGGACGGTCCCGTACTGGAATACCTGTAAACAACGTTTAATATGGCAACCTGCACAGGACTACTAAATATTGGAATGATAACATGTTTTCAAAACAGAATAAAAAGAACTTTAATTCTTTTCTTTGGTTGCTCACGGCAACAATGCAACAATACGTGAATATTCCCTCAAGCTTGGCAACATTATTTGGACACGAAATTACCATTAATTACATTACATGAAATTTCAATTAATCAAATTACGTGATATTACCATCAATCCAGTTACAAGAAATTACCATTAATCAGCTGATTTGCAATTGTTTTATGTTCAGGAATTCCTTTACTCAAGAAAAAAAACCAATATCATTAACAAACTCTTCTTATACGTACGTATTTGCCAAATACAACAATGAAAATGTAAAGAAAACAATACTAAATTTTATATTGCCGGCTGACAAACAATTACGTTCGTTCTGTTTTAAAATTTCGAAAATTCCACTATTCTTGCCAATGTTTATTTAATTTATTTGAAGGTACGCGAGCACAGATCTGATTTTAAATAATTACGCTGTGAATGCGAAACTTCCCTGTTGCTGCGTCGTCGAAAACAGCGCCGTTGCCAGTTCGGTCGTTCTATGCGCGCTCACTCGCACGCGCCGACGTACTCGCGCGCTCCAACCTTGCACGGGCCGATTTCCTTCAAAATAATTCTCCCCAGGAATTCCATAAATTGTCTGATCACCTCGAACCACAAATTCACAAATAAATAATACTCCTTCTTTCTTCTAATTGGCTCACTGCATCAGCAAATGTTCGCGCTGTTTACATGTCTATTACGCACTTTCGATTCGTCGCCAAAATGTCTAAGTCCGAAATATTTTACAAATTATGAGTTCGTCAAACGCGGACACGATGTCTCTCTCACTGCTGACTAGACAGAACTCCACTAAAAACCATCTCGATTTAACATGTTACCTCGGAATATAAAAAATGCCGGCGAAATCCATTTTCACCTTTTCATTGTTGTTTCCATAATTTTACGAAAATGTCCAATATTACTTATTTTGACATGTTTCCGCGTTTATTCATTACAGCTTCTTCCCAATGTTAAGATTTTCTTGTCCAAACAGATGTTTTCGATTAATTTTACGTCGAAAATTGCTAATTTCTCTGTCGACATTACACATTAATTAGTCGCTTGTTTTTGGTATCATTAATTTGTAATATTTCTTTATTTCGAAAATTCAATGTTCTATAAACTCTTTAGATCATTTATAAATTTTGTTAAATTTATACCATGACGATTCACAACGCCTTTCGTTCCTAATTAGCATTTCTTCATAAAATTTTGGTAATTCTAGTTACTATATTCGACATGTTCGACTGGGTTTTTTCTCTAAAATTTTTGATTCCAATTTTAAGCGAACCCGTCGTCCGATCGCGTTCAAATAAAACCCACAATGTTCATTTAATTATTCTCTAACTAACTGGACGGTCAGATTTTTCCCAAAATTATCGAATTCATTGTGTTCTCCAGAATTGCCGAATACTCTTTCCGCGGCGCGCTGTTCTTTTGTCTTGCTCAGATCGATTCATTATACACGTTGTTTGTTTCATTGACTATAGCTCAATCAATATTTACTCTTTGTCCACAATTGTTTTGGGTGAATGTCTAATAAAATGAAATAATTACATTATGTGCAATTGTTAATAAATTCTTTATTTGAATTGGTACAGAATTTTGGGGTTTACTTTTTCAGAAATGGAAACGTGATCAAATGTATATTGTAGTTCTCACGCGAATTTTTCTTTTCTTGGAGAAGAAACCGTGAAGTTCAAAATGATTCATGAGTATAGCCGTATTCCCTATCATGTGTTGTATATGGTGCTTTATTGCCAGGAACGAAATCCTTGTAGTTTAGGTTTTATCGCAAATATTAGATAGCAAAAACAAAAGTTATTCTATTGATTATTATTCCTTTCTTTTTCAATAAGAACGTGTCTAGCCCGAAATTATTTGAGATTAGCAAATTGAGAAGCAATGTATGTGCAAATGTAAATAAATTCTCGTTTTGAATTAGTAAATTATTTTGGAGTTTACTTTGTGAGGAATGAGAAATTGGTCAAGAAGTATATTGTAGTTTTCACGAGAATTTTCCATTTTTTGGTAATCAAAGAGAGGAGCTTAAATTTTTTTCTGAGTACAGCCGTATACCTTATCATGTATTTGAAAATGACATTATCAAACGCGAAATACCTGTAGTTAAGTAACGCAAATATTGAATATCGGAAAAAAGTTGGGACTGTTTTGATTAATATTCCTTTCATTTTCAATAAGAACGAATCTAGTCCAAAATTATTTGAAGTTGACATATTGATGGCCAATGTATGAGCAATTCTAAATAAATTCCTCTTTTGAATTAGTACAGTATTTTGGAGATTATTTAGTGATAAACCAAAATATCAAAATTTATATAAAAGTTTTCACACTAATTTTCCAAACAAAATCTTCTTTTTAAAACAAAGTGAGTAGTCAAAAATTATTAGAGAGTATAGCCGTATCCCCTATTATGTGTTGTATATGACATTAAATTGCCAGGAACGAAATCTTTGTAGTTTAGGTTTTATAACAACACAAATATTGAATTTTGCAGGAAAATAGGGTATTTTGATTAATATTCAATTCTTTTCAATAAGAATGCATCTATCCCAAAATAATATGCATGTCGCGATTTTTTGCCATAATGTGCATGTTATTTGTACAACATTGGATTGCTTGAAGCGAAATACCTGTAGTTTAGTTTTGAAAAAAAAACAACAAATATTTGAGATCGGTAAGTATTTCGGACAGTTTTTTTTTTTACTTTGCTTTTCTTTTTCATGAAAAACATGAAAATGCCCAAATTATTTCAAGATCGCATCTTATTTGCTGGTATGTGTTCAATTGTTAATAAATTCCATATTTACATTTGAGAGTTAAGTTTGTTTTCTTTTTTTTGAAGAATGAAAGATTGAGAAAAAATGTAGTTTGCCTTTTATACTAGGCATTATTCTTTTCCCATTTTTGGATTTCTCTATTATTGATTATGATTTTAGAATTGTAGATGTATAGTTAAATAACTATTTTATCTTTTAATTCGTCGCTGCTTTTTGGAGAGAATTTTTCTTGTATGAAATATTTAACAAGTCCATATTGGATGTTTACATAGGAATGATTCAAAGTAATTATTTTAAGGCTTGATATTGATCCTGTCAGAATAAATGGTAAAACTCTCAACAAATACATTTTTTCTTTTTTAATGTTGGAAATACACGTGTACGATATAATTCTCCCAGAATATGTGTGAAGTTTCTCCGGATTTCCTAGTTTTGAGATAGTGAGATTCTAGCTTCTCCATCCTCGTTTTTGCTAAGTTGATTTCGGGGCGTTTTTTGATGACACTAAAGAACCCAAAATTATGGCCCAAGACCTTTTTGAGTTGAGTTGCTATTGGGATAGTTTTTAAAATATTTGTTATCGTACGTAGGGGTGAGTTTCGAAATTCTGAAAAGGAACAAAAATTTCGCATGTTTACGACCACACAAATATTTTCGAATTTTCAGTACGGGTGGGTGTTAAATTAACAACCCACAATTTTTAACCTTAATTTCGGAGATTGTAGGGTACCAAAATAATGTTTCTGGTGTCACTGAAGAGCCCAAAAATATCCCAAACGTATGGTGGGAGAAATTTTGAAATTTGAGGATTAGGGGTGGTTTTGAATTTTTGTTTTCGTATTTAGGGGTGTGTTTCGAAATTTTGAAAATTAGTTCCGAGGAGCCCAAAATTTACTTGTTTTGACCGTACGAAAAAATTTGAGTTTTGAGGAAGTGGGGGTGCTAGCTTTACCACCCCTATTTTTGAAACCTTAATTTCGGGGTGTTGTGGGGTACCAAAAATAATGTTCTTGGTGTCACTGATGAGCCCAAAATTCGCCTAAACGTATGGCGGAAGAAATTTTGAAATTTGAGAATGAGGGGTGGTTTTGATTTTTTGCTTTTGTATTTAAGGGTGAGTTTCAAAATTTTGAAAAGTGCCCCCAGAAGCCCAAAATTCACTCGTTTTGACCGTGCAAACAAATTTGAATTTTAAGTAAGAGGGGGTGCTAGCTTTACCGGCCAAAATTTGAAATCGTTATTTCGGGGTGTTGGGAGGTAGCCCAAAATTTTTGGAAGGGGGCTGAAATTAGCGCAAAATTATGGCGCAAGAATTTTTGAGTTTTGAGAAAGTGGGGGTGCTAGCTTTACCGACGTAGTGGCGCCTGCTATTACAAGCATACCGCCCAGACCTGGTCCCTGCCGAGTACCGCCGTGTGTGTAAATAAATAAAACGGTGCCCGGCGGGGGCCGCCTCGGCCGATGCCCGCTCGTCTGGCGGAGGCCAATCCGCACCTAAAACCTCCCGCGCCACCACCCGGAGCCCCTCGATGCCCCTACACCCTGTCAAAGAAGATGGTGCAGTGATGGAGCAGTTAAAATGTAAAAAGTGTAAATAGTAATCAGTGCACAACAAGGACGTGACAGTGACACCTGTGCTTAGTGTTAGGTCATTTCAGGATAAGAGAATTTCGCTCAGATAAAAGCAATAAGGACGCGACAGAGTCGCTTATGAAGTAATTGTAATTAGATGTAGGTTGTTGAAGTAATGATAGTGTAAAGAATACAAAAGAGGTGCGTCAGTTACACAAGAGAGGAAAATCCTCAGACTATTATAAATAACGCAAGAAAGGTCAAAGCAATCTTGAACTCTCCAACCATCCAATATATACATGCTATATAGTGCAAAACTACCACCATGTATAAAAATTGTTCTGTCGACAATAAACGCTACTTAAATAGTAATAGTAATATACGTAATATAGGGAAAGTTTTATAATGCTACGGGGAAAATGTCGAATTTTCGCCAGCAAAAAGTTAGTTGCCTGGTCGTGATGACGAAAAAGTGGATATCCAGTTGCTAAATTAAGAAAAAAAATCCCTTAACACGTGGTGTAGCCAGAACCCGTTTTTTGTTGGTCCTTCATTCCCAAAAACCAACTGAAAGGAAAACATCCATCTGACCGTCCCCGTCCGTCCGTCAACACTGCTAGCACCTAAACCATACGTACGATTTCTTCCAAAATGGATATTCCCCGCACGATCTGGTTTGAGTGAAAGCTTTGAGATTTGGAAAAAGATTCTTTTTGAAGAAAATTTTGGGGTACTTTACATGAAGCTCCCCGGACGTTTTTAAACGTTTCTCAAAAACGGCTCCAATATTTTCTTTAAATTTCTTGTAAGAACAGAGTAAAATGCACTTATTAAGGTGACATAGGTAGGATGTTCACGTTTAACTCTAAATTTTCGAAAATTGCAAAATTTTGAATTTGAAAACTACAAAATTGCAGATGGAGATTTTTCCTTCAAATATAATATTTTCTTCATAGTGAGTTCTTTCATAGTGAGTGGTGTTTATTCGCCCGTAAGAACCAATGTTAATTGTTTCGCTTTGTACAGCCCTGATTTTTGGAATTTGAAGGTGGAGATAATTTTTTTCCAAGAGCCTAAAATTATTCTTAACTTTTGGGAGGGGTTTCAGATTTTTCCTAATGTTTTTTGACATGATATATGTTTACCAACACAATGTATATGGTCATGAAGGAACATCAGATACTATTATTTTTCCACTCATAGAAAGAGATGGCATTACTTGTTATCGACGGTATTTCACTGATTATCAATGTTATTTCACTTAATATTCACATGATACATTGCACATCAAGGTGCGAACCATAAACATATTGAAATTGAGATTCATACAACAGATTCACTGTCTAAGATTACATCATCCTCAAAAGAGTATCTCGCAAATAATATTTGTCCGTTTAATTTTATAAATTAAATCATAAATCTAATTTGAGACAATATCACGGTTTTCCAGTTTTTCAATTCTTCCTACGCACAATGTAGTTCTTGTGGGGAACATTTTCCAGTATAATGCCTGATATTGAAATTTGTGGATAAATAATTCTACCTTTATTGCAACGTACATTCAGGTAGATTCGTTTTTACTTTCCCGTATACGTACACATATACGGAGCAATGTACGCGGTATAAGGAGATTTATGTAAAGCTGCGCGAAAAAACGGCAGATTTTTGGCAGAAAAAAATTCATTGCCGAACCCTAATAACGACAGTGGTGCTACACAATGGCACTGATTTTCCCGTATTAGGTTTCTGTTTCGTTGGATCTGGGCTCGCTACTTGGAATCGCCACATACTCTTGCCAGCTGCCATCTATTGCCACCCTAAGTACATTTTTTAAACATTTTCTTAATTTTTCGGTTTCCTAATGGTAGAATGGAAATATTAATTTTAGAATATTAAAAAACACAAAACCTTCGTCCTGAATGGCAATTTTCTTTTAAAAATTTGTACTTGTTTTAAAAAAATGACATTTAAGGCTACTACAAATGCGAAATTTGAACCTCTATTTCATAGAATATTTATGAATTTTCGAAACACTTCATTTAACGCACTTTAACTCACAAATACAATAGTGTTTACAAATTGCTGCCAATGTGCCTATTAACGGTGTGTGAGATCATTCAAAAAGATTGCATTAGCGTAATTTTTGAAAAAACAAAAAATACCCAAAAATCAACTTTACGCCGTATTAAAGAGTGCAATTCGCACTACCCACTCGAAAAGTTTGAACAAAAAAATTTGAAGCCACTTTTGAGGAAATGGCGTTTGAGCATTTCTGAAAATACGGAATTTTGAGCTAGTTTTCAGAGAAAACTATTCAATATCCGAGAAACTTTATTTGACATTATTTTAAGCACATGTACTCATTAATATAATGATGTGAACAAATCGCCGATAGTTTAAATATTAACGATGTGGGAAACAAGTCAAAAAATTACATTTTTGTAATTTTTGAAAAAAAAAAAGAATAGAGCAATATGATGTAAATGTCATCTCATCTATGATTGATGAGATTGTACTCTAGTACAATTAAGGTCCGTTCACTGTAACGTCACTCCGCATGTAAACAAACGAACGTGGTCGTCGCTTGTTCTAATTGGCTGACGGACACCACTCTACCCTTCCGGGTGTCGTACGCAATAAGAGCTAGGTCCCTTCCAAAATTGATTTATTTCTTGACACTCTCCACTAACAGAAAATACGTAGAAAGCGCGAAAAAAGATGCAGATATTTGTTGTAGTATCAAGATATTATTTATTTCTTCACTACATTTGGTAATAAGATTTAAATACCTTTACTTCGCTCTGCCTCAATTTGCCTTTTAGCGTATGACTGTCATACATGCTACTTATTTTGTGCATAATTCTTGTGACTTACGTTTTTCATGAAAAATAATTTGTTTCAGTGTTGGTTTCAAATGCAGTAGCTAAAGGAAAGAGTGTTCAGTTTATTTTGGTGTTAGTAGAACAAAATTATGACGAACTGCCGAGTGTTTCATTACGTTTTCACTATTGTAAGATAATTCATCACTTTTACTTTTAGTACGTTGAGTCTTTTTCGATCTTATTTTATTGTATTATGCATTGCAGTTGCAGTTATTCGATTTTGTAACTTCAGAGTAACGTAAGTGTTACTTTGTAACAAAGAGTGCATGCCTTACGTAACATAACCTATGAAAAGCAATCTGAAGTTTTCTGGAAATAACATGTGCGAAGTTACTGCAAGCCAACGCCTTTCGCAACTGGAAATAAACCATGTTTTGTAGAAAAAGCAAAAGAATATCTTAATAAATCAGCCTCTCACATTTGACAGATTGAAACATTACATATAAGTTGACTTTTCTTTCTCATAGTTTTGAGAGTCGTACAAAACCAACAATATCATTGGTATCATCTCTGTGGCACACTTATTTATTATCCTTAGAGGTAGTTAGCAAGATTCTAGTTAAATAGAAGTTTTGCAGGTTGCTCAGAAACATTACGAAAAAAAGATCAGCAGATCATTCCAAAGAAGTTTGAGAGAAATCTTGTTTACACTCAGTGTATTATTGTGAAGAATGTTTGTTTGTTCGTTCGTTTTAAAAATTTGTTGTTTTTGTAGTGACAAGTGTTATTGTAGTAACAAGTTGTTATTTAGTTTGTTTTTAAAAACCGTGTGGCTTGAAAAACAGTTTTGAAATGTTTATTAGAAATTTAGCAACATACTCTTTTTTGAGGTATTATGATTAAAAACATAATAAGGCCTACAATGTTTCTGTTTATTCGAAGCATTTTTGAATGTTGAACTAAAAAAATCTTATATTTAAGGCCATTCAATCAGCTAAACTACAATATATGGAAAGAAATCAGATAAAAATCATATGTCAACTATTCTTTTTTTAAAATTGAACATTATTTATATATTCCAATTGACTTAAAACCATATAATCATTGGGAGGGTGGTGCAGTGTATCTACAGAATGTGTCTACACAAAGAAAAATTTTACAATTTGAAACCTTGTAGTAAAGTTTGTACCTTGTGGTTCAGAAGTTTTGAAATGTGCAAATCACTGCTGCACATTGTTATCAATAATGGGCATTGTTATACATTTTCATACAGTTGATATTTTGCTTCTACCACATGTTACAAATGAAATTATCCCTTATGATGACATAGAAATATTGTTATCATTCAAGTGTTAAAATGTAATGTTTTTTCTGTAGTAAATAAAATTGCATTTAATAAAGTTTTGTTGCTGAAGAATCCTTGGAACCCAACCCCCAAGCTTCTTTAATGATGTTTTTGTGCAACAAATTTAACAAATTTTGTCATAAAATATTATTTGTAGTTTTAGAATTGATTTTTTTGTCCTTATTCATGTGACTTGTGGAAATTACTTTTGAATAACAATTTAAATATTTTGAAATTTGAAATTAAATTGAAAAGAATCAATCTGCGATTTGTTGTCAAGCTAGTGCTGAGACTTTTTACGAATGTGGCAGGCATATTTTGCATATGACACTTTAACAGAAGAAATAATTATTAATACGGGGGTCAGTTCTTCCAGCGATGACCTTTTTTTCAGACAGTGCTGTAGACAAGATTTCACCGCTACCTTGCGAGAGCACATCGTAAATGTAAGTGCTGTGATATTTAAGCAAATTATCTGCGTGTTTTGGCTGGTATTTTGGGCGTAATAAAGAAGTACTAGTGAAAATAATATGTAATGACAGTTCTGGCGGTGACACGTGCCGGTATTTGAGTATTCGTCGCGCGAATGGCGCAGCCAATCACGAACTACAGGGCGGAGGGATACTCTCAAAGTTTGTTTACATGCAGAGTGAAGTTACAGCGAACGGACCTTAGTATTATCCCTACAAAAAGTTTAAAGAAAAAAATTGGAGCCGTTTTTGAGAAAATCTGGTTTTTGTAAAATTTTAAAATTTCAAATATTGCTTGCAATATTGCGCAAAAACTACTAAAATTTTCAAAAAAAAATGTACATGACCTTAATGAAAAACTCACTTTGGACAACAAATTTGATTTGAAGGAAAAATCTCTATTATTACAATAATTTTGTAGTTCTAGGATAACGCTGAAACAAATTCAAAATATTTTACCATCTTCAAAAATTCAGAGTTAACCGTAAAAATGGGACCTATGCCACCTTATAAAGTTTATTTTACTCTATTCTCACAAGCAAGTTAAAGAAAAAATTTGGAGCCGTTTTTGAGAAAATTTTGAAAATGACGGGGTGATTTGACGGACAGGCAAACGGCCAGACGGACGGCCAGACGGACGGACGGGCGGACGGACAGATAGGCGGCCGGACAGATAGGCGGCCGGACAGACAGACGGACGGACAGACAGATAGACGGCCGGCCGGACAGGCGGCCGGACAGACGGCCGGACAGACGGCCGAACAGACGGCCGGACAGACGGCCGGACAGACGGCCGGACAGACGGCCGGACAGACGGCCGGACAGACGGCCGGACAGACGGCCGGACAGACGGCCGGACAGACGGCCGGACAGACGGCCGGACAGACGGCCGGACAGACGGCCGGACAGACGGCCGGACAGACGGCCGGACAGACGGCCGGACAGACGGCCGGACAGACGGCCGGACAGACGGCCGGACAGACGGCCGGACAGACGGCCGGACAGACGGCCGGACAGACGGCCGGACAGACGGCCGGACAGACGGCCGGACAGACGGCCGGACAGACGGCCGGACAGACGGCCGGACAGACGGCCGGACAGACGGCCGGACAGACGGCCGGACAGACGGCCGGACAGACGGCCGGACAGACGGCCGGACAGACGGCCGGACAGACGGCCGGACAGACGGCCGGACAGACGGCCGGACAGACGGCCGGACAGACGGCCGGACAGACGGCCGGACAGACGGCCGGACAGACGGCCGGACAGACGGCCGGACAGACGGCCGGACAGACGGCCGTTTTGAAAAGACCCACTGTTTCGGTATCAGGGGACAAAAAAACGTGTATTTCCGTTGAAAATCTCGAAATCGAATTTCCGCAGCATACTATACGCAGCAGATTTTCCGCAGCATAATATACTACGTGTATTACTCCGTATTTACGTACCTACACAGAAAAGTAAAAACATTCTTTCTAACAAATACTGTAATGTTCCGTTGGGGTTTTTTATTCATAAATTCGGCACAAATATTACATAAACTGTCAGGACTGTTCTTACAACCATGACTAGCCCTGACTGAACACTAACTGCTAAACTAGTACTAACTTTTCTTGATAACAACAGTAAACACGCGCGCCTCCAATAAAACAGACACGGTCCTGCTTGTCAAATATTTTACCAAGGAGTATACTACTCTCTTAGGTGTCCTAACACTTTATCATTCTAACTTCCTGCATCTCATACCTTTCTAGATACTCAGAGTTGCATTTGCCTAGCTACACAGAGAAAATGTTAAAATGCGAACGAATGGTGGGTGATACGACATTTTTAATGTTATTTGATAAGAATTAGGTGAACAAATACAAAAATGATTTTGGTCGTTGGCCTGTGTTATTATTATTATTGTCGTTATTGTTATTATTATTGTTGTTGTTGTTTGTATAAAAAGTAGGTATCTTTGGTTAAAAAAATGAAAGCTTGTTTCCGCCCGGGATCGAACCGGGGACCTTGCGCGTGTGAGGCGCACGTGATAACCGCTACACTACGGAAACGACAATAGCCATTCTGTGCAATGCTCTTCTATTTGTAATTTCTAAACGTAAAAGAAAGTGGCGAATTCCTTGTAATGTAATGTTTTTTCGTGTGATCAACTCCCATATCTTGTCTCATAATAGTTCGGCTGACCGGTATCTTATGTAAGGAAATGACCTCCTTTGCAGCAACGCCCTCAGGCAGCGATTACCGCGTTTAATCCAGGCGAGACACGCGGGTTTTTTCAATGACACAACCGAAACAATGGTCAAACCTATTTTCGGAATTGAAAGGCGCGAAAGAAATGTTAAATGTTAAATTATTAATATGTACAACAAAAACAACTAGTGCTTTAATAACACATACTTTTTCACATAATTTGTAACATTTGCAAAGTTAAAATAATTTAGAGTTCAATGCAAATCAAAATTGCTCATTTAATTAGCATACTTCACAATACAAAAAAAATTAAAAATTGAGGACGTTCTTGAGAAAATATTGTTTACAAAATTGTCATTATTTCCTTTTTAAAAATATGCCATATTTTGAAAAAAAAGAAATTTCATAGCCTCATTTAAAGAACTAATTTTGAAGAACAGATTTAACCCATATTTGCCCGGTGTTCCATTATTGGAACATGTGACAGTGGTTTTGTCTCTGACTTTTCTTATCGCGAAACGCACGTGGGGGCTTCGTTATGTTCCTAGAACTTCAACAGAGGGATCAAATTCCCCGATAGTGCCAAGAGTTGATTTCAGTTCTCGTTTATACGCCGCGAGAGGAAGTTTATTGAGCTCATGTTTTACTGCTGGCACCATGGATGATATAAGGTAATAAAATGCGTGTTATATTTTTATGTTAAATTTTTTGTTTTTATTAGAGTTATGAATGAATGTGTCTTTTTGTAAGTACAGTAACATATCTTGAAAATATTACTATTTAGCTGAGTTAGACACGATTTTTCTAAAATGTTCCAATATTGGAACACCAGGCACGAACGGTACCATGCATTATTATTTCACAAATTATCTAATTTATCTTCGTTTCTCTCGGATTTTAACAACAGAACAAATAATTGCAATTCTGGAGGAGGATAATGATTACTTCCAGTGCATCGATCTTCATTATGCCTCCAGAAGATGGATGTATCAGTGCCGAAGACAGCGGCGATGAAGACTCTGGTGGCACACTGAATAATCTACCTGGAAGCCAACTTAGATCAGAAGGTGAGGCACTAATTACGCGATTCAGTGAGACTGAAAGATTTACGTCTGTGACTGAACTAGAGAGTAATATTGGCTCTGAACATCGTGATGAGTGCATTCAGGAGAATACTCTCTCTACGCGCGTCTGTTTCCCAACGTAAGAAAGAGCAAAGAAAGTGGGAAAAAATTGACATAAATCCTGAATTTAGAAATTTCAATATTACAAGTGATATAAGTGCAGTGCCAAATGACCCGGTGTCATGTTTTGAACTATTTTTTGATGACGAGATTTGGGACTTTCTTACAAAAATGTTCGTGTTGTACGTTCAGCAGAAAGGTGATTACACATTTACACTTTCTTCTGAGGAAGTAAAATGTTTTGTTGGAGTTCTGATTTTATCAGGATACAATATTGTACCAAGATGGAGAATGTTTTGGGAAACAGACTCAGAGACTTATAATGAAGCTGTCAGTTCGGCAATGAGAAGAAACAGGTTTGAGTTGATAAAAAAATATGCTCATTGTGCTGACAATAATGACTTAAAACAAAATGACAGATTTGCAAAACTAACACCTCTCATTTCCTTACTGAACAAACGATACCCAAAATATTGCATTTACGAAGAACACTTGGCTGTAGATGAGAGCATGGTGCCGTATTATAGAAGGCATGGAGCCAAGCAGTTCATTCGCGGCAAACCGATTAGATATGGCTACAAAATGTGGTGTTTGTGCGACCGTTTGGGGTATCTAATTAATTTCAATCCTTACTCTGGTAAAGATGAAAGCCGACCAAAAGAAATGAGTCTCGGAGAACATGTTGTGCTTCAGTTGATCCACTGTTTACCAAAAGGTAATTCATTCAAGATACATGGTGACAGGTTGTTCTCTAGCTTATCGTTGGCAAGTAACCTGGCAAATTTGGGTTTCGGCTACACTGGTACAATAAACAAAAATCGAACTGAAAAATGTCCACTTGAAGAAACTAAAATATTAGAAAAAAAAGGTAGAGGCACTTTCGATTACAGAGCTGATAAAAATACTAACTGTCTGATTTTGGAATGGCACGACAATCGCATTGTACACATGATAAATACTTGCGACTCAGTTCATCCTCTAAAAACTGCTAATAGATGGGTTTCAAGTGAGAAAAAGAAAGTCCCCATAGTGCAACCTAACACAGTAGGACAATATAATAAATTCATGGGAGGAGTTGATAGAATGGACGAAAATTTGGAGTGCTATAGAATTGGAATTAGATCGAAAAAGTGTGGTGGCCTGTATTTATGTTCTGCATTGATACCGCCATTCACAATGGCTGGCAGATATTTAGAAAGACAGAGCATGGTCAAAAGGTAGATCACCTTCTTTCAGAAGATCCATTGTGCAAAATTATCTTCAAAAGTATAAAACTTTGCCCTCATCAGGTGGAAGACCTAAAAGTAGCAAATCACTGATATCTCGCACAATAGCTTCTGTCAGATTTGATGGTTCAGGACATTGGATGTCACCAGCCACAAAGCAAGGAAGATGTGCTATGTGTAAAAAGAATACAACCAAACAATGTGAAAAATGTCACATAAAGTTGCATGAAAACTGTTTCAAACTGTTTCATACTCCAAATTAATTATTTAGCATCTATTTTGATTTATCAAATAACTAAATTGTAGCCTCTTTTGAAAGTGTAAATAATAAAAACATATTATTCATGTGGCCTTACTTGTAAAAAAAAACCTGGACCCGTTCGTGCCTGGTGTTCCAATATTGGAACAGCCCTTATCTTGAAAATGATAACAGAAAAAATGATAATTTTCATTTTGAACATAACTATATATCACATATGTCATCATTTATTGGCTAAAAGTATAAATATATTAAAAAAAAATAACTCGGGCAAAAACGGGTTAATTCAGAAGAAAAATCTCTACCTTCAATGTTGTAGTTGGAGGAAGACGCCAAAAATTGTATTAGTTTTTTGAATTTTCGAAAATTCAGAGAAGTCAACTCTCTGAATCTCAACGAAATAATTCAAATATTGACCTCCTAAACAACACTAGTGGCGTGCAACAACAAAAATGCTGTTGAACAAAATCACACAAAATGATTTTCGGAAAAGTAGCATGCACGCTGGCTAAGAACAACAAATAAAAGAATCACGTATTACACGGCAGTAATTTAAATATTGGAACAAAAACAGGGTTCACGAGTATTCAAATAACTTTTACCATGTTTGTAGAGTACAACAGTTCTTTACAGGCCAAGAATATGATAATAGTGTCTGTTTCAGAATGGAACACGTGAAAAGCAAATATTTAATGGGGGCGGCCTTTTCCTTCGAGTCTTCGCGTGACGTATTAGCTGTGTCGTAAGCAGTGATGCACTGTATATGAGAGTTCAGTGGTTACGCGTAGCATAAGAAGAAGTGCAATGACACAAATATGCGCATTTTTCAGTTAAAATCGAAAGTGTTTCATTGCTTTTGTATTTTTTCCGAGTTCCTGGAGAAAGGAGAAAGAAACCATAAGGAAAACCTAAAGAAACCGTAAATACCTCTCACGTGACCGGAGGCTGCGGAGACTTCTTTCAATTTATGCGTGCATTTGAAATTAATATTATTGAGGTTTTTGTATTTTTTCTTTTTACCTGGATATCTAGGGAGACCAAACCTAACGACTAACCTAGGGACAGTGAACCACAGACGCCTCTCACATGGCCGCGGTTATCTGCGTCGTAGCTTCCTCTCTGTTTCTGCGCTTATTGAAATTTGGTTCTTTAAATCGTAATTATTTGTAATTTTTTTGTAATTATTTTGATTATTATGAACATCAAACGAAACTTCATGTTTCTACTCCAATATCGTTTCTAAACTCCAAAATAATTTATTCAAGTGTTTCATAAAATTAAATTTAACGTATTTACGGACTCTAATTAATAATATAACATCTGATAATTGTGTTCTCCCTACGGAGTAGTGAGAAAGGTATGCAAGTATATGAACAACGCTAGCTACTAAATTGTTCAGCCTATTGTCTCTAAAATTCATATTCCCCAATCAATTTGGCTGTTGCGGCCCCTTGAATTGGAAACCAGTATTTTAATTTTGGGAAGTACAATTTTACATGAAGTCCCAAGAACGTTTTCCACATTTTCAAAAAATTGGCTCCATAGTTTTTTTAAATTCTGTTGTTGGGTAGTGTGTTTAAGAGGATGGTTAAAAATCCTGATTTTTCGAAAATTTCAAATGTTCAAAATTTTTTCGGAGTCTTCCTGCATGTAAAATATTGAAGATAGAGATATTTTCTTTAATGAAATCTATTCCTTAAAGATAGATTTTGAAATTAGGTCACGTAAATTTTGTTGGGTAATTTTGGGTGATAATACGTGCTGTTTTACCACCACTAGTGTTTTCTCATGTATATTTCATTATGAAGTTATAAGTGCGAATTTTCAGACAAGCGCCCACGACATTTTCGGATCCCGACGGTGGCACGATTTTCGACACAAGCTTGTCAGCCAGGTCGAATTCAGTAGCTGTCTGGAGGAGAATTCTAGCGGCCGGCTGCTCTGGTCGGTAGTTTTCCGTGGTTTCTCCGATCAATATCAGGTGAATGGCGGAGCAGTGCTCTTACAAACCGGTCACGGACCTCGCGCGATCTTTCCTTCCCCTTACTTGTCCTATCCTCACCTTACTTACATACACACTAACATACACTTCTCTACCACAAATGCCGGGAGACTGGTCGGGAGCTGAGAGCTTGCCCCGGCTGGGCGGTGCCCCGCTAGTGAGAGATACCTGATTGGGGGAAACGCCGCTAGTCGACGGTAGGTCGGTGCCGGATCTCACCATCCAGCTGGGAAAGATCACCGCCGCCTCCAGGTGAAACGCGTACTACAACGTTATGTAATGACCTCTGTAGTTGACGCGTCCGGAATCACGAACAATCAATCAGTCTTAAGAAGACCTCTAAATGTTTGCCTGAACATTTAGAAATGAAAACGGTTTTGCCTTTCCTATTATATTCTCACGGCCGTATTTCGATACCACGAGGACCGTACAGCATCCATCTCTAAGTCGCTGCCTGCTCTTTTTTCGTAGGAGCCGCAGGATGGCTCAGGGAAAAGACCCACGTCATCGTTGTATCGCTCAGCGGCACAGTGCACCGCGTCTTGTTTCTTCGGGATATTTTCCATTGTTTCGACTGAAATCGTCTCACAGCTCTGGGAGATATTGCGACTAAAAACTAAATGTGTTCGTGACATTCTTTGAAACATTTACTTATTACTACCACATACTCGTAATTTGGTAAATTAAAAGGAAGTCGAGTTTTCAATATGCCACGAGCAAACATTTGCAAATTTCTGAAATTCTGTCAAATGTTTAGTTTGCAAAAAAATTCTCAATCACGCGACAAAATTTAATTTACAGCGACATTATTTAGTTAAGCATGCTGCGGAATGTGAAAGTATTCTCAAGAAGAACAAAAGGCGGTTTCAGGGCTATTGAAAAACAATGCGTCTTAAGAAGTGCATTTTGCATATATTTGGAAGTACTTTTATTGTTTTAACAATGTCATAACACAAAATAAATGAAGCTATTTCATTGTTACTGATTCATCAACTTTTCCAAAATACCGCGGAAAATAGATTTGGGGATTGCAAAGAAAATACAGATTTGGAGTCTTTTTTCGAAATGTCCATTGGTACGTTCGTCCGTTTGTTATCCTGTAGAGGTCTGCATTCTCCGCGATTTTTACCGACCAGCGCTCGGTCGCCTCTCTTCTCTCGAGACCACGCCCTCGACTCTCCGTCGCAGCCGGTTGCGGACTTCCGGGAGCCGGAGGCCGACCGAGACTCGGCCGGTTGTCGGCAACCGGCGACCCTGCGCCACGTAACAATCGGCGGACACGTCGGATTAAATATCTAATGCCAAGTTACAGGAAAAGGAAGGAGTATTGAATGGTTTTTAAAATAAATCACCAATAATTTCTTTTATTCAAAATGTTATGTATAGACGAATTTTAATATTAATTTTCAAATAATAAATTTTAATATAAAAAAGAATAAAAAGCTTTAAAAATCGACTCCTCAGACGCACTGGAGAACCTCGAGTGGATCTATTGCAGTTCTGCCTGTGAATTCATCAGAAAAGACATTCAAAAGTTTTAGAGATAAATTCCGTTCTTTGTAATGACTAGGCATTTGATGTTTAGGAAATTGCCTATTTTATTCTAATGAACATAAAATCAATAATTTTTCTTTTTTATATGGTGTAAATACAAATGCTCTGCTAAATTTAGATGCAAGTGCAATGAAATATATTAGTACCTTTCCCTTCCAGTTTTGTGTTTTTGTTGCCTTTTTTCAGATAATTTTTGTTGTTGTAATTTTCAGGCATCTAAAACGCAGGTCATGGTCTCTTAACCCGGTATTAGGCGCGCGGGGTGGCTAGTCACCCCAGTATTCTTTCGGAGCTCACTGTAATTTTAATTTTATTTATAATCTTGCGAGCTTCTCAATACCTTTCGAGGAAAGCTTTGTGAACATATCTCAACTCTTCTCTTTCAACTGCTTCCTGTCCTTTCCTGGAAATTTCGTCGCAAAGACGATGGCGCGTTGCGTAGGGACCACCGTGATAGATACACGCGTACCCACTTCATTTTTGTTTAGCATATGCGTTTTTCCTCTATAATCGTGAAATTATGACTAAATATTTATTGTGTTTAATAAATAAGCCTTATATGTATTTGTAAGAAACTTAAATGACATTACAATAGGTACGAAACGAATTATTTTCCCTTAACCAATATAAATTTAAAAAAGCAATAAAAAATCATGCAGTAAAGGTTTAAATTTCTTTTCAGACTCTTTGACTTAATTCTTTCAAAAATGTATTGTTTTGTCTCTATAAAATTATTTCCAATCAATCAATAAATTGTTACTATTCAACCAATTAATCGTTTAATTGAAATTGTATTTTCTTTCGATTACAATTAATTGAAAGAGTTTTGCGATCAATACGCACGGCGACTTTATATCCCGTACATGCAGTCGCTCGGGTGCTCGGCGACGCTTGACTGTTCTGCAGCTGAGCGGGAGCCGCAAGGCGGCCGGTCGAAATGTCCGTTAAACAGCTATTCTGCGATTTCTCTAACTGCGTTCCTCAAGGCCACTCAAATCCCATCTTCGCGATGGAATATGTCACGGCATTTCGCGTCTTTTCTCAGTCTTGCCGGTAGAAGTCGCATGATCGCAAGCACTGCTTCATACGGTCGCCATCGTGCGAAATCTAGTGGAATGACTGAGAAAGCGCGAAATGCCGTGACATATTCCATCGCGAAGATGGGATTTTAGTGGCCTTGAGGGACGCAGTTAGAAAAATCGCAGTATATATCTTTCCCTCCGACCAAGGTCCCCCTCCCTTCGCCGAGCGTCGGCGCGGAGCCCGAGAGTCTCGAGCGGTTGTTTTCGCCTGATTGCAGAGCTCTATTATCCTGTCCATCCATCCGTCTGTCCGACCGCTCGTCCGCTCGTCCGTTTGTACGTCTCTCCTTTTGCCTGTCCGTTCGTCAATCTGCCCGATTTTCCGTCTGTCTGTTCGCCCGCCCGCCTGTCTGTCGATCGTTTTTTTTCTTCAAATGAAACATGTTTTCCACAAGTAGTTCTTTATTTTTACTTTCCCGTACACGTACGTATAAACGGAGTAATGTACGTAGTATTGAGAAAGTTATGTAATGCTGTATTTATTTATTTATTTATTTATTTATTTAGTCAAAAAAACAGTAAAAACTGTATATGACGTGTGGGGAAAGAAATTTATCTGCGCACATTTTCTTGAGGGCCAGAATTTTATATAAAAAAAAAAAAAAAAACGAAAAAAATTAATTTAGAAATAATTATTTTAGAAAAATAAAGATATTTGAAAAATGTTTTTTCCCGAGTTATAGAAAATCAATTTCAACTGTAAATGAACTACAAGCAAAAGGAGTGCTCAACAAAACGTGCGCACAGTGAAGCTACATTTACGTCCAGAAGCAAATCGATTTCGAGATTTTAACGGAAATACACGTTTTGGGGTCCCTTGATACCGTGTGTGTTTTACAGTACCTGATAAAAAAGTGTTGTTTTTTTCAAAATGTCCGTCCGTCCGTCGGTCTGTCCGTCCGTCGGTCTGTCCGTCCGTCGGTCTGTCCGTCCGTCGGTCTGTCCGTCCGTCGGTCTGTCCGTCCGTCGGTCTGTCCGTCCGTCGGTCTGTCCGTCCGTCGGTCTGTCCGTCCGTCGGTCTGTCCGTCCGTCGGTCTGTCCGTCCGTCGGTCTGTCCGTCCGTCGGTCTGTCCGTCCGTCGGTCTGTCCGTCCGTCGGTCTGTCCGTCCGTCCGTCGGTCTGTCCGTCCGTCCGTCGGTCTGTCCGTCCGTCCGTCGGTCTGTCCGTCCGTCCGTCGGTCTGTCCGTCCGTCCGTCGGTCTGTCCGTCCGTCCGTCGGTCTGTCCGTCCGTCCGTCGGTCTGTCCGTCCGTCCGTCGGTCTGTCCGTCCGTCCGTCGGTCTGTCCGTCCGTCCGTCGGTCTGTCCGTCCGTCCGTCGGTCTGTCCGTCCGTCCGTCGGTCTGTCCGTCCGTCCGTCGGTCTGTCCGTCCGTCCGTCGGTCTGTCCGTCCGTCCGTCGGTCTGTCCGTCCGTCCGTCGGTCTGTCCGTCCGTCCGTCGGTCTGTCCGTCCGTCCGTCGGTCTGTCCGTCCGTCCGTCGGTCTGTCCGTCCGTCCGTCGGTCTGTCCGTCCGTCCGTCGGTCTGTCCGTCCGTCCGTCGGTCTGTCCGTCCGTCCGTCGGTCTGTCCGTCCGTCCGTCGGTCTGTCCGTCCGTCCGTCGGTCTGTCCGTCCGTCCGTCGGTCTGTCCGTCCGTCCGTCGGTCTGTCCGTCCGTCCGTCGGTCTGTCCGTCCGTCCGTCGGTCTGTCCGTCCGTCCGTCGGTCTGTCCGTCCGTCCGTCGGTCTGTCCGTCCGTCCGTCGGTCTGTCCGTCCGTCCGTCGGTCTGTCCGTCCGTCCGTCGGTCTGTCCGTCCGTCCGTCGGTCTGTCCGTCCGTCCGTCGGTCTGTCCGTCCGTCCGTCGGTCTGTCCGTCCGTCCGTCGGTCTGTCCGTCCGTCCGTCGGTCTGTCCGTCCGTCCGTCGGTCTGTCCGTCCGTCCGTCGGTCTGTCCGTCCGTCCGTCGGTCTGTCCGTCCGTCCGTCGGTCTGTCCGTCCGTCCGTCGGTCTGTCCGTCCGTCCGTCGGTCTGTCCGTCCGTCCGTCGGTCTGTCCGTCCGTCCGTCGGTCTGTCCGTCCGTCCGTCGGTCTGTCCGTCCGTCCGTCGGTCTGTCCGTCCGTCCGTCGGTCTGTCCGTCCGTCCGTCGGTCTGTCCGTCCGTCCGTCGGTCTGTCCGTCCGTCCGTCGGTCTGTCTGTCCGTCCGTCGGTCTGTCTGTCCGTCCGTCGGTCTGTCTGTCCGTCCGTCGGTCTGTCTGTCCGTCCGTCGGACTGTCTGTCCGTCCGTCGGTCTGTCTGTCCGTCCGTCGGTCTGTCTGTCCGTCCGTCGGTCTGTCTGTCTGTCCGTCCGTCGGTCTGTCTGTCCGTCCGTCGGTCTGTCTGTCCGTCCGTCGGTCTGTCTGTCCGTCCGTCGGTCTGTCTGTCCGTCCGTCGGTCTGTCTGTCCGTCCGTCGGTCTGTCTGTCCGTCCGTCGGTCTGTCTGTCCGTCCGTCGGTCTGTCTGTCCGTCCGTCGGTCTGTCTGTCCGTCCGTCGGTCTGTCTGTCCGTCCGTCGGTCTGTCTGTCCGTCGGTCTGTCTGTCTGTCCGTCCGTCGGTCTGTCTGTCCGTCGGTCTGTCTGTCTGTCCGTCCGTTGGTCTGTCTGTCCGTCCGTTGGTCTGTCTGTCCGTCCGTTGGTCTGTCTGTCCGTCCGTTGGTCTGTCTGTCCGTCCGTTGGTCTGTCTGTCCGTCCGTCGGTCTGTCTGTCCGTCCGTCGGTCTGTCTGTCCGTCCGTCGGTCTGTCTGTCCGTCCGTCGGTCTGTCTGTCCGTCCGTCGGTCCGTCGGTCTGTCTGTCCGTCCGTCGGTCTGTCTGTCCGTCCGTCGGTCTGTCTGTCCGTCCGTCGGTCTGTCTGTCCGTCCGTCGGTCTGTCTGTCCGTCCGTCGGTCTGTCTGTCCGTCCGTCGGTCTGTCTGTCCGTCCGTCGGTCTGTCTGTCCGTCCGTCGGTCTGTCTGTCCGTCCGTCGGTCTGTCTGTCCGTCCGTCGGTCTGTCTGTCCGTCCGTCGGTCTGTCTGTCCGTCCGTCGGTCTGTCCGTCCGTCGATCTGTTCATTTGTCGGTCTGTCCGTCCGTCCGTCGGTCTGTCCGTCCGTCCGTCCGTCCGTCCGTGAACAACACTAGCGCCTAAACCATACGTACGATTTCTTCCAAAATGGATATTTCGCGGTCGATCTGCTTTCACTCAAGACGCCGCGATTTTGAAAAACTTTCTTCAAAATTTGAGGGTACTTTACACGAACCCCTCGGACATTTTCAAAATTTTCTCAAAAATAGCTCCAATTTTTTTCTTTTAATTTCCTCTAAGAATAGAGTAAAATACACTTATTTGGGTGGCATAGGTCCGATTTTCGAGGTTAGCTTTGAATTTTTGAAAATTGCAAAATTTTGAATTTTTTCGGCGTCTTTCTCCAACTACAAAATTGAAGATAGAGATTTTTCCTTCAAATAAAATTTGTTCTCCATAGTGAGTTCTTTCAATAAGGTCATGTATATTTTTTTAAATAGTAGTTTTCGCCCAATATTGCGTCCAAAACGTGCAATTTTAAAAAATTACAAAAACATTATTTCAAAAACTGCTCCAATTTTTATCTTTAAACATTTGGTAGAGATAGTGCCCAGTGTACTCTATGAGATGACATAAACGCCGTATTGATCTATAGTTTTGTTTTTGGAAAAATTACAAAAATGTACATTTTTTGACCAGTCTCTCACGTCTTTAATATTTACATTATTTACAGAGGCAATTTGGTCACATTATTACATTTGCTTTAAATAATTTCATATTGCCTTTCACAAAAACAACCGTTTTCTGTGAAAAGTAGCTCAAAATTTCGCAAATTCCCATTTTCTCATAAATGGCTCCAAATTTTTTCTTCAAACTTTTCGAACGGATAGTACTAATTGCACTCTTTAATATGACGTAAAGTTCAATTTGGGATATTTTTTTTTCAAAAATTACACAATTGTAATTTTTTTTAAATATCTCTAACACCGTTAATATGCACATTTACCAGCAATTTGTTAACACTATTTCATATGTGAGTGAATGTACTTCAAAGGAATTGAAATAAAGTGTTTCGAAAACTCAAATATTTTCTGCTAAAAATAACTTAACATTTCGCATTTTTAGTAGCGCTTAAAAGCCATTTTCTTAAAAACGACTCCAAATTGTTCAACGAAAATTGCCTCTTAGGACGACGTTTTACTGTTCTTGGATATTCTAAAAATAAAATTTTCGTTCTAGCATTAGGAATCCGAAAAATTAAGAATATGTCAAAAAAATGTACTTTGGATGGTGATAGATGGTAGCTGGCAAGAGAGTGACAAGTGTGAATAGCTAGCCGAGACCGAAGGAAATAGAAAACTAATACGGGAAAGTCTGTGCCATTCTGAAGCACTGTTAGTTACTTTCTCGTATATGTACATATATACGAAGTAATACACGTACTATTGAGAAAGTTATGTAATGCTGCGAAAAATCGATGTCGAGATTTCAACAAAAATACACGTTTTGGAGTCCTCTGATACAGAAAAAAATGTGTTTTAGGTTCGTCCGATTGTCTGTTCGTCCGTTCGTCCGTCCGTGAACACTAGCGCTTAAACCATACGTAGAAGTTTTCCTAAAATGAGTATTTTTCAATAAAAATTGTCATTTAGGTCGAGGTTTTACTGTTCTTAATATTCTTAAAGTAACATTTCTGCTATTAGGAAATCGAAAACGTGAGAAATGTTTAAAAAAAGTACTTTGGGCGGCGATAGATGGCAGGTGGCATGATTATGTGGCAAGTCCGGGTAGCTAGCGTAGACCAAAGAAAATAGAAAACTAATACGAGAAAGCCTGTGACATTCTGTAGCGCCACTAGTTATCTTAACAACCTTTTTCAAGTACATTTAATTGAACATGTTTTTTCGCATAATGTTGAGTAAAATAATGTTAAAAAAATGCCCCCAAAATGTTGAAATTAACAAAAACTGTACGAATAGTGCCAAATATCCTGAATAACGTGGTATATACTGACGTTTTGATGTATGCATTTGTTGTTTGAATAATTATCCTAATGTATTTTTTAAATACGTGCATATTTTGATTACGGCCGTTTTCATAGAATACATCCTTTGCGATTACAAAAGCTTTAATTGATTTCTCATGAAGTTTCTCTAAAAGTCAAAACTTTTCTGTGAAAAAGAGTTCCTAATTGTGCATTGCTTGTATTACTCTTTGTGTTACTTCATATATTACTTTGTTTATATTATTGCTATGGAAACGAATGATGTCAAGTTATCCAGAAACACAGATTAGAATAACAGAAATCAGAAAAACAGGAAATGAAGACAAAGTTACAATTAATGTGAGAAAGAATGTGATATTGTAGCCCCTAAACGATAATTATATTATTGGAAGTTATTCATAAAGCATTCGATACTTCAGCACTCAATACTTCAGTTCAGATCTTTCTTCATCAAACTGATTAAAATCTAAAACACTATATTTATATCTGACATTTTAGTTGTATGAGTAGACAATAATAACGCTGAATCTTTGAAACTGAACGATAATCAACACCATTCGTTGGCGTAGTAACAAAAAAAACTGCTATCCATTTACTAATCCTACAAAAATTGATGTAGTATGTAATATTTACAGATCTTCTCAAGAAACTCGTCGGTTTGTTGTATTTATACCGAGCAATACATTTTATTTATTATTATATTAATACTGCGCCCACACACAAACGCACATGTCGGGAGACTAGTCGAGAGCATATTGTCCTGTCTATCAAAAACTCGTCGGTTTTCGCCGCCTCAAAACACTTTTTCTTTACTACGTAAATATGTAGGGTGACGCACAGATATATAGAACTATATACCTGTGGGGTGACGTTAGTAAGATGAGATAGTATAAATCATTGGACTGGATTTTTCAAAAAAATATTGTTTGAGATTTTCTGAAAGTGCAATATATGAGTTTATTTTTCGAAAAAATGGGAGATTTTTAGATTACAGAATATTTTAGAATTTATTTTCACAAATTCAATTAAATTTTAAAATACATAACGTGTATGATAATCCAAAGATGCTACATATGTGTATAATTTGAAATTTCAACAATTTAATCCGATGGTTTGGTCAGACTCGAGTAGAACCAGGAATGAATGTGTGTATCTATTTGGCATTTAGGGTAGGATTAATCCGACTTATGCCAACTAGTGGTGCTCCCAGGTCTGGATCCTCTTATTTATTTTCCACGCCTGGAAGTAAGGGAGATGTTTGACGAGCCAGACGTATTCCCATCATCGTACTTGCTTTTTTGACCTGCCCCAGCTTTCTTTGGTCACATAGATATAAAAACTCAGATGACTTTATTAGAAAGCTACAGATTAATTCTTTAGTAGAACCAGGCTTCGTATGTAAAATTAAATTGACGCGAGGATAGACCCGACATGACTTACCGTTTACTTACTTCGATATAACTTACCGTACACGGCACGGCCGGCCGAAGTTAAGATCCTGTCTTAAGCTATTTTCTTTTTAAAAACAATGGTTTGCAAACTACGCAATGTTCGCACGTTTCCAGCTATTTAATAGTACTAATATTCTTCTCTTAGCTAATTATATTAATTTGCTATCGCGCGCACATGCGAAAAATATTCTGCCTCGGGCCCTGTGAGAGGAGTCCATGGTTTTGTTAGATACCGAAAAACTCGTAAAAAAGTTGAAATCTAGGAAGCAGTTGAGATTATGACTGATAAATGATAATATTAGATAGAGATTTGAAATAATTAATGGACTCTTCTTGGTATGTAACGAAGTGTTGTACCGTGTGTACTATACTATGTTATTGCAGTATTCGTAAAGACTGTTATTACGAACATAATTAATTTATTGCAGAAAGTGTTTTACTAGTTTGTTTGTGAGCAACGTGCGTACTGCTTTTTGGAAAAATATGTTGTGTGGTTTTGTTGGTAGCATTTTTGCTGTTATAGGCCACTAGATATTATTATTATTATTATTATTATTATTAGACACATTGGAGATATTTGATTAAAATAAATTCAAAACCTGTTTCCGCCCGGGATCGAACCGGGGACCTTGCGCGTGTGAGGCGCACGTGATAACCACTACACTACGGAAACGCTTGGGGAGGGTGTTGTAAGCCACCGTTCATGAAATGCATGTATGTGTATAATGGCAAGAAATTGTTTCCGCCCGGGATCGAACCGGGGACCTTGCGCGTGTGAGGCGCACGTGATAACCACTACACTACGGAAACGCTTGGAAGGGTGTTGTAAGCCACCGTTCATGAAATGCATGTATGTGTATAATGGCAAGAAATTGTTTCCGCCCGGGATCGAACCGGGGACCTTGCGCGTGTGAGGCGCACGTGATAACCGCTACACTACGGAAACCCCGATAAGTGGGATGTGCTATGTTGTTTTACCCATAATTCCTGAATGTAAGGAAACGTTTATTCGTGTTGAGTATTACTTATAATTACACGATATGTTTTCTTGTGATCAACTCTTCCATCTTGGTCCATCACAGTTCAAGTGAGCGATATCTCGTGGAGGGAAATGACCTCCTTCAGAGCGGCGCACTCTGGCAGCGATTAAGGCGAATAGTCGATGCGAGGCACGCGGTTTTTTTTGAACCAGAGAACCGATGCACAACAAAGTCAAACCTGTTTTTGGTATTGAAAGATACAGTATGTTTGAATTATTATTTAAATGTACTACAAATAATATAAATCATAACACATTTTACATGCAAGTACTTTCGCTTAGCTGTAGTACATCGAAACCATTATGTTCCATTCTTGCCCACCCGTCTCCGAATTATGACAAATTTTCTTGTTTAGAATCTAAACTTTAGATGATCGCTTATATCCAAATGTGTTTTTATTTTCACTGTAAAAATATTTTGGCTGTCGATCTAGACGTTCGAAAGGGAACTGGAAACTACCTACAATATTGGATATTGAGGTGAGGTTCCCTGATTCTTTTAGGTGAAGAAAGGTTTTACACTCCATTTTAAAATAAAAGATCTTCTGATTCTTCTGCTACAAAATCAAAAACTGAAAATGAAATTGTATTGCATAGTTTAATACTGAGAGTTCTGATTGGAGGAAAATGTATTAGCGGGGCTGACCTAATTACAATCGGGTAAAAGCTAATAAATGTGTTTTCCTAAATAAATAAATTAAAGGAACACCAAAGTCCTTAATCCATCAGGACAAATTACCTACTCAATATTTGCAGTACATTGATTTAAGATGCATTGAACATTGTTGTAGGTTTTCTTATTTATCTAGGCTGCATGTTTATTTTTGTATACAAAATATTTAACCATTATAATTCTTTGAGCTTATTACACAATTACTTATCTTTCAATGTAAATCTTTTAATCTCCAAAAATTAGTTGTTTCGAGAATAAACAGAACTTTCGATTTACTCGTATGCAATGTGAACGATCCAGCAATATTTGGTTTAAAAAATATATAAAACATACATATTAGGTTGAAAAATGTAGATAATGTGGGTAGTGAGCTTTTCAGGATATTTGTATGTATTTAACGGGTTTAATAACAAAACATGATTTTTTAAATAAATTTACTTGTACATATAACACATTTACATAAATTAAACCCTCTGAAATATAAATACACAATAGTATGTTTTTACATATTTTTCTTATATGAAGTGTTCGTTTCCTCTCTTGCACTTAATCAAATACAAGTCCGCAGCACTTTACCCTTTACTTTTCAGATAAGTTCTTTTCTAATTGTAAGAGGCAAGGAACATTTCTGGTGGTTTAATTGTAACAATTGTAACGTGTAATTAACACTTCACGTACGGTCATCCATTTAAAGTAATAATGGCACAAAAATCGAAGATCGTTTGCAAGTCGTCTTAATAAGTCAAACTATGACAAGAAAAATGTATACCTATTTTTGTAATATTTTTTAAATACAACAAATCACCGCGCAAATCGCAGCGGGTATGGAAAAGTTCGTGCAAACAATTTGAAATAACTATTCAAAATATTGTTGTTGTACACATTCGAAGTTAAGTACAGTGTAAGTATATTTTTGTAATGTTATTCAATTTGTAAGTTGGAAGATAAAATATAACCTGTCACTTATCAAGCAAAAATATGGGTAGGGGAAGATAATATAAATTTCGCTCGACTATTAAAAGAACTTTACCTGTAAGCAAACTATTCAAAAATAAAATATTCCCCAAGAATTCGACATAAATATATCAAGTTGTTGATATGTGTTCTACGATATATTCATGACTTAATTTCTTATGAAATTGTGATGAATTGTGTAAAACTGTGAAACCGTTCTCCTCTGATACGAAATATTTTTTTTAATTCAATGGGAGAAATCAGTTGCTTACACTTGCTTTTGTTAAAAGAAAGTGATGTTGCGAAAGAAGACGGAGTTTCATATTGCATTAACTGAATTTTCTGTGTACTTTTTACAAGGTCCTGGGACCGTTTATTTTGAATGTTTCCTTTGTAATCTACTATTAACATTTGCTTAATATTGCAGGATTTTTCTGTAAAACAGTATAACCATGAATTGGAGAAGACATTTTCAAATTCAATGATGCCTTATGTGGTGAGACTCACGAAATCAGACCTGCTCTTCCGACTAACCACGCAAATTTCGTTACGCTCTTTTCGCCATCTAGCAACGAAGAAAGGTAATACTCAGGGAGCGAAACAGGCGATTAGAATCTACTTCAGTGGCTCCATTTTGGCTTGAGGATCTTTTATACGCAGTAATTCTACATGTGATACCCGGCATTATATCCCCTCTGAAGGAACGCATACGAAGGAGTTCCCCCCCCCCCCGGTTTTCGATTGGATTTGCACCTGCGAATTTGGGTATAACAGATACGCTACTTATTACACCCCCGAAACAGGTTTTATTTGACCAATCCCAGGCACGTAAATAATGAATGATGTTTCATTCAAGAGTATCTTATTTTTAAATAACTGGAAAATAGTATACCTATGGAGAAAGAGAATAGAACTCAGATCATAAAAGAAAATAATATTCTAAACTACATGTTACTTATTCCCGCAGAATTCACCCACATTTATAAAATAATATGTTTTAGAAGTCTGCTCCAGGTGTTGTAATGGGCTTTGTCATATTCTGGTACACAAACGGTGATCTTTTTCTAAATTCATAAATAATACACTCCTATTTTCTCAACTACTGAATAGAGGTTTGTCCTGAAGTTTGCCCGACGTATTACATTGATTAACGAAGTAAAGATCTTCGAATAGCATTATTCTAACGAATATTCCTACTGGTTTGATATTTATTTACATAAAACGCACCCATTTGCCAAGTTACTTGCATGTTGATATAAATCTTTACCAACACGTAAGGTAAAATCAGTCATAGTAACTACGTTTGATCAAACAAGTTAAAAAATTGCTTTTTGTAGACAGATAAGTGTGAAAACACCTCTTCACATCCTTTATGATTTATTGGAATACAAAATTCAATCAATTCATTGACTATTCTATTTTATTATTTTTCATTCATTATTTTTTGTATTGTTTTTCTCCCTGTTATAAATGAAATCCTTTGATAAGAAATAACTCAGTAGAAATAATTAATAGCTTGATAAAAATTAACATCATGCAGCGTTTTATAAGTACTGTCAGAATCTTCGTATTAATTTGTCAATACATTTTTTGCAGCTTTTTCAATGTGAATAATGTTCTTTCATTTGCAAGCATGTTTCTTAGTCTATTAATATTTGATTTTGTGTGCAATTCAATGATTAAAAATAGCGATTTGTATATTTTAGTGGTAAGAGTTCATCATTACTGAGATCCAGTTGTTGGCACCACTCCTCTATACATCAATGTCAACTATTTAAAAAGAACTCTTATATGAAGACCAAATTTACGGTCCTGCATTCAGTCCCAGTTGGCAAAGGGGTTCCAGCCGTGAATGTCGAGGACCGGCCGATGTTTGGAAACGAGTCGCCACAGGGACGCGGCTGTCTCCTCATCGTTACCGTAGTGACGGCCGGCGCGCTCGTCATTGTCGTCATCGCATTCCTTCCCGACACATTTGCCGGACACACCCGCCTTCGTCTGCGGTAGTTCTCTATCCTTTAGGGATCTCTCTCTTTCTTCGTGTCTCTCTCGATCCCTTTCCTTGTCTGCTTCTCTGTCTCGATTCCGATCTCGCTCCCTGTCCCAGTCTCGATCCCGATCTACATCTCGGTTTCTATCACGTTCCCGATCTAATTCTTTTTCTTTCTCCCGTTCCCACTCATAGTTGCGTTCCCGTTCCCTCTCCTTTTCTCGGTTCCGTTCAAGTCCTTCACGATCCCCTAGTGAAGGTCGTTCACTTGAATCACTTGGCCCTTCAGATTCCTTTCTAGGTTCTCTTGCGTCATCTTTTCTCTCTTTAGGAGGGGAGAAATCATTTAGGTACTTTGGTCTATACGCAGAAGGTTCATGTAGTGGATATCTATCAAAATTGAGTTTCACGCGTGGAATATAAGCGTCGAAAGGTTTATGTGCGTCTTTTTTGTCTAGACGTTCACTTAATGGATAAATATACCCCATCCTGTGTTTTTCGCTGCCCACCGGTTCCTTTCCTTCTTTCTGTTGCGGTGAATGTGAGATGTCTTTAGAAGTTTCTTCCGTCACTTCATCTGAATCAGGCCTCTTATTATTTTCTGTTTTCAACCGGGAGGTAGGACGATCGTCATCTGCAAGAGGACGACCAGAGTTTGAATCTGGTGATATATTTTCAGAATCCTCTTGCTCAATAATTCGAACCTCTTGATCTTCTTCCGTTTGACTAGTGTCTTTGGTCTTTCCCCCGACTTCTTCCTGTTCTTCCCACACATCTGGTGCTGATACTCGTTGGGTGTGCGGTTTTCTCCCATGTGGGCCGCGGTTGCGGTGTCGCCCTCCGCCGCGTTTCCTGGGCGGGTGAACCTCCTCTTCCTGAGGTGGCGGCGGTGGTGGCGGGGGCGGGCGCGCGGGCCTCTGTCTTCGGCGCCACCCGCCGCCGCCGCCCGCAGCAGTGGGCGGGGGTGGAGGCGGAGGTGGCGGCTCCTCGTCGTCCTCCTCGACGAGGGCGTTGGCGTCGGCGGGCCGGGAGCGCGGGCTGGTGCGGAAGCTCTCCCACGCGGGCAGGTAGTCGAAGAAGCCGCTGGCGCTGGCCGCGCCCCAGTCCCACGCCTCGCCGCCCCAGTCGTCCATCGCCCACGCCTCCTCCTCCGCCTGCAGCAGCGAGTTGTCGTCGGCCGTCTCAGCCTGGAGACGGCGCACGGCTCCCGACCCGCGGCCACCGCCCGCGTTCCGCCCTCCGCCATCGCTCTCGTAGTCAACAGGCTCGTCCCATTCTTGGCGTTGCCTTGGGCCGGTTGCTCGCTGATTGCCGTAGGCGTCGCGGCGCCGCGTTTTGCCCTGCTGAGGGACGGGTTGTACTTCGACTCTGTTATTACGACTCGCGCAGCCGCGACCTAACCGGCCTCTCCGACCCGTACATGCCTGTGCGACTGGCGCGGCGGTTGGTGTGTCATCAGCGTTGTCCTGAGAATTCTGGTTGCGATCCGTTTGGCGACCGCGATCACGACGCCGGTTGTTCCGCCGACCGGAAGTGGAGATGGTGGAGAGACGAGGGGGAGGAGTGGGAGGCGGTTGAGGAGTGGGGGCTTCCGTCACGTCTTCAATTTGGTCCTCCTCGTAGTTTTCTTTCTCATAAGATGCTTCTTGCGGCCGCACGTGATGCTCATTTATATGCTCACGACCACGAGGCTCTTTTGAAGCATGTTCATGGATTTCTGTATTGGGTCGATCATGAGACTTCTCATTTACCCGGTGCACTGGAGGTTCATAAGGATAAACAATAGCTTGCTTTAGAATTGGTTTCGGTGCAATGACAGGGTTAATGACTAGACGTTCCTGTGAACGTTCTTGAGACCGATGCACTGGCGTGTCATGTTCATCTTCTGGAATCTCCTGCACCTGGTACTGTTGGTTATCGCCGGATTCACCATGAGATCTTTCGACAGGTCGGTTCTGTTGGGGTACATATTTATCAGGTATTGTGTAATGAGTATGTAGAGGTTGTGCAGTTGATCGTTCCTCATGACTGTGAGGTTGGTCTGGTGAGTGAGTGTGTGAATGATCATTCAGTTGACTATTATGTCTGCCGTTAGTCACATCCTGAGGAGAGGGAGGTTGATCGAGGAGTACAGCCTGTGCGTTTTGTGACCCGTCAATTAATTGGCCCTGGTTATTGTGAGGCCGCTTCTGGTTTTCGTGAGTGGGATCGTGCAAGTTTCGTGTTCTATCTTCTTCACGATTATGCTGATTTTGTGGTCGAGGTTCATAATGGACATCTGACTGTTGATTTAACAGCAATAAAGGATCATATTTAGGATTTTGAAGTGGAGCAGTGAAACGATAATTGTCTTGATCAGGTGTTTGAGTGCCTGAACGGTCTAGTGGGTGGAGCTGGTACAGCAACTGGCTCTGAGACTGATCTCGTGGTTTATTCGCTAAGAGGTTGCTTTGTTCTCTGTACGGACCTAATTGGCTGTCTGGAAGATTCTGTGGCTGTTGCAGCGGACGATCAAGTTGGTACAGGGGGCTGCCTTGAAAATTGTTTTGTATATTTTCGTTTGCTCTTGACATGGGATAGTTGTATTGATACGGCTGAGGGGATGTGTGATCGTCAGGGTAAGTAAATGTTATAGGTGAGATGTCGAGAACTCGCTGTGGTAATTGGCCGAGGTTGTCTTCGGTTCTTTTGGATGAAGTGTCTTCCAACGTTTCACCCGAGTGGTTGGACAATTCACTTTTCGGAACGTTTGTAACATCTTTAGGGCTGTTTTAATGGAATGACCGTCGTAGCGTTTGCTATTAGATTCTCGTCCATGATTTTGTGGTAGCTCTTTCTCGTATTCTTTCATATCATTATACTTGTTAGATTTGTCATGTACAATGTCCAGAGATCGATCAGTATTTCTGTTATCTGAATGATGATTCTGTGAGTCACCATGGGGCAAAGCACGATCTTGCCTCTCACTGTCGTCATGGTCTCTTAATTGTGGCGGATATTTGTCCCTTTCTTCTGCAGAATTACTGTCTGATTCTTCAGTTTTGATCTCTCTATTGTCTTTTGTACTTGGTTTAATGTCGTCATGCTCATTACTGTGAATGACTTTGTCTATAGATTTTTTAGTTTCGATTTCCGAATTTTGTGGGTGATCGCTCGATTCAGATTTGTGCAGAGGCTCCTTAGTTGATTTTTCGAATTCTTTGTTTGTTCCTGTTGAGCTATGGTCACCTACAGCATCAAACAAACGAGCGTAGAAACCTTTACTCTCTCGTGGAACAACTATGTCTTCTGCATCTTCTCGCACATTATCTCTCAAGACGCCACTGGCGATTTCTTTACGACTCCTTGCCTGATCGTGGAACGCAGGTGTATTCACTTCACGGTACTTCATGTCGTCATCCTCCGGATCCCGTCCGTGGTGCATGTCATCGAGGAGTGCGGGTTGCTTTCGTCCGTCTCGTCCCGGCGCCCTGGAGGGCGGGGGTTTCTCTGGTGGTAGCGGAGGCGACCCCTGCTCTTCCCGCCGGCTGGTTGACCGACCAGTGGTGTCGCGACGGGGTGGCGCACGGGGCGGCGAGCTGGGCGGGGCACGGGGCTGAGAACGGGGCGGGGGACGGGGCGGGTCGCGGGGCGGGTCGCGGGTCGGGGCGCGGGGTGGGGCGCGGGGTGGGGCGCGGGGTGGGGCGCGGGGTGGGGCGCGGGGCGGGGCGCGGGGCGGGGCGCGAGGCGGTAGCGTGGGTGTCACAGGAGGCGCCGTTGAGAAGGGGCGCCTCACATGGCGTTGTGGGACCGTGTGGCGCCTGGCTGCTGTGTCGGTCGGAGTGGGGGCGCTCTCGCCGCGGGTTTTGGCGGTCCCATGCGCTTTTTGATGTGGCTAACGAGTCTTCGACACGTCTCGCTCGCTGGGGGTGGCGGGGCGTTGTATGGACGTCGTTGGGCGTGCTTGACCGCTGCCGGGGCAGTGTACGCGTGCTTGGAACGTTAACCGTTGGGTCGGTCGTCTCTCGTGGCCACGTGACCTGTGCTGAGCGAATGTTTGGCACATTGTCTGCTTGTACATTGCCGGGCCGTTGTGAGGTGTGAATCGAAGGTTCAACGTGTGAATGGATGTTTTCCTGCCGTTGGTTTCTGGCATGCTCGTCCGCTGGTTCGCTGACGCGCCGCTGGAGCGTCACGAGAGTTCCTTGATCGTCATCTGCCTCTGTGTTGACATTCGCACGAGACGTGGTCGAAAGGATTGGTTCGGCCTGGTCGTAAGGTGCTCGTGTTGGCGGGTGAGGTGGGAAGAGTATTCCCCGTTCGTCGTCTGCCTTGGTGTCCCACTGCTGCGAAGTAGCGTGAGTATTTGGCACTTCGTTGTCCTGCTCAGGAGCAGGCCTACTGAAAAAAAATGAAGTACTCGAAATTATTTTTACAATTATTATTATTACAAGAACAGTTACTACATGTGATATATGTTAATTGTATTATATCAGTTTAGCTTACATTCTTTGTTTTCCTTTTTACATTCTGACTCTTTTTCTTTAGATTTGTAATAGTGCCTAAATACGGATTATACATTAACATTATGGATATCTTCGTAAATTAGAACATAAACAAGTTAGTACTACTAGACATATGGAAGTTCAGATATGAAAGCACAACGCAATCTTAGAAGCAATACAAGTTTTATGAATCTGTATTTTCTGTTTCGCTTTGACTTGCCATGTAGTATATTTAATCTGCAAAAAGTTTTCAAGATTTCTTGTAATTAACTAACGGATCTGTAACATGTATTAGAACAAAGTATACTGAGAAACAGTTCAATTTTTTTTAACATTTTTGTCTTTTTATTGACTGTCAATATATATGTTACATGCAAACGTCAATGCAATGGCGTAGCAATTCACCTGATAGGAAGAACTTGATCATGTTCACCGCGAGAAGTGGTTGCAGCCGGTACAGGAGGTGTGGTGTGAGCGTAGTTGTTTGTATACTGAGACGCATATCCGAGTGCGTAACCGGGTGCCAACAGTTGAACGGCTTCATCGCCGCGCGACGTAGCCAGCGCAATTGTCAACATCAGCAGCTGCAACACGTGAAGTCGATGTTTAAGCAATAATGATTATACCCGTTTTACCGGAAATTTAACAAGATACTTGGCGGATGAATTGTTAAGTAGCATTTGAGAGATCATTACATTTTTAAAAGTATTTTATTAATTGTAATAAAATCCGTGTATACGCGTATTAATGATTATTTCCAATTTTGTTTGTCCAGTTAGGCTATTATATACAGTGTTTATATATCCACGAACTTAATAAACCACATGTGTCTCAGGATAAATGTTTCAAACTTCTAAAGCATAGAAAGAGGTCGAAAATGATCATGAACAAAATTATGCATTTTTTTTAAAATGTACATGACAATAATGAAATAAATAATTGTGGAGGACAAATTATATTTGAAGAAAAAAGCAAATTTCCATCAGTGCGTTTCACTCTAATCTTACAAGAAATTTAAACAAAACAAATTGGACCCATTGTTGAGAACATTTTTAACGACAAACAGGCGGCCAAACGGACGGACACTGGAAGGAAACATGAAAGGACCAAATTGACTGAGAAAGGGACTGACAAACGGAGAGAGAAACGGACGGAGAAACGGACTGACTGGCGGAAAACGGACTGGCAAGAGGACGAAAAAACGGGCGGCCAGCCAGACGAACGGCCAGACGAACGGCCAGACGAACGGCCAGACGAACGGCCAGACGAACGGCCAGACGAACGGCCAGACGAACGGCCAGACGAACGGCCAGACGAACGGCCAGACGGACGGCCGGACGGACGGCCAGACGGACGGCCGGACGGACGGCCGGACGGACGGCCAGACGGACGGCCAGACGGACGGACGACCAGATGGCCGGACAGACGGACGGACGGTCGACCAGACGGACGGACGGTCGACCAGACTGACGGACGGACGACCGGACGGACGGACGACCGGATGGACGGACGGATGACCGGACGGACGGCCGGACGGATGACCGGACGGACGGACGGACGGCCGGATGACCGGACGGCCGGACGACCGGACGGCCGGACGACCAGACGAACGGACGGTGACCGGACGGACGGTGACCGGACGGACGGACGACCGGACGGACGGACGACCGGACGGACGGACGACCGGACGGACGGACGACCAGACGGACGGACGGACGACCAGACGGACGGACGGACGACCAGACGGACGGACGGACGACCAGACGGACGGACGGACGACCAGACGGACGGACGGACGACCAGACGGACGGACGGACGACCAGACGGACGGACGGACGGACGGACGACCAGACGGACGACCAGACGGACGACCAGACGGACGACCAGACGGACGACCAGACGGACGACCAGACGGACGAACTGACGAACGGACGGTCGGACGACCAGACGGACGGTCGGACGACCGGACGGACGGACGGACGACCGGACGGACGGACGGACGACCGGACGGACGACCGGTGACCGGACGGACGGACGGACGACCGGACGGACGACCGGTGACCAGACGGACGGTCGGACGACCGTACGGACGACCGGTCGGACGGACGACCAGACGGACGGACGGACGACCAGACGGACGGACGGACGACCAGACAGACGGCACGGACAAAACCGAGAAGGAAATAATGTTTCAAATGCGTTAAATCGGTCTCTGTATACCCTTGTTTTCAAAATTACTATAAAGGATTTTTTAAAGAATTTGATACATTATTATTTTATAAAATCATTTCAATAATTAAAAATATTTCTCTTTCGAAAAAAACAACTAGACAACCAAAGCAATTGTCAATGTAATGATGACAAAACAGAATGTTATTCACAAGAAGAGAGAGGTCTTTCTTGAAAAAGAAATTGGTAAACAAAGGACGAGTAGATGTGAGTCTCAGGGAAAGCGTAGCTGATCAGCTAACAGAGCGATAGATTTACTGGACCGATGACATCGTCAAAAACATGCTTGCCCCGTCTTTCTGAACATCATCGTTCAAAGGAATGACACATTCCTTTGGGAGCCAAAGAATAAAATATATTTTCACAAAACTAAATTACTTGAAATAATTGATTAAATAATACTCTATGTGTGTGTTTTGCCGATGTGATTTCCCCAACATTTACCATAAAACAAAATACTCTTGCGCTTTTTTCCTGATATTTTTTAATATGACAAATCTTTACTAAAAAGCGCACTTAATGGTTTCCTTATGAATTTCATCGTAAAAATCCCAAATTTCATCGTAAAAATGCGTAGGCACGACCAAATTTGTGATTGTCACTTCACCCTTCATCATGAATCTAATCATTCACCATTCAAAGAGTAACAACCTTTTCTTACCAAGGGATAGAGCTGAAAAGCTGATCCCCATAGTTATACACGTTAATCGTGGAGCGTGGGCGTAAATGGCCAATATGCAAATAATAATAATAATAATAATAATAATAATAATAATAATAATAATAATGTTTGCTAAGAATGAAGCGATTCTCTCCCAAATGCTGTCTGTCGTGTATGACTTTAGCAATGACATCTGCATGAAGTTTGGTCTTGACAAGTGTGCAAAAATCAATTTAAAAAGAGGGAAACTCACAACGTCTGAGAACATTGAAATTGATACGCACACTGTGATTCAAGATCTTGCGCCAGGTAAAACTTACAAATATCTGGGCATTGAAGAATGTGAGACCATCTCGAACGACAGAATGAAAGAGAGAATTCGTAGGGAGTATTATAGGAGAGTGAGACTGGTCCTGCAGTCCGCTCTGAATTCCAGGAATAAAATATCTGCAATAGGTAGTTTGGCAGTACCTGTAGCCGAATACAGTTTTGGGCTAGTGGACTGGACTGAGCACAAAATTCGCACCATGGATCGAAAACCCAGAAAACTGCTAACAATGCATCATATTTCCCACCCTCGAGCTGATACACATAGACTTTGTGTCACGTAAGGAAGGAGGAAGAGGCCTCAGACAAATTGAGTCCTCCTGGCACAACGCAATAGTCGGGTTGGGGAAGTATGTAGTCAGCCATCAAGATGACCCTCTAATGAGGCAGGTCATGAAATCTGACCGAAGAATGGGAAACAGAGGCATTGTTAGTGTAGCAAGAAGCATTGCGAAGAAAACTAGGCAAGACACGTCGAATAACACAGACACTGAACTTCTGATGCTGCTAAACATGAAGTGTGAGACACAAAAAATGTTAATGAAATCGTGGAGAGACAAACCACTCCACGGACAATACCTAAAAAGGGTGGACAAGATGCAGATCAATAAAGATCAATCATTTATGTGGCTTAAAAGGGGAAAGAATGAAGCCAGAATCGGAAGCACTTGTAATAGCTGCCCAAGATCAGGCCTTGTGAACACGACATTATGATAAAGCGGTTCTCAAAATTTCCCAAGATAATAAATGCCGCATTTGCCAGGAGCAAGTAGAAACCATTGATCATATTGTCTCAGCTTGTCCAATCCTAGCAAAGACCGAATACCTGAAAAGACATGACAGGGTGTGTAGCTACCTCCACTGGCAGATCTGTACCGCCCTCGAAGTTCCAAACACATGCCTCAAGTGGTACGAACACTCACCAAAACCGGTGACGTCTGTTGAATTGTGTACGATATTGTACGACCAACAAATTCAAACTGATCGCACGATAGCGGCAAACAAACCGGATATAGTTATCCGGGATTTGGCGAAAAAATCGTGTTTACTTATCGATGTTGCTGTACCTTGCGATCAAAACGTCGTTACCAAGGAGGCAGAGAAACGTCTTAAATACAAGAGTTTAGAAATCGAGATCAGCCGAATGTGGGGCGTAAAAGCACAGGTCGTCCCGATAGTTATGGGAGCTCTGGAATTTGTTCCGCGAAATTTGAATAAGAACTTGTCTAAACTCTCCGGTAATTCAAAAGATTGGGAAGTGCAAGAAATAGCTTTATTTGGAACAGCCCACATTTTGCGCAAAGTATTGTAGAGGCATTGATAGTCACCGGATCTGCTCCTTGGGTAGCTGGTTGCAACCTGGAGTAGATTTTATATTCAGCCTACTCATAACATCTTTAGTCGTGATGTAATGGAAAAATAATAATAATAATAATAATAATAATAATAATAATAATAATAATAATAATAATGTTACAAAAATAACATCAAACTTAAACAGCGACTTTTATTAATCAATACTATATTATTTCTTACATACATCATACTTACATTCATACATTGTTTCTCTAAAACTCACGCTTACTTCGAACAGTTTACTATCCTTTAATCCGGGCTATTGAGGAAGGCTGCTCCGCTTAGGATGATTAGCTATTAATTCCTTTCGCCTGCAGCCACTCGAAAGAAAAGATGCGGCAGGTGCGGGGGCGCCTGCCGTCGCGGTCGCCTGAGGCCCCGACAGACCGCAAGGCGTGCGGTCGGCTGTCGGCGCACGGCGCGGGGCGGCGCGTCCCGGCGGCGCGTGGCAGCCCGCGAAAGCGTGGCCGATGGCCCGAGGCGGTGCAACGCGCCGTCGCCCCTCGCCACGCCTCGCCACGCCACGCCACGCGTCTATACGCCCTCCCGCCCACCCGCTCACGGCGCGTCTTCCGCCTGGATGGCCGAGACGGATGGAATCGCGTCCTCGAACCGCGAGGAAAATGACTTGTGACGTGCTTTCATTGCGTGTAATTTGGCTGTCAGAGTGAAGAGGAAAGAACATTTCTAAAGATATATTACGTTACTAGGAAAACCCGGCAGACGTTGTTCTGCCCTTCATCTCCCTCTTTTCCCTCCCATCTCCGTTTCTCGCTGTCTCTCCCTCCATGACCCTGTCCCTGTGTATCTCTGTCGCTCTCTATCCCTCTCACATTTACTTATATATTCTGCACGTCTCTGAGCAGGTGAGGTAATATCGGGAAGCACCGGACCAGCAAAAATGTAATAGAATATTCAGAAAGAGTTCATTCTACGGATTATGGTGTGATAAACTTTTCTTTGAGGCCTTAGGCCTCAAAATTTAAGTTTTCAAGGCCCTAGTACGCCTCGTTTAGGCTTTATTTAACTGGTTTAGGAGTTTTTTTTAACTATTTAACTCGTTTAGGAGTTATTTAACGACATAATTCAAAATGTTGCCAAGTGTGTTGCGGGTTGAATTTGACGTGAATATTTAGTTTAGTTCTACAGCGCCATGTAGTGGATTTACAACAGAATTAACCACACATAAACATTCTGGGTGAAAAAACACGTAGAAGTGCCAACTTTCATAGAGATTGGTCCAACGGTGTCAGAGTTTTGCTCTTATATACATACCTACATCTAGTTTTTTATATATAGATTAAGTCTACTCTCCAATTCTACATGTATTAACAGAGATTAAAATTACATTTTTTCTACTAGCATTGAAGGAAGAAAGAAATCGTAGATATTTGCATCGATACACACGAATTGGCCAGTGAATTTATATTAGTTTTTGGCATGTTTCTAATAAACGCGTGAATAAATTTACTTCTTCTGGCTAGCCTTCATGTATTCATATATGAATCTAGATAAGTTATGTCACGCGTAGCCTAAGACTTTGCTGCAAATAAAAGAGTAATTATAATTAATTAGTTGCAGGCCGTTGTCTGACAATGCGGGGCCTGATGGGAGTGGGGTGGGACTCGCTAGCATTTTGGTTACAGAATTCTCCCATCTATATTACTAATTTCTTATATTTCTTATTATTTCTGTAGTCTTGTTAGATGCCCAGGAACTCAAAAAATCCAAAAATAATAAAACAAGTTTAATTTTAAGCTGAACAAGGCAAATATTTTATTGAGTTATTCCGCTATTCTCATACTACGCTTAACTTCTGAGTTCTAATACTCAGTGCATCAACACTTACGGACAGCTTAAGTGATGCGACAGCCCAGGTCTCTGTGGATGCACGTGTTGCGTTATGGAATAGCGATTTCTCTTTGGTTTGTAAAGAACTGTTGTACTGTGTGTCCGTAAACAGAAAATATATATGTACGAAGAAGTTTTTGATAGAATATCTTATTTATTTCAATGTTTTAAAAGAGTAATTAATTTGTTGTTTTAAGCAATGTGCGTGTTACTTTCTGAAATAACATTTTATATTGTTGTTGTTGGTGGTGGTGTTGGTGGGGGCGTATTCCACAACAACTTTTGATGAACGACTGCTCACAAATTTTGCACCCATTTTAGAAGCCGAAAAATAAGGTTACCAATATGTTGCCCTGAATTTGGTTACACCAACTTAAAAGATGTTAGAAATGATGCAATTCACAATGCATCAAGGTGGAATTGTTGCAAGCGGTTGTCGGACGAGTGGGGCTGGGCCGAACTGGAGTGGTGAGGCGGGAGCAGAAAGCGTGAGGTGCTACAAGGCATGCGGTTCGGTCGGCGTGAAATGGAGGAAGACTGGGGCCGAGCGTGCGTTATGGACAGAGCGCGCGGTGCAGGCAGAGCAGGCCGAAGATAGGGTGTGAGCAGGGATAGGGCATGGAGAAACGGGGGAGCGGTCGTTGGAGCTGGGCGGTCAGAGATATTTTAATATATGAATGTACTACTAAATAAATGTCTGGGCAATACCAAGTTATCCGCTAGCAATTTATAACTAATAACTTAGTTATTCCAACCATATAGAGAATACTACATCATGCAAATACATACTATTTTCCAACATATTATTTTGCAATTTTAAAATTGGGGCCACTGAAAATAGTTTAATTTACTATTTATAATGGAATTTTCATTCGGGTAAAGTTCGCCATAAATTTCGGTATTTTCTGAATCAGTGACATGTGTTTCGCTGTCTGTCGAATCGCGTTTACATACGAAACTTACCTATTTGAATTACAGTGTAAAATGCTTAAATGAAGGGCTGTCGAAACTAGATTTGGGAGCCCGTATTTATTTCAATTAAAAAGCACCTAACAATACAGCCGACATCGAGATAGGCTAAAATACCGGTTTACAGATCCGAGGCATTAGACAGGATGGCCATCGAAATTGAACAAAGATCCTGAATAATCAGCACTTGCTTCCGTCCTTTAAATGAACATAGACTAATACTTTTTTATGCAGAAACTTCAGAAGTCTAGTTGATGAATTTATTTTTCAATACTAGTTGAATGTGGCGTCGTTGACACTGTTAACTGTTTTAAAAGTATTTTCATGTGTTGAAAATTTCTTTCACACTTCATTTCTTTCATGCCAAGCTTTGTTCAAATATGTTCTTTCAGTATCTGGCATTGGATTTACCAATGAATCGTAGTAGCTGATAATGTTGTATTCCCGCTCATAAGTTCCCAACACCCAATGGCCTTGTATTACCTCCAAACGGGATATGAACTGGTAATATTGCAATTTCAAAACTTTAATCGCCATAACAAATACTTGTAGATATTGACGATTCGAGTAGTCTTTTAGTTAATAGTTAATTTTAGTACAGCTAATTTTTTACGCTTTTTTACTAATATTCAAAAAAATGAACATAGCATGCGTGCATTAGCACAAATGCTAAATGCAAAAATTAAGTTATCCAATTAGTTCGGAAATTCTGTCGCAACATCTTTTACAACTACATTTGATTCTTCCCCGTATTTGCATAACACTTCCATATTTTCATCCTCTAAGTTTTGAAGAGATTAAAACTCCACCAACTCATTCTAATTTGTGTTTCCTTCTACTTCTGCAATTGCACTTTTAATCGTGTTGTATGCGAATCTACATAAACATTAAAAGGCGACTGTTTTTTATTTTTATGTGAATAAGGTGATAGTTCAGTTTAACAAGAATAAGTTGTGGGTCACATTCATTTGAAAATCGGTATTTGCACACCTATGTAAGAACGTAAAAGTGAGAAGTCGAAAGTAAGAACGTCACTCATTCTCCAGTATTACTCATAGTTTTGTTTTCTCTGTATTCACTTGAAATTCAAGTTTAATAAGTTGCGAGGCAATACAATTTGTAGGTTTCCGCAAATTTATTTTTAAAAATACGATAATTCGAATTAAAATTGAAGTGAAATCTGCAGCGCGATTCACTTGGTAATTCAATTGTTCACTTAAAAATGGCAATATCAGTGTTGCCAATGTCCTAAAAGAAAATTATGGCGTATGGGGTGAAAATTGCCTTTGGGTACTGGCATTGGTTTAATTCCCGGCATACTCACTAGATCGCAGCGCAAAACTATTTGAATCTTCTGACCGGATCCGAAAACAAATTATCAGTTCCGCATCTAGAGACCAAGACGCGTCGAAAGACACTTCATAAGACTGGATTGGTGCACGGACAGTGGTCTAGTCGTGAGTGACGGATCCGCCCATCCCCACACTCGGAGTTGCTCAAATACTGTATAGGGATGTTTGCATGTCCGTTCACGGCAGCAGCAGCAGTACCGGAGCAGCACTCGCGTCACAGGCGCCACACTCGTCCCTCACGGAGCAGAACACTGTAGATCCGAATTAAATGCCTCCTTTTTTATTATCATTTAAACTTTTTCTTTAGCTTTTAACTTTTTTCTTTTCTTGAACGTTTAACTTTTTAAAATTTTTTTCTTTACCTATTAACTATTTAACTTTTAACCCACATATTAGAAATTGTATTCGAAAAAGTCTAAATAAATATTATATTCTCCGATGTTAACTTTACGCTGGACAACGTGTAGCAAACAGTTTGTGGCGAAATTGCATGAATTTTCACCGAAAAGGATACAGCGAAAACAGACTTTTCTCTCCGCTAAATCTCTTAACCACTATTTCTATGGAATTGAGCAACAGTGTGTAAACTCTTGTTATTTGTTGGTCACGGTGGTCAGAGTTTTCAAGTGACAAAAGATTTCATTCGTTAGTTTCTAGTCTTTTTTACTCTACACTGTCTTCATCATATTCTAAAAGTCTTTCTTTTAGAAGACAAGCGGATAAGAATGACGTAGTAATAAATTACAACGAAATATGAATAACAGTAGTGCAAACAATGTACGAACGTATTTTTATGTCGTATTCGTCCCACAGAAGTCAGTATAAAAGTTTAAATTCATTCAAATATCAAAACTGAGTTTATGAGGTTATAACGTTCTCGACTATTTTCAAGAAAAACATAAATGAGGAAGAGCTGGGGTTCAAACAACCATAACCAGACGACTAGAAAATTAAAGCTCTTCAATGGTACGGACATGTCCAGAGGATGAAAAATGGGAGATGGCCAAATCAAATTTTAAACTGGATACCTGAAAGAGGCCGTAGAAGAGGTAGACCTGTTTTGACGTGGAAGGCATATATACAGCAAGTAATGGAGGAGAAAGGACCAGAAGAAGGTCAATGGAAGTACCAAAAAATATGGAAATCGAAAACGGCAAATTCTTAGGGGTAGAAACCGTCGAAGAAGAAGAAGAAGAAGAAGAAGAAGAAGAAAAATAAATGAAAGAAAATGGAATTTCAAATATATAAATTATACTTTGTTGTTAGATTTTACGTATTTTACATTTTGTAAGATGTAAAGAATGAATACTGTCCCTTACTAACACCGTCTCAACTTGTGGAGAGTGGGTTGCCCTCTCGTCATTTTTTTCTGAGTGAAATTACATGCAATCGCATTTTACAGAAACGTAACTTCAATTCTGAAGAGAGAGGGTCTTTTAGATTTCGACCTTGGATTTGCCTTATTGCTTGTGCAACATTTGTAGATTTGCCTTTGCATATCATTTTTAAATTATGGAATCTTGCTGTTTTACAAAATTTTAAAATCTTACCAAATTCAAGAAAATGACAGAAACTTTAGCAGAATTTCGATGAAGGATCTGCAACCAGTCGCGAGAAATTAAATGTTTATTGGAGCACGAAGAGCGATTTACTTTGCTCATAGTTAATCGCTTAGGTTTCTGCTTGGCTTCGATTTCTTTTCATTGATGTCAATGTTACTCAGCACATTTACAAGTGAATTCAATGAGCCATTGGACCACAGTTGACTAAAATTCGAGACTAGGTTTCGGAAAATGTGAAGTAACAATTAGCTGAGACGAAGCGAATACTTCATTCAGTCTAAATGCGGAGGACGAAAGCGTAACGGGGTTCCAAATCGAACAGTGATCTTCATTAACATGGAATTAAGTTGACAATTCCAGACATGGATAGGTAACATTCACTTCCTATAATTTATTTTCCTGGATAAAACAAACACTTCGAATAATATTTCATAGACTGTGAATAAGAGTAATTGATTACACATACAAACTCATTATCTTAATTGTAAAATGTCAATTAAATTTTAAAAAATGTCTCTTGAGTAAGAAATTACTTCTTTGAGATAATAAAGTTATAATAATATTATTTTCCGTCTCTTATCAACTGAAATCAAAGAAAAAATGAAATTGGTGTATTTGAAGAACCAACAAACTAGTGGATATCATTCGTTTATAGGTATCTGTTCAATGAACAGTTCGTCCAAATAAAATTTCCAGATGGTGATATTGCTGTTAATTTCTTAAACATTTTAAAAAATTTGACTGAAAGGAGTTTAGGGATGTAAAATTGTTCATAAACTGTGAATCGTCTACTGATTTTTTAGACATACGTAGATTTTTGTCAAACTAGTGTATGTATTTAACCCACAATTTTTCAGTCAAGAGATTGATTTACCTTTTGTCATCTCCTATGTCATAGGATATATAGTTTTGATACGAGTGACATGAAATCCTTTTTCTTGTGCCGGGATCTGTTTAATGGCCATAGGGCAAGGCACGCGCCCGCTTCAGCGGCCACCGCACCCACGACAGCGCTCCGTGGTTTTTCTCTCCACCGACTGGGAATTAGCCAACACCGTCGCGGCTGGCCGGCCGCTCCGGAGACAGACGTTCGTCGCTCGGTTTCTCTGCTTTCGAAATGTGACGCCAAAATGAACGTGTAAACCGCGTTGTGGAGCATGCAATGTAAAGAAAGCGAATGTAATACTTATTTAATCCACAATAAAAATTTAAATACAATATCTATTGATTAGTTACAGCAAATTGAGGAAATATCTTTTAAGACTAAAACGTTCTAAAACTACGAACAGAAGTTTTTTTTTAAAAATTGAGGTCAACGGAAATTATGAATTGAAGTTAACTATTCATTATCGAGAGCAAAGATAATGTTTTGTTTTACATAATGATAAAAGTAAATTTCCGGTGCGATTTCAAACCGATAATTAAACAAGTTGTTCATATTTGATAATTTGTGCATATCTTTAAGATAATTTAAAGATAATGCCAGGGGTGATTTAATATGTAACTACTTATACAAGTTGTTATTCATTAGATTTGATTTGATGTAATTAATTTAATTAGACAAATTTCTCAGCGAGTTTTAGAGCAAATGTTCTGATGGTTCTTTATTTCTGCATAGGAAATGTAGCTTTACTGCCCCCCTCCCAAACTACATACGCATTGTGAATGGATTATTAACGTAATAATTAATTCCTACACTATAGTACAGTTAATGACTTCATTACAGTATTCCATTTATTTCAGTGGATTTCCTCGCCATTTTTGACATAATCGCAAAAAACTGAAAGAGTGAACATTGAAACTTTCTTAAGGGGTAGGCCGATGAGATAGTTTTTGAATTTTTGAAAGTTACGTGTTGAAAATTACTTTTAAGGTCGGAATGAAGTTATATTGAAGCCTTTTTTAACTTTTTCATAAGAGTAATATATATTTCCTTTCATTCGCCGTTTCAGGTTCTTAATAGAATTTTCAGTTTCTGATCAGCTATGTTCATTAAGTATTATATAGACTATTCCACTCGTGAAATTAAAAACCATTATTGTTTAACTACGTAAAAAACGGTCGGTGTATCTCAAAAAAATTATCACTTTTCAATCAGATTTTTCTCACCTCTAGTGGCCAATGATAATCTGCAATTCATCTATCCTAGAAGACGGTATGTATCGATCGCTGTGTTGATGTATAATAAACCGAATATGTACTATAACACAACCTCTTTGATTTTAACATGCATTCAGTTATTTAAAAAAATTGGTGCATTTAGGAACTCTGCTGGACGTAATTTCTTTCATGGAATAGTTCTATTAAATACCATTTGTGTTTTGGAAATTCTCGGATAAAGCGACTCGCGAAGCGTGTCGAGGGATTTAAGTCGTAGAAGATAATCGGAAAATTTCGATAGCGAGAAAGAATTTTTCTCAAAAATACATAAAGTTAGCATTAAGCTACTCAATAAATATCCTTTTTTCGCCTCAAAAGGGATCCTCAAATTATAATCGTAATAAAACGAAATAATTCAATTATTTTCATATAAATTATAAAAAAATAGGAGCAACATAAAAAGTAATTAGTGGGAAAGGACATTCGGAGAAATACGTCGAGATATGCCGATCAAGAGAAATATATTCATTAAAAGATTTTTAACATTCTTACAAGTCAAAAACATTATGATAGCAGATAGGATGTCGTTGAATAGTAGATGAGCGTCCTAACATTTTTCTTCTAACAAATAGTGAAAACAGCTATTACAAGATTAAAATAGTCTATAAACAAATACAAAAACCAGAAGTCGTGTTTTAAGCAGTAGAATAAAAGATACAGTACACAGGAAAACTGGTAAAATCGTGGAACATAAAAATGGTTGCACTGATCATGTCGGTAGAAGCCAGGGGAACTCTGAAAACAGGTACGGACTTCGAGTGCCACGGTCATGGTTGACAAATCATTAGAAAGAAATGGAAACATGAAATGAGAAAGTTCTCTGATGCATACCGTAAGAGGAAAAGACGTTAAGTTCTTTCAAAAAATTTAAATATTGCAGACACGAATCCCGGTAAGAAGATGGATACGGTTCACAGAGAACCAACAGTTCAGCTGAATATTTGAATATGATGGCTCAGGTTATGACCTCCAGTTTCCTGGGTGCATGGAATGCCATTCAAATGTCGAGTTCTTGGAAAAACCTCCCACTTTCGGTTGTCACAGAATAACAATACACTCAACGGACATCAATGTTTAGAATGACAAAACGCTCAGAAACAAAATCTACATGCACCTAGATTTACACAGGGGATATAACCCGTAGTTATTAATATTCCCATTTTTACTTTCTTGTGTCTTGCCATGTGTTACAATTGGAAACAATCGACAGAGAAATACTGAAGTAGCGAATTCGTAATTCACTTATTGCTTTACATCATCAGAAAATATCTGACTTGTGAAATTACAAAAATATGAAATATTAACTTGATATCTGAGAGTGTACATTTGTTTCAATCACAGTCTCGCGTAAGTAAATGAATTCACAAGTAATATCGTATTTGGACATTAATTTTTCATTTCACATAACTATCAGTTCACTTTTCTGCACGTATAGGTATAGTATAACATATGTCACCAAATCACACATCACCTTCATCCATACGTATTGTCGAACGTAAACCAAGCAGATTCAATACATCGCTTACCCAAGCCATAATAACGTCGTAGACGCCAACACTTCGCGGATCATCACCGAACTGCAGACGCGTTCACATCGCACGTGGCGCTCAGTACGCGCCGCGCACGACAGCCGGCACTGGCCGCGACACTGACTGCCTCGCCCTGATAACCGAGCCCCTGGTTACAGGTAGAGCTGCGTCTTGGTGACAGCGACCACCACCGCTGCCTCCGCCCCCGGCTTCTTCGCCGTCGTGGTCCCCGTCGCGACCACCGCCGCCGCTGCCACCGCCGCAGCCGCCCTCATCCGCGAGCACTTCCGGTCCCCCGCGGGGGTGGAGTGGGGAGGAGCGGCGACTGTGGCCGTGCCCAATGCGTCTCGATGTTCCGCGACCGAAGGCGCCAGGAAGCCCATTCCGGAGGGGCAGGCGGTGCGACGTCGCCGGCGTATTTTTATTCCTTGGAGCGGCGGCGTCGCGTCGCGGCGAGGCGAGGCGAGGCGAGGCGAGGCCGGCGATTGTCATTGCGATGCGATGCGATTGGCGGAACGTGACGGCCGGAGTGGCATTGCGAGCCGGCACATCGCCGTTTCACGCTGCCCGTTCGACGCGACGCGACACGACGCGCACGGAGCGCTGGCACTGTCGCGTGAAGAGAGCGCCGCTGTACGATTGCGTGATGAGAGTGGGGCGAAAGCGGAGAATGTAAAGTGGTCAGCAGATGGTCTTCATCTTTGAGAACTTCATTTTCTTAAAATATTGGTTTTTACTCTACACAGAGAATGAAGAATTGACTTGGTTACAGGCTGATTGTTGGTACCACAGCCTCTTCGGTCCAGTCGTTCAGTACATTTTTCCTATAAAAACCATAACTTTTTCTTTGGATGTATTTAATATATATAGGCACTAACTCCCCCCTCAGGTCCTGTTCTATCCCTTTAGAGCCTGGAATTTGGTATTTTCTGACTTTTTAAAGTTTTTTTTTGTTTAAGTTCGCATCGACAGTCAGGTCATTAGCGACTCAGAAAATATACAGTAAACAGTATTATCTATAATCCTTTTACAATAACGCCCCTAAAATAACACTGAAACTAGTTTTAAAGAAGATACAATTTCGTACAACTTTTGTGTGAAACATTTGTCTTAAACCTATCTTCAAGCGACCTCTTCAAGAAAATCCCTGTCTTTATTTCAAAATTTGTACGAATTGCATATACATTAAATAATTAAAATATAATACTATTTGTGGCTCCGGCAGTGTACACATTACCCAAAATCTTAATTGTCACGGGTAGGGTGATGGGTTCGAGTTCTGACGTGGCAGGATTTTCGACACTTCTTAGTGTTAGATAGCTAAGTCAAATTAAGCTGCTGTCTGGTGGAGAATTCTATCAGCCGGCTAATCTGATCGGTAGTTTTCCGTGTTTTCTCTGATCAACACCAGCCAAATTCTGGAGCAGGACCCTAACAAACGGGCCACAGGGCGCGCGCGACCTTTCCTTCCTATTCCTTGTCCTATCCTCATCCTGTATGCACTACACTACCATAGATGTCGGGAAACCAGTCTAAAGCTTCGAGCTTGTCCCGGTGGGGCGATGCCCCGCTGATGGGAGATTCCTAGATGGGGAAAACATCGCAAGTTAACGTGTTGGTCGGAGCCGGATCTCGCCGTCGAGCGGGGAAAGATCACTGTCACCTTCCATGATAAAAATGAAGTTTACTTACAGGAACAATAGCCAATACAATTGAGGCCCCCGAAAACTTGTAATAATCAATCAAACAAAATCTTAAAATATTAGAAACAATATGGATCCGTGTTATGCAACCTGTAATGCACATAATGGGGCAGATGCAGGCTGAGTTGGTGAGACTGTGAGGAATGATTAATAGAAGGTTGTGATAAATAAATGCCCGAGAAACGTAGGGTATTCAGTTAGTCACTGGACAGTTAAATTCATTTGCCTAAAGTGTATATATCTTGCTTGTAGAGGTAGGTAGGGTTAACGTTTTGAAGCAAATGAATTTTAAATAATTTTAATCGCGCCCTTGTGTGCTAGAGGCTCAAAACCAACGCAAATAATTGTTTTCCCTTCCAAAACTTGCTTTGATGGCTCGCGCGAAATTGTGTTCGCGGGTGGCCTCACCTGTAAGTGGCTGTCTGGCGAGGTGAAACTGAGGCTTTATCTCAAATTTGAAAATACAATTGGTCGTGCAGAGTCTGCGTGTTCATCTCTATAACGTAAAATGCTACAAAAATTATTCACGTGCTTCTACAATGTATTCTGCAGTATCTATTGATCAAAATTATTATTTCGAACAAATCACGTAGGTTTTGACAAGCTCTGCCGAATTTCTACTTCTCTTCCCCAAGCTCGGCGAAAGTACTTCACCCACTAAAACAATATCTCATGGCCAATATTTAAATAATTTTGATGAATGGGACTTCTCTCATTTTTACAAAATCGTCTCGGAAAATCTTGGCAAAAATCTAGAGTTTTCAGGAATATACGTGGATCTATAACTTCATTAATGATGGCTACACTATCAAAGTCTAGCCATTAATATTTTTATTAACGTGACATTTCTGACAAGCACTGTGATTATATACAAAGTGTTTCTAACTTACCAGTTACTATCACTGATTCCTCAAAAGTGATTTTTTTTTTCAAAACGTCCGTCAGTCTGTCTCTTCATCAATTTCTCTGTCCGTTTGTGATCAACACTAGTGGTTAAAATATTCATAGGATTTTTTTTCTAGAATGAATCTGGCCCGACTAAAAATTCAGCGATTTTGAAAAGAATTCTTTAAATTTCGGAGGACTTTACATGACACCTCTGAGTTATTTTGAGAATTTTCTCACAAATTCCTCCAACTCCGTCTTTTTTGAAACAATAATGTGAAATACACTTATAAAGATGACATATATTCAGTTTTCACTGTTAACTGAATGTTCGAAAATTATAATTGTTTGAAATTTTTTCGAGGCTTCCTGCAATTATTGAAGATGGAGATTTTCTCTTCAATGAAGTTTATTCTCCACATGTAGTTATTTAAATAGTTATGTTCATTGTTTTCAAAGGATGTGTACTTTTGGCGCAACTTTGTAATTAGGGACAATATTAAAAACAAGATTTTCTCAAAAGTGGTTGCAAATTTTTTCACTAAACTTTTTGGACGTAAAGTTCTAAATGCTCTAAATAAGTGACATAAAAATAATTCTGATGTGTTTTTTGAATTTCCAAAAATAACAAAATTGTATTTTTTTAAATATGTCGCACATTGTTAATATTTACAAGATTTTTTGTTGCATGTGCGAGTACAGTGACTTTAAATGATTTCTTATGATGCTTCTTCAAAACTCAAAAAGTTTTTGGTGAAAATGAGCTCAAATTTGTGAATTTTCAGAAACGCTCTAACGCCATTTTCTCTAAAAATCGGTTCCAATTTCTTTATTATTTTGTGTACGGTTAGTGCTAAATGGACTGAATAACCTGACATCAATGTCACTTTGAGGTATTATTTTGTTTTTCAAAAATTACTCAAAGTATTTTTTTGAAATATATCTCAAGTCGTCAATATTTACATTACTGTCATTTATTATTTACCACCGCATTCTAAAGATGTTTATCGAATATTCAAAAATTTTGGGTGAAATTGAATTTCACACTGCGCATTTTCAGACATCCTCAAACATTTTCTTGAAAACGACTTCAAATTTTTCAATGAAAATGCACCTATAGGGAAAGAACATACAAGTCTTCTATAATATTCTTAAAGTCGTATTTCAATTCTACTGTTAGGGTCCGAAAAACTGAGAACCCTTGAGAAATGGTTTTAGACTCCAATAGATTGGAGAGAAAAGGGTGAAACAAAACCAAAAGGATTCTCCAGACTAAAGAGATAAGGAATTCAACTAGTCCAAGAAAGTTTGTCCCATTCTGTTCAACCAAAGTCGTTAATACTTATATTAGGGACGTTTTTGTACATTATTGCATTTGCGATTACAAGTGCTTGAAATGATTTCCAATAAAGCTTCTTGAAAACTCAAAAGTTTTCTGTGTAAATGAGCACAAAATGTTTCATTTTTAGAAACACTCAAACGGCATTTTCTCATAAACGGCTCCTACATTTTTTTCCTAGCCCAAAATTTGCATATAGGCCCAGGTTTTTTCTTCTTTAATATTCTTAAAGTCATATTTTAGTTCTGCCATCAGCGGACCGAAAAACTGAGAAAATGCGGCAAAAGATTGAGAAAGGTAGCCCTTTAGACAATTAGAGATGGCAGCTGAGCAGAAAGTGGTGCAAAAGAGAAATGCTGACTCCCATTAAGAGATTAGAAAAGTAACTAATGCAAGGAAATCTGTTTCATTTTGTAGAACCCCTAGCACCACTTGAGACGTTAGCATTCCAGTTAGCAAGGATTAAGTTTCTATGGTATTTTGTTGTTATAGCTGGTCCAATAGTCCAGAATGTAGTCTTCAATTCTATCGCCAAACCTTGTACAATGTACAGTTGATTACTTAACTGGTTCTTGAATTATTTAACTTTGAAACAACACATTACTCCTTAGAAGCTATCCTCGCCACTGCGCATAAAAGAGCGAACTGCTAACGAAGCTGCGAAGGACCTCTTGCCACCATATCTAAACAGGGAATATACTTTTCAAATTTCCTATGGAAAATTCTGACATATTTCCACATCCAGCGAAAACCAGGAGGAAAAACGGTATTGGAGTGTGTGTAGCTAACTCTCAATTTACAACCTCTTAGTGTGTTGCACAATTTGTTGAAACATTATTTTGTAAATTAAATGTGCGAGTGGTACCTATGCTTTGAAATACAAGAGACAGAGACAGAATTGTTTTTGAATGCATGTGTTAAGTACGAATTGACCCAGAGAAATAACCGTATTTAAAATATTAAATAAATTTCCGCTTATGTGGATATGATAATCGTTTACATTTTTTTCTTGAATTCATAAAGCATTTCTATAAACTATAAATTGAGTTATACAACTTTGCCATAATTATTTATATACAGTAAAAGTTCAAAACCACAATATTGAATGTAAAGAATTTATGAAACAGACCTTACTTTATTTCTTTTAAGTAGCGGTTCCCAGCAGACGTTGTTCTACCCTTTAACTCCCTTATTCTCTTTCTCTCTCCCTTTCTCTCCCTCCCCCCTCCCTCTCTCTTCGTCTCTCACCCCACCATTATCTCTTCGTCTCTCTGTCCGTCTCAGTATGTCTGACTCTCTCTTTGTGTGTCTCTCCCTGTCTCTGCCTCTCTCTGTCCCTCTCATTCACATTTCGTTGCAGATTCTGCACGTCTTTGAGCAGGTGGGGTCATGGTGGAAATTGGTGTTATTTCTACCATGGTGTTATTTCCAACATGTGTGGGGTAATATCGAGAAGCGCCGGACAAGCAAAAATACAATAGAATGTTCCAGATGATCTCGTCCGGTAGATTTCGATATGAGAAATGTTTCATTGAGGCGTCTGGCTTCAACATTTTGGTTTTTAATACCCAAGGAGTTATTTAGGGTATAGATTGGTTTAGGAGTTATTTAATGATATAGATTCTAAACTCCTAGAGAGTGTCGCGGGTTGCATTTGTTATGAATATTTAGTTTTACTTTCCCGTATACATACGCGTATACGGTGTAGTATACGAAGTATAGGGAAAGTTATATATTGCTGCAGAAAATCGATTTCGAGATTTCAACGGAAATACACTTTTTGGGGTCTCTTGATACCGAAAAAGTGTTTGTTGTTTCAAAACGTCCATCCATCCGTCCATCAGATTTTTTTTATTTGTCAAAAAACAGTAAAAACTGTATATGACGTGTGGGGAAAGAAATTTATCTGCGCACATTTTCTTGAGGGCCAGAATTTAAAAAAACGAAAAAATGAATTTAGAAAATAATTATTTTAGAAAAATAAAAATATTTGAAAAATGTTTTTCCCGAGTTATAGAAAATCAATTTCAACTGTAAATGAACTACAAGCAAAAGGAGTGCTCAACAAAACGTGCGCACAGTGAAGCTATATTTACGTCCAGAAGCAAAACAAGGGGCCATCTCAGCATTTGCTCAATGGATCAGGGAAACTGGACAAAAACCTGATCGAGATGGGGGTCATTGACCCGGAAGCTGAAGTACATTACTTGTTACAGGCGTATGAAATATTTTTTTAAAATGTATACAATGCAAACGTAAACTAATTCATTATATATCTTTGTTTTGTTACAATAAACATTATTTTTCTTTTTCACGATCAGTATAGTCTCTAATTGTATAGAAACAGTTTTGCAGCAGAAAAGATTTTCCTTTAAACTTAAATTTGTGTACCGACTTTAATTGTTTTATGTCGTCTGGCAATGCGTTGTAAAGTAACGTACATGTATTGTATGTTGATTTCTTGTACTGAGCTGTTGATACTGACACTTGATGCACGTGATTTCTACGGCATGTGTTGTAATTATAAATATCAATATTATTTCAGAAGGAAACTAGTGGTAGTACGGAATGGCACGGACTTTCCCGTATTTGTCTATTTCCTCGGGTCTGGGCTAGCTATTCGGAACTGCCACATACTCTTGCCAGCATGCATTTCGTATTAAATTTTATCTGCTTTAATTTTGTGAATAACAATTGTTTCGATAGAACGCATAGTTTTGACTAAAAGCAAAAGCAAAAAACTAACAAACGGGTGAAATTTTTAGGGTTTTTTTGAAATTTTCTCGGTGAAGCCGACCTTTCTCGAGGTGGCAAACATCAAATTCGAATTCAGCAACCTCAAAAACGTATAGAGCCGTTGGGAAAAAATTCCGGAATTTTTTCCTGTGTCAGATACCACTTGACTGGACTAATGTGTTTTGGGGCAAGGGTAGGGGATATAAGGGGATTGATGAAGTTCGGGGACAGGTGAAAGATAGGTGAGTAACATACCAGGAAATGATTCGGGGCAGGTTGGGTCGGAATTATGTTATTAAGCAGAATTCTACAAATGAGAGTTTCTTTTACAATTTTGCAGATTTAGTTCTTTGGGGGTGTCCCGAATCCACAGCATAGGTGGGGACACATCGAAGAACTAAATTTGCAAGAAAGGTGCAGAAGCGGAAATCAACATAAAATTAAATTGGAGGAAAAATACCGATATTATCTTTCACGATAAAATTAAAAGGTCTATTTAATTTTCTACGAATTTTAATCTCAACGCTCAGCAATAATGGAATGCTTTCTCTCGCACAGAACTGGGTCTATAATGTTGTAATACACATTACAGGGAATGGATGTTCACATTTGGGTTCAACTTTATATCAAAATCCAGTTTTCAAACAATTATTATTCACAAAGTGAAGTTTTTTCGCGCGTGTTCAGATTGTATATTGACACGTGGCCGCTATTATCATGTGTGGGATCTTCCACCACGTTTCACCTATACTTTTAAAATTCAGCTTCAAAAGATATTACACGTAACCAGTTTCCGAATTTATAAATAATTTGGGCACCAAGAAATGGTTACAGTTAAATCCCTGATTATTTATTATCAATTCTCATAAATAAAAACCCTGCTAGCTCGGTCGATTGGGTTCTTATAAAATAATTGTTGCCTCTTACTCCGCAACCAATTACTCAATCTGCCATTCAAACGAAGTGGAGAGGAATCTGAAATATCTACTCTAGGATTGCACGTAATGGCAAATGAAAATCAGCTTTCTTTCAACTATGAATTATAGTTTATTAAGCATGCAATATAAATTATTTAAATTATAATGGATTGTTACAATTTAGCATTAGGCCATGACCATCTTTTTGTTATTGCAATAACAGCGTTATAGAACATTTATCCATTCTTCCTTGGCGCGCAAGTCGCTTCATGTTCGACGTCGCCACGTAGTCTTGTTGTCACCGTTGTCTAATCTTCATTCTTGCTGAAGTCCACGAGGATCTAAGACCAAGTCGAAACTTCTAATCATTTTACAAACGCTACCTACACACTTTGGCTTGCGCCTCAGGCGGGCACCTATTTCCAACTAATTACTTTCCCAAAAACAGAATAATATCCCTCTCACCTAACCTTGTAACTCACAATTCAATGGAAAAATTTTATAAGTCCACACTGGTAGCTCCGCCGCGAAAATAAGTTCACTTTCCAGCATTCACTTCCACGAAATATCACAAGTCTCAATAAGTATCACTCGAACTTAACACAGCGCTCAAACGTTCCGTTCACCTCCACGATACGAGGCGGGGTGAATTAATATTCCTTTGGTCAACCCTTCAAACCTCACCTTATTTGTCTCTTTATTGTTTTAACGAACTTTTTCGAAACATCCGTTGACGTCACCCTTCCTGTCCTATTATTGAACCAATTACAATCTTGTGGTACGTACGGTGCACCCCGCACCAACAAGCTGGAGATACGTAGAGAGGCAAACGGCCTTGTTTCAGCGCCCCTTACGTGATATTCGTGAAATATGGCCGCCATATTTTAAGGTGTCATGGCGTGATTATCATCATGGTAATGTATTATCCCTGTCTTCAGTTTGTTATTCCTATATGTAGTGAATTAGTTTCTTTAACACGTTGTGTAGTCACAATCCATGTTTTGGTACAAAATATCGATTCATAGCAAGCAAAATGTCTGTCTGTCTGCCCGTCGAGGTGGGTTGGTCCACGTCCTGACGGGGGGATGCAGAGAAGGCTCTCAAGTGTTCCTTTCTCCATTTTTTCATCTTCTTGCTTCTCATTTCATGTCATGTACGTTCTTTTCACTCCTTTTTCTTCCTCACTGGCCTTCTCTGTATGCTGAACGCCCACCCATGTGTTTGCCGTGCATGGCGACCCGTGTCGGAGGGAATGTGTGTCCTGGCAGTTGAGGGACCTGTTTGTTTCCCTATCTAGTCCTAGTGCTACTGTTCGCCTTGCACTAAGGGGTACGTTGGTTACGTATTTTGGGAAACATTCCCTGTAGGTTCCAACACACTCGCTTTGGCCCCGGACTCTTCTAGACGGGCGGTCGGGAGCTAACCCTCTCCCGATCAATCGGCTCGGACTAGGTCTTGTACTGAACTCCAGGGTGAGCGGGGGAATCCACGGCGGTGCAGCGCCGTGTTATTCCCCCACTATATCCTCGTGGCAACCCTGGCACTCCGATGGAGTGTCCCCTTGTTGGGCTCCGTGGAGGGTGGGGACCACGAGGATGAACCTATTCCATCTATATGGATATTTCACCTTTCCCCCCGCCCTCTTCCGCAAGGAAGAGGAGATGTGCCGAAATAACCATTGACTTAAATAGTTTCTTTTCTAGAGAAGAAGATCGACCCAAGATGCCTCGTTTCCTCCTCATGTCATGCGCTGAGGAAGGTAAAACTTTTAAAACTGTAAGTGCTGTCCGTCTGGCGCGAGCCATAGAAGAGGCTTACGGGAAGCTCCAAGCGGTCATGCGTCAGAGGAACGGAACGATTCTTTTTGAAGCACGTACCGACGAGCAAATAGGAAAAATTAAAATACAAAGAAGATTGCCGGCCTCCAGGTAGTAGTCACGGTCCATCCCACCTTGAACCTGTGCAAGGGCGTGGTAAATCACGAGGACTTTGCTTCAGAAACGGAGGAAGATCTTCTAAACTTTTTTAAGACCTATGGCGTGACTCAGGTGTACAGGATCGGAAGGAAGGAGCAGGGGAAAGTGATACCTACTTCTACCCTGATCCTTACTTTTGACCGACCATCTCTCCCGGAAAGGATCGTTACCGCTTTCTACAACCTCCGTGTGCGGCAGTATGTGCCGAACCCTTTGCGCTGCTTCAAGTGCCAAAGGTTTGGGCATACTCAGCAGCGATGTATGTCAGTAAACGCGGTTTGCGGGAAGTGCGGATCGTCAGTTCACGACCAACAACCCTGCGACAAACCACCGCACTGTGTGAATTGTGAAGGCGATCACCCAGCCAACGACAACAAGTGCCCCACGTTTCTCCGGGAAAGGGAAATCCAAAAAATAAGAGTAACCGAAAAGGTTTCCTTCCCTGAGGCGAAGCGTAGGTTCCAAACCAGGAATCCAGTGGACCTATCACGATCCTTTTCCAGTGCTGTGAAACCTAAGTCCCCGGGGGTAACAGCGAGTTGTCAAACTCACTGTACCCCAGCGGTAGTCTCACATTTCAGTTGTCAGGTGTCGCCGGTCGACTTCCCCGAAGATTCGGCGTGCATCCAAGGTGGGAAAATTATAATTCCCACAAAGTACAAAAAACCTGTCCAGAAACTCCACCAGACATCGACCACCTCAACTGAAACTTCTACTGAAATCGATCTTAAGCAGACACCGCCTCCCAGGAAAAATACGTCATCCAAATCCCGTCCTCCTCTTTCTGTTTCCGAGAATCACATCGGACGATCCTCCAGCTCTTGTAGATCTCGGTCACCCGTGGCCAAAAGTCGGGAAATCCCCCCGACACAGACGACCTTATCCAGCAGCAGTCAGGATGACTCAGCTGGTGATGAGGAACCCCACGAGAGTTCCTCTAAAACCTTTCAGAAGGTGAGAAAGAAAAAAAAGCAACCAAAGAAATAATTTCTCATAATGGCTCTCTCATGGAACTTAAATGGTCTTCGTGCTCACTCAGAAGAATTAAGATTAATAATTTCTCGCCACAAACCATTTATAGTCTGTCTTCAGGAAACTCATCTTCTCCCTCTTCATCCCCTGTCTCTTCGCGGATTTAACATCTATCGGTTTGATCAAGACGACGGACTTCGTGCTCACGGCGGCGTTGCGGTACTCATCCGCGACTCCCTGTTCTCGGAGGAACACAACGTTCGAACCGACCTCCAAACAGTGTGCGTACGGGTACACCTACCATCCTTCTCTTTTACGGTGTGTAGTATATACATTCCCCCTGGCCAAGTCGTGTCACAAGAGGAACTCGAAGATGTTTTTTCTCAGTTGCCCGCCCCTTTTTTTATTGCGGGGGATTTTAATGCCCACAATCCCCTCTGGGGTGGCACGAGGACCTGCCCGAGAGGTTCTATCCTCGAAAATATTATTGACCAGCAAAACTTAATTCTTCTGAACTCCGGGAATCACACTCATTACTCCATGGCGTCAAACACCTTCTCGTCAATCGATCTGGCACTCTGCAGTCCATCCTTATCTACCATGGTAGAGTGGACCGTACTCGATGATCTACATGGGAGTGACCATTTTCCCATTTTGGTCCACTTTAATGTCCCTGATTTAGACGTCATCTACCCTCCTCGCTGGCTATTCCATCGAGCCGACTGGGATACATTCAGCGAGAAAATTATAATGCCAGACCACTTCTCAAATAATATCGATACCTTGGTGGCCCAATTCACAGACGCCGTTCTTCGCGCAGCCACCATTGCAATCCCGAAGTCTACGTGTCGGCCACGACGCGTCCCGGTGCCTTGGTGGAATGCTGACTGTGCCACCGCGGTGCGTGACCGAAAGCAAGCACTCGCGAGGCTCAATAGGTTCCCCACCGCATCAAACCTGATCGATTTCAAAAGAAAGCGGGCCAGAGCCAGATTAGTAATACGGGAAAGTAAGACCGCTTCCTGGAGAGCCTTTATTTCTTCTCTTTCTTGCCATACTCCGCCTAAAGTAGTATGGCGAAAGATCCGACAGATCGGAGGAAGATTTTCCCCATCATCTGTCCCAGGACTTCTTATTAATGGAAATCTTATTACTTCTCCAGAAAAAGTAGTTGAGGAATTGGCCTGTCATTATGAAAATTCCTCCAGTTCCTTACACTACTCCCCTAGCTTCTTGAAAACGAAGAGTAGAATGGAGAAATGCAGATTGGACTTCTCTACCTGCCTGGAGGAAGATTATAACGCCCCTTTCTCCATGGATGAATTTTCCTGTGCGCTCACCCGTGGGAAAGATTCTGCTCCAGGACCAGACCAAATACACAACCAAATGTTAAAACACCTGCCGGAAGAGGCACGTATCTTTCTCTTCCGTATCTTCAACAAGATTTGGATGGAACATACCTTCCCTAGAACCTGGCGCGAAGCGATTATTATTCCTATTCCTAAAGATGGAAAGGACAGGACAAAGCCGTCAACCTACCGTCCAATCTCACTCACAAGCTGTATATGCAAACTTCTGGAGCGAATGGTGAATACGCGTTTGGTCTGGCACCTGGAGCAGAGAAACCTACTTACACCCATCCAATGTGGTTTCAGGAAGAACAGGTCAACCATGGACCACCTTGTCACCCTCACCACACAGATCTCCACTGCTTTCGTGCTACGTCAACACCTGGTAGCAATTTTCTTTGATATAGAGAAAGCTTATGATACTACCTGGAGGTACGGCATTCTTCGCACCATCCATTCTTGGGGTCTTAGGGGCCGGCTCCCCCTTTTTTTAGTAGCCTTTCTTTCCTCAAGATACTTCCGCGTTCGCCTTGGTGACAGGTTATCCGCCAGCCACCATTTAGAAAACGGAGTCCCTCAGGGCTCAATTCTGAGTGTCACTCTGTTTGCCATCGCTATCAATAGTATAGCGTCGATAATCCGAGAGCCGGTGAAAGCATCGCTCTTCGTTGACGACTTTGCCATTTTCTGCTCTTCCAAGAGTATTCAAGTGATAGAGAGACAATTACAACTTGTCCTCAACAAATTGCAGCAATGGAGTGATGCGACAGGTTTAAATTCTCCGCATCAAAAACTAGCTGTATGCACTTCTGCAGGATTTATCATCTTCATAACCACCCCGATCTTTTTCTTGGAAGCCATCTTCTACCTTTTGTGGACTCTGCAACTTTCCTTGGGCTTACTTTCGATAAGAGCCTAACTTGGCGAAATCATATACGTAAACTGAAGAGCCGATGTGTCTCACCTCTGAACCTCCTCCGCACCCTTACAGGCAGCTCTTGGGGAGCAGACCGTGTGTGTCTCTTGCGTTTGTATAGAACCCTCATCCGCTCTGTTTTGGATTATGGATGTATTGTATATGGGTCAGCGTCACCATCAACCCTCCGGCCATTAAATACCATTCACAACGCCGGTATAAGAATTAGTACAGGCGCCTACCGCACGAGTCGCATCGAATGCCTCTTGGCCGAAGCTGGAGAACCATCTCTGAGCCGAAGGCGAGATATTTTATTAGCCTCTTATGGGGCTAAAGTGTCGGGACTGGTTTACCACCCTTGTCGTCGTATAATCATCCACCCAAAGTATGAGTCCTCGTACATTCTTCGAACATCGTTACCCCATCCCCCAGGTATTAGATTACGAAATCTTCTCCGGGAATTAAATGTAGAACTTCCCACCCCTGTGAAACCCACAAGTGACCGGATCCCCCCTTGGAAACTCCTCCTTCCCAGTATTGACTTCAGACTCTCCCATCTGCCCAAACAAACTACTAGTCCTCTGGTTTACCAGAAGCAGTTTCTGGATATGAGAGAATCGTATCCGGATCATTTATTCTTATACACGGATGGTTCATCGTGCAGCGACGCGGTGGCATGTGCTTTTTACTGTATCAGGGCCAGCAAATCATTTCGGCTTCACTCCAAATGCAGTATTTTCACTGCCGAAATGTATGCAATCTTTGAGGCCCTAAAATACATTGAATCAGCGACGTTGCGGCGAGTAGTTATCTGTTCCGATTCTCTCAGCTCTCTTCAAGCCGTCTCCCGTCCTTCGTCAGACTACCTGACCTTATCCGTTCAAAGCCTGATTCATCGTCTTCTGTCCCGCCGCTATGACCTGGTACTTAGTTGGGTCCCAGGCCACGTGAGTATCAGAGGGAACGAACTGGCCGACCAGGCGGCGAAATCAGCGACTCGTAAAACTCGTATCGACATCCCTTCTGTGCCATTGTCCGATGTTCAGGCTTTCTTGAAACGATCCGTGCTTAGAGCGTGGCAAACAGAGTGGCACAATAGCACTTTCAAACTAAGTACAATAAAGAATTCTGTGTATCCCTGGCGCTCCTCATCACGGTCCTGTAGGCGCGAGGAAGTGATTTTAACCCGTCTTCGTATCGGACACTGCCATTTCTCTCACGGCTTCATTCTTCGAAATGAAACTCGCCCCATCTGTGACTCGTGCAAGACTGTTCTTTCCGTGGAACACGTCCTGCTGTACTGTAGGAAATTTGTTGGCAGTCGACGAAGACATGACCTGGGCAACTCGCTACAAGTGGTGCTCGGGGATGACGATTCTGCGCTCTCAAAACTTTTTTGTTTTTTGAGAGAAAGCAGAATATATAATTTTATTTGAAAGATAACAATGTTTTATGTTTTTGTTTGGCCCCTTCACAGCCAATTTTACGTTTTAAGATAAATTTTACGCGCCCTTTTTCTATTTTCCTTCTGCCATTTCTACATGTATGCCTGAAGCAGAATGCGAGCCTTCTTTTTAGCCAATGTACATGCTTTTAAACAGTGAGTAAGTTACATATGCAACACTGAATATTCTTTTCTCCAAATACTCTGGCATGGGCGCAAATGACCACAGCAGTCGAAGCGCCCTCTAAACCCTATTCAATCAATCAATCAATCAATCTGTCTGTCTGTCCGTCAGTGTGTGGTCAACGCTAGTGCCTAAACCGTTCACGCGATTTTCTCAAAAATTGATACACACCGATCATATTAAAGTACCTCGAGGCTCTGCGAGTTTGAAATAGATATTTTGATTTTGGAGGCACTTTCTATGAACTGTCAAATATTTTCAAAATGTTCTCAAAAATAGCTTCAAGTTTTTGGATCAAACTTGGTTTTCGGATAGCGTAAAAAGGCGCTTAAAAGAATGACAGGTCTCACTTTTCGTTGAAATTTTTCAATTCTCAAAAATTGCAAATTTTCAATTTTTTTCGGCGTCTTCCAACAACTACAATATTGATGATTGAGATTTTTCCTTAATAAAATCTGTTCTTCAAACACAGATCTTAAAATAGTCATGTACAATTTTTCGAAAATATGAGTAGTTTTGGCGTAATTCGTGAAATGTAGAAAATTTTAATACAATTATTTTATAAAAGAGAGCTACAATTTTTTTCCCTTTAAATATACTCCTCGTATATATCAAAGAAAGGTAAAACGGATTGTGCTAGTCCCATTTCCAGTGAACAGTTATAATTTCGAAAATTGCAAAAAGTTAACATTCCAGAACTTCCATATTGATGAAATATTTTTGTCTTAAATGAAATTTGTTCTAAAACTAGAGATGCTACAACAGAACATTCACTACCTCGCATTATTTGTAACGACTCCGCGATATAAAATTACATGAACCTGCAAAAATGTTTCCAACCAGCAAACGTTTCTTTCCCCGCTTCTTTGACGTTTGGCACCTTTTAACATGGCGGAGAGTGACTCTACTGTTTCAAAGATGGCGACGCTATTGCCTCTCTATGTATCTCTAACTCGTTGCCCCGCACCGCTTTTAAACAAATTCGTATCTCGCTTGTTGCTGCTGTGTCACACTGAGTGTTTGCACCCTAGCAACCTAGCTCTTGCGGTAACTACGGTGCCATTTATGCCCGTCTTTGAACGAACTCGTATTGTTCGCGTTGCTACGGTGCCACCTGGGTACCTGCACCATAGAAACCCAAGTATTTTGGTGATATCTGCAATATTTCGTCCTTTATTTGCCCAAATAAATGGACGTCATTTTTGGTATGTCACAATATACTTGTTTATACGTACACAAGAATATATGCTGACAACCTTTTCTCTAGTCTAAAACAACCACATTTTTCTTAGTTTTTATTTTTTTACCTATGATCGAGCAATTGAAAAACATCTGAAAAATCCACAATAACAGAAGTTTTGAGAGGAAGTTTAAACATGTTTTTGTGCCTACATCGGTGTTCTATGACATAGTAAATTAGTTTATGTAAATCCGGGTCTAACCCGTCCCTCTTCATTTTCTCACATATCCCCGACTTCTCAATCACCGAATGGAGTGTCTCCGAATATATTAGTTTCTTACAAACTGCCGAAAACCATCTTTCTTTAGCTTATGATATACTATATAACTGATTATAAAGCTTTAAAAATATAATAATTAGTAACTAATTACCAAGGTCAAAAAACTACTGAGTGCTACAACAATGTATACAAATAAATACAAAGAACAAAAACAAAATATCACTAAAATAAAACGTAGAGAACTGTTGGATTTATTTTGAGTGTGGTTAAAATCATACGTGATTTAATGGTGGGAAAAGAGTAGAAATAGTTTTTATTTTTTAACAATAGCCCAGCAATCGCAAAAACCTGAAAAATTCACATGGATTGGTGTTTTGATAGAAGTTTGATTTTTTGTGCCTGTTCCAGGATTTTAAGACAGTAAAAAAATATTTTTTGATATTTTTTCAAAACAAATTTTGCGTTTGAATTTGGCATCGAGAAAGTATTGTGATATACCAGAACGGGACATGGTTTATTCATAATATTAGTTGTATACGGGGCGACTAAATGGACTTGTAAAATGGCGATATCCGGCCCTAGTAACGCCAGCGCAGAGGGTTGCTATGGTGCAGGGCAGGTAAATAAACTAGCTGCAAGCCTCGTAGGTGCCGGAACGCTGGCTAGATCGATATAATAAAGAATATGTGATTGGTCGAAAAACGTATGACGGACGAAGGCGCGGCTACATGGGGTTGTAAGAAATGAGCGGGTTGGCGGGGGGCAATTAGACTTTCTGGTGTTTACCGCCGTGTTTTGGAAAAATAGAACGTGAGACGCTACCGACCCATCAAGGGTTGCAAAATACAGAAAAACATTAATTCGGACTTGGAGCTTCGTTGAGTGCAGATCGTTACAGTCTGACTCAGAGTGGTGGAGTGTAGGTCGTGAACTCGGCTCTTGAGTTTCGTGGAGTGCAAATAGTGTGCGGACCTTGTAGTTGAAAGTGAGACTTATACATTTTCGTGCGAAAAGTAACAGTCGTCATCGGACTTAGAAATTATTTGCCGGAGTACATCCGCGGACTTGGGCAGTTTTGGGTGTTCACCGGACGATAGTTCGAACATTAGTATTTTATTAAACTCGTGTGAAAGATTATAAACCTAAAGCGTCGGAAAGAACTTAGCTAGATTTTATGCAGTGTGGACTGGATACTTCAGCAACCGCGCAAGATCAGAAGACAGAAGAGCGACTCGGATTCATCGGCCAAGTGAGAAGCGTCTTCGGAACGAGCGGGTCGGCAAGACGGTAACATATACTGCAGTATATTAAAATAATATCTTTTAAAAGGGGTCATGGCCATTAAGTAATCTGTTAAAATTAACATTGAATAAATTGTTAAATTTTGTTCTTTGGAAAAAGAAAAGAGTCTGTTCATTTGTCAATCATAAGCTTCTAATTAGTTGGAAGCAGAGAATTTCCATATTTCAGATTCCACGCCAGGCTGTACAGTCGGCAGATCAGGTAATCGGCTATCTTAGCGATAGCGAATACATGTAATCCGAATCCATCGGCCCAAGCTAGCTGGATGCCCATATAATTTTGACAGAATTAAATAGGGAAAAGTTAGTATTAGTTTATGTCACCTGTTCCTGGCGCCCACATCTTTCTATAAATTCGGAACAGGTCAAACTCACGACAACGTATTACGAAGTGAAGGATGAAGGTATATTTCAGTATCAAAAATATTTTTCTGATGGCATGAATTACTTTCTAATTTTTAAATTTTTTCAATCAGATAAAATAAATTTTTTAAAATTATTTTTATTTTTAGTCGCATCAACATCGCGGTTATTAGCGACTTCCTGTTGCAGTTAAAATACAGTTACAATATAATTATAATGCAGTTAGTTACAATACATCAGTAGAAAATTATAACAATTACATTTCCAAATATCTTACAATAGTAATAATAATTCAGGGACAACAATTACAATTTACATGAATCCACTGGCTCTAAATGTCCATAAATATGTTAAAGGCTAAACAAAATTTGATTATTTTTTCTTGGTCTTCTTTAGAATGTAGGATTAATTGGTGGTTAAATCCATTTGATACTCTTTGACTGTTATACCTGGAACATACTTTGAAAATTTATATTCACATGAAGGTGAAGGACGCATATATCACATGAAGGTGGAAGTGATTTTTGGATCAAATAGAGATGGCTGAATTTACAATGTCCAGTTCGTATCCTTGAAAGGACTACTTGCTCCCTGCATCGGAATTTTGTGTCGGTGCCTCTTGCGTAAAAACTGTTTATAGATTTATGTAGATAGCTGGCTTTTTAATTTGTCCATTCATGGATCCATTTATTTTTCATTTCTTCCCCAACAAATTTTAAAATGTCTTCAACTGTACATGATAAGTTATATACATTTGTTGACATTTGAAGATCGATTAATGTATTACTTTTGCTGGCGCCTCTGGTTACGAAGACCGGTTCAATTTGAGAAGGGATCCAAACTAGAACCAAATTTACTCCTGCCTTGATGATCTGAAGATATTCTTCTATAATAACGATGTTCATTTCTGTTTTAGTACTCTTGCTCCTGTTGATTGATGATAATGAACTTGCGAGCAGAATGACATTACAAGCGTGAAGCTTGGGGATGTATTTAAGTGCTGACATTAAGGCATAGAACTTTGTAGTTTTATGACTGGCATACTGCTTAAGCTGGAACTTTATTGTGTTATCAGGCACGCATACTACGGCTACTTTTCCGGTTTCATTGGAACTGCAATGAACGGAGATTACGGAATAGTTGGAGTAGATTGCATCATTATACACTGTCAGAAAAACATTAAATTGAATGTAGTTTAACGAATTTTTCACATTAAATTTAATGCACAGTGTACATTAAAACGATATTAATGTACATGTACATTAAATATAATGTGTACATTAAAATCAATGTAGTTTTAATGTACTGCAGTACATTAAATTTAATGTACCGTGTACGTTAAAGCTATTTTAATGTGTTAGTGCATTAAATTTAATGTTAAAATTAAAAACAATGTAGATTACATTGATTTTAATTGTAGGACTACATTAAACGTTATGTACCTTGTAAATTAAACCGATATTAATGTGTTGTACATTAAAATTAATGTTTAAATTAAAATCAGTGTAGGTTTTAGAAATATTTTCTTCCGCTATTTGAACTTACGTATAATAAATTTAAAATATATTTTCAACATGTATATTTCCAATGAAAAATATAAATGTTTAAAATTCGTATTTACATTCAAATTGGTAACAAATAAAATTGTAAAAATCTTTATAATAAAATTGTAGCGATGTACATAGTACGATAATTCTTTAGTTAACAATTTTTTCAAATTCTCCGGAAATATTTAAATTTTTCTCAAAGAATTGTCACTGTAACGAAGTTAGAATTTAGTACTCTTTACGGCTACGAAACATATTTCCGAGCGTAAAAACGTTCAAAACAGGTGAAGAAGTAGTGACAATTATAAATAATATACATAATTTTGTAGAGTTAATACATATTTAATATATATTACGTCTAAAGAAATAAGTTCCATGAACGTAAAGAATATATTATACATATCATAGCAGGCAAAACATCACCCCTAAAAACCCGCTGAAGCTATTGCATATCCCAATAGCTCAGTGGTTAGAGCACCTGCGCGTGAACCAGAGGTCCCGGGTTCGAATCCCAGTCGGGGTGACTATTCGTTGAACAAGTTTAAATATTAAAATACATTTGTTACTCAGTACCAAGATCACAACGTCTCTTCTTAACACTATTCTTTACATCTGCGGGACATATTTCGTAATGTCGTCCAAAAATGTGACAATATCATAAATCCCAATGGGAAATTCATCAGGCCTAAGAACATGTTCAAAGAATTGACTGTCTCGATAGGATAGTGGTTAGAGTAAGTGGGCGTAAACCAGGAGAGACGGGTTTGTATCCCGGTCGGGGTGACAATTATTTGAAAAAATTTTAAATATTGAAGTTAGTACATGTACAGTAAATTTCATGCACACATACAGTAATTTCAATGTAAAAGTACATTAAAGTAAGTATCATGTACGTAAATTAAATTAAATTTACAAGTACTGGAATGATTTCATTATTCTTAGGCATTCCCCAAAACAATTGTGGACAAAAGAGTAAATATTTAGGATCTATAGTCTATGAAGTAAACAACGTGTATTATGAATCGATGAACAAGACAAAAGAACAGCGCGCCGCGGAAGGTGTATTTCGATCATTCTGGAGAATTTTAAGGGATTCAATAAATTCGGAAAGAAATTTTGACTATCCAGTTAGTTGAAGAAGAATTAAATGAACGCTGTAATTTTTGTTTGAACGAGATCGGACGACGGGTTCTCTTAAAATTGCGATTAGAAAATTTAGAGGAAAAGCTCAGTCGAACATGTTAAATAGCATAACTTGAATTATCAAGATTTCGCGAAGAAATGCTAATTAAACAACGAGAGGCGGCGGGAATCGTCGTAATATGAATTTAGCAAAATTTATAAATGGTTTAGAGAGTTTATAAAAACATTGAACGTCCTAAATAAATAAATATTACAAACTAATAATACCAGAAAACAAGCGACGAATTACTGCTGTGGAATGTCGACAGAAAAATTAGCATTTTCGACGTGAAATAAATAGAAAACAGCCGTCTTGACAAGAAAATCTTAACATTGGGGAAAAGCTGAAACGAATAAACACGAAAACAAGTCAAGACGAGGAATATTGGACATTTTAAAAAATTTTATGGAAACAACAATGAAAAAGCGAAATGGATTTCGCCGGCATTTTTTCATAATCCGAGTTAACATGTTAAATCGACATGATTTTTGACTTCACTTCGGTCTAGTCAGCGGTTGAAAGGACATGGTTTCCACGCTTGCCGTATTCACGATTTTAAATTCTTTCGGACTTAGACATTTTTTGGGCGGCGGATAGAAAGTGAATAATGGACATAAAACTGTGCAGACATTGTTAATGCAGTAAACATTTTGAAGAGAGAAGAAGTATTATTTTCTGTAGTGAATTTGTGGCGCAAGGTGTTTGGACAATTTTATGGAATTCCTGGGGAGAAATATTTGAAGAGAACCGGCCCGTGCCCGATTGGAGCGTGCGGGGACATCGATGCGTGCGAGTGGGCGCGCATAGGACCACCGAACCGGCAACGGCGCTGTTTTTCGACGATGCAGAAAAAAGGAAAGTGATGCATTCGCGAAATAATCAACAAAAAAACAAAAAAAAATCAGATCTGAACTTGCGCATATTCAAGACGTAAATAAACGTTCATGAGAATCTTAAAAATTTACGAAATTTTATAGGCGGAATTAATGTAATATAATAATTTGTCAGCTAGGATCTAGTATTTGTTAGTTTTTCATTTTTCATTGTTGCCTTGGAAATACGTACGTACATAGTTTGGGAAATATCATTGATTTGTTTTGAAGAAAGGAATTCCTAAATATTAGTAAATTGCAAAACGGCTAATTAATGGCCATTTCGTGTTGTAATTAATTGTGATTCATGCAATTGGGCAATGGCATTTAAAAAAAAAATCATAACAATATTGCCAAGCATAAGTAAATGTTTACGCGCTGTGCATTGTTGCCGAAAGAAACAAATAGAAAAGGAATTAAAATTCTTGCTTTCCTGTTTGAGAATATATGTTTTATATCAGTATTTAGTAGCCCTGTGCATGCTGCTTTGTTAAACGTTGTTTACAGGTAATTCCCGTACGGGGCCGTCCACGACCTACGACCCAAACAAATTTTATGCAACGCCATTAAATAATAATATTGATAAATTGAGTAGTGGTAAGAGAGGTATAGTTGCATTGACACCAGAGTAAAGAGCAAGTAGGAGAAGGGGAAATAAATAAACAAGTGAAATAGAGGGAAGACCTGTTGCAGTACAGTAAATTTAATGTACAGGCATACAGTAAATTTAATTTACAAGTACAGTAAATTTAATGTACACGCATACAGTAAATTTAATTGTACACGTACATTACATTTAATGCACACGTACTTCAAAGTTACTGTACGTGTACATTAAATTTCATTTACGTACATGATACTTACTTTAATGTACTTTTACATTAAAAGTAATGCGGAAATTTCTGACAGTGTAATTCAAGAACTTGTTGAGCCATTTGTCGATTGATAGGTTTCTCTTTTGATATTTGGTTAAGGTCAAGTCTATTTTGATGTTTGGAATAGTCCAAGGTTGCACAGCAGGAATTCTTTGTTTCTCAATATGGCTGTATTGAATATTGAATTCATTTTGTAAATTTTTAATTCTGGAGTAGAAAGGTTTGCGATGAGGGTAGTCTTGATGTACAGTTGGCAATGGGGGAAATACATCATTATGTGTGATAAGATTAATTGAAGAGGCAGCTTTAATTGCATACCTAATGCTCACCAGTGGCCTTCGGAATTTTAGTGATGGTTCTTGAGCCTCTATTAGGATGCTTCCAATAGGACTTGTATGGAAACATCCTGTACAGATTCTCAGGGCTTGGTTATGAATGGTTTCAAGTTTCTTCAGTACATTTGGTTTGGCTGAATTATAGATCAGTGATCCATAATCTATTTTGCTCCTAATAATTGATTTGTACGTTAGTAATAAGAGTTTTCTATCAGCTCCCCAGTTGTTGTGAGCTATACATTTAAGAATATTTAGTCTCTTCTTGCAGTCGTTGACCAGATTTAGGATGTGGTTCTTCCATGCCATTTTACAATCGAAAATTAATCCAAGTATTTTGGTGTTTTGTACAAATAGTACGGTTTGTTGCCCTAAATACAGATGGGGATTTGTGTTTAGGTTGCGCTTGGAGAATAGTATGTATTCCGTTTTTTTGGCCGAAAACTTAAAACCAGACTTAAGGGACCAGGAATATAATTTATTTAAAGCTTCTTGTACAGCTTCTTCATTGGTAGTTAAGTTTTTCCCTTTACAGAGGACAATTATATCGTCGGCATATTTCCTAACTATTGTTTGTGCTTTTATATATTGATCTGCATCATTAATGGCCAGAAGAAATAATGTAACACTTAAGACGGATCCTTGAGGAACGCCGTTTTCTGGTTTCCTTATATAAGATAAGTGGTTATTAACTCTCACCTGTATTCTACGGTCAAGTGCAAAATTTTTGAGGAATTCAAATTCCTGTGATACCTATTTCTTGAAGTTTATGCAAGATGCGATTTATCCAGGCCATGTCATAGGCTTTTTCAATATCGAGGTTGACAGCAATCACATGTTGCTTATTAATAAATGCCTCTTGGATATAGGTTTCAGTACTGATAAGATGGGAATGTGTGGAGTGATCAGGACGAAAACTGAATTGATTGTAATTAATAATTTTTTGATTATCCATAAACCATGTAATTCTTTTGTTCACAATTTTTTCTAAAATTTTACACATGTTACATGTTAATGAAATAGGTCTGTAATTGTCAGTTTTCGATTGGTCTCTACCAGGTTTCAGTACTTGCACAACAGTTGCAGTTTTCCATATTTCAGGAAAGATACAATTATTCCATATTATATTCTATATTGCAAGTAGGGTTTGTTTACCTTTCAAAGAGAGGTTTTTAAGAAGGGCATTGGGAATATTATCAGGACCAGGAGCTGTATTAGTTGTGGACTCAACAGTACAGGTTAATTCAGATAGTGAAATAGGTTCATTAAGTTGACACGGTATCCAGTTTTATTTTTTATCCAGAATAATTTGTTGATTTTCCTGTTCATTTTTATATGGAATAAACTCATTGGGGTAGTTCACTGTGCTGGAATTTTGTACAAAGGTGTCAGCAAATTCATTGGCAATTAGTACAGGGTCAGTTACAACTTGATTTTCAATATGTATAAAGTTAATTGTATTATTTCTTTTGTTTCCTTGAATTCTTTTCACTTTTTTCCAGCATTCAGATATACTATTTTGACTGGATATTGATGAAACTTAGTTAGTCCAGGTTTTAGCTTTGCTGTCTTTAATGGTTCTTCTGGCTGCAGCTCTGGTTCTCTTGTATTCAATTTTGTGTTCAAGGGTACCTTGTTTTTTATATCTATTAAAAGCATGTATTGCTTTTCTGATGAATATAAAAATTCATTCAAAAGGAAAAGGGTACCATGGTGGAATGAGAAATGTGATCAGATAAAATAAAGTTGACAAAAAAATTAAAATTAAAATCACCTTTTCGAGCGTAGAGGGGTGGTGGTGGTGAGGCGGGGGCAAAGAAGCCTATCAAAAAGCCTACTTTTATGCTGGGGCCGTAGTTTAACTACTCATGTGTCATTTGGTTAAGGGAACTTTTTGCCATCTAATCCGGAGACACCCTTTCATTGGAAAGTCTGAGCTCATGCATTCAACAATTTCTTGGCGCTCGGGGAGAAGAAAAAAAGTGAAGGGAATGGAACTCGCTTTCAATCGAACCAAGAAGTGTCCGACATGATGAAGCATTGATTTCCTCCTCGGTGTTCGTCTTCAGGTATCACAATGGTTATCATGTGTTGTCAGCACTCAAATTACATGGTACACTGCGCATGTAGTAAATATGTAGTTTATAGTGTACGAGTGTATTTGTACTGTGTGTATTCTTTAGGAAATCACATCTAAAACAAGAATGCGATCATTCCACCTGGTTTGATTTCTTTTTTGGTACCGGAAGAGGTGGCTCAGGGCATCAGTTGATGTCACTGCAGTGCCTCTGACCGTAACGTCCTAGGTTCGAATCCCGATGGTGACAGGATTTTCGACACAATCTAGAGAGCCAGGTCGAGTTCAGCCACTGTCTGGAGGACAATTCTAGCGGCCGGCTGCTCTGATCGGTAGTTTTCCTTTGTTTCTCCGATCAATATCAGGTCCGATCAATCAATATTTATCCGATCAATAAAGTGGATAAATCTTGTTTCAGTACCCTAATAAAGGGGTCACGGACCGCGCGCGAGATTTTCTTCCTCTTCCTTGTCCTATCCTCACACTTTTACTAACATGCACTACATTACTGCACATGCCGGGAGACTGGTCGGGAGTTTAGAGCGTATCTCGGCAGCAGAGGTGCCCCACTGATGGAAGATATCTGGTGGGAGAAAAATCCCGCTAGCCGACGGTAGGTCGGTGCCGGATTTCACCATCTAGCGGGGAAGGATCACAGCCACCTCCCGAAGGGAAAAAGCACTTACTAATGTCCTTAATAATTGACGTGCCCGGAATCACTATTTTTTTTACTTTCTCGCCTTACGAAGTACTTCGTAAGAAGAGAAAGTTATGCAATAGTGCGCCGGAAAACGGCAATTTTTTTTTGTTGAGTTCTCCATATTCATAAATTCTTCCACAAAATTGCATTTTAATACATTTTTTACTTTTAATGCTTTTAATTTTTTTTCTTTTAATGCATGATTCAACCAAGAACAACAAAAAGAACAATCAACCAACTTACTTAAAAGCTAGGGACATCGAAACCAAGAAATTTATTTAAAAACTGTACAAAAACCCCTTAAAGGTATAAATGTTTTATGAAAAAATAAAATCGCATCAAAGTTTGCGAATGAGTCATCTGGGAGCTTCAGAAGTAGTACCGAGCTCTAGGCGTTTACCTTTCAGTGAATTATGTTGTGTTATAAGAACTACGTTAATTTTTTTAAAAATATGGGTGTAGTTTCGAACAATTATTGTAACTTCAAAACCCTTGTAAGTCGTACAGCGCGCTAGGAAAGTCTCTCTGCACCGCTGCGAGTCAGATCCTGCCACCGCCTCCGCTGCCGTACTCTGCTTCTCTGCCGTGCGTGGGGCTTGTGTCGTATGCGTGCCGTCACCTCTCCCTCTCCTCCCCCGCTGCTTCTGCTTGTCCTTCTGCGTGTAAAGAACGCCCAAAAATTAAATATCTCAGTAATGGCTTAATTATATTTTATATCTAACGTACTTATCAAGTTTAAGCCGAAAACCTTCTAATCTAAAAGAGTTATGAGCGACACATCCATCCAAGTATACAAATCGATCGTAAAAAATTGTATCTCCCCTGTACCTGCATCAATCATAAATATCTTTGGAAGAGCTCTAATAGGCCGAAAGTTCAAGATTGTTTTGTTGAAATTATTTCATTACAAGGGGCATATTTTAATGGAATGTCATAATTCTTCGTAAGAAGAGAAAGTTATGTAATCGTGCGCCGCAAAACGGCGAATTTTCGGCAGAAAAACTCTTATTGCCGAGCTGTGGTAACGAAAAAGTGGATAAATCCTGTTGCAAAAATTTAGAAAAATCCTCTAACGCGTGATGTAGCTATAATCCATGTTTTGTTGGTTCTTGATTCCGCAAAATCGATTGACGACAAAACGTCCGTTCGTCTGTTGTCAACGCTAACGCCTAAACCGTTCAGCCGATTTTCTCGAAAATTGATATTCCCCAATCGTTCTGGCTTACGTCGTGGCTCCTGGAATCTGAAATCGATATTTTAATTTTGAGGGGTACTTTACATCAATCCTCTCAGACATTATTAAAATTTTCAAAAACATGGCTCCAAATTTTTTTATTACATTTTGTTGTTGAATAGTGCGAAGGACGTTTAAGAGAATGATACAAGTATAAATGATACAGGTTTCGTTGAAATCCCCGATTTTTCGAAAATTTCAAAAAACAATTTCAAAACTTCAAAATTGAAAATAGATTTTCCCTCATACAAAATCTGTTGCACAAAATTAGTTCTTTAAATAAGGTAATATACGATTTTTTTGAAAAAACGAGTAGTTTTGCATAATTTGCGGATTTTTTTTCAAAAAGACGTACGTACGTAGATTTGAAATTTACGGATTTTTTTTTCAAAAACCACCTCAAGTTTTTTCTTTAAATTTTCTCCACATATGTAATGAGGGACGGTAAAAATACGGTGCTAGTCCCATTTTCGGGTATTGCTCGTGTTTTTCAAAAATTGCAACAAAAAACCTACAAAATTTAAGTTAGATATTTTTGCCACAGACAAAGTTTGTTTTACAAAATTAGATATTTAAAAAGGTTATACAATTTTTTGTGAAAGTTAGTAGTTTTTGCGTAAATTTGAAATTAACGAAACATATAAGGGCATCCCGTCGTACATAATGATAACATCGTAATATTGCGAGAAAGTATGTGCTCTTTTAGCACCACTAATTTCTTTTCCCTCCAGAAGTACTACCTTACAGTAGAGACATTGATTTTATGTCATGACAAAAGGAAATTACCCAATTTTATTCGACTTTCTTGCACTTTTCGTCCATTTCTACTAATAAGACATTTTTTACCTTTTCCCGTAATTTTTAAAGAATTTTCGCTAATTTCATGTACTGTAACATCATTTGCTTCAAATAATATTTATGAGATGCAACAAGTACTACATATAATTCCTGAGTAGCCTGTTCGATTTCTTCAAGAAGAACGAGCCACCGCTTTCTGACGCACGATTACATCACTTTTTCTTCTGAAGACGTTTCTTCTCAAGGGCGAAAAAGTAAAAAGTGCATAACATTTATAAATATACAATTGAGTGTATTTGAAAATTGGGCATGAAGTTATGCAGAAAACATTCAAGCAACAAGATTGTAAAATAGCATGAAAAGTTGGGACATATTTTAAAATTTCGAGCAGCAAGAATGCAGGCAGAAAATTAAATATGGGGCGGGATGTGACTATAGAAGAATTAGAACATATTCATAAAAAGAAAATAGAATACCCTCAAATCAGTGTTTCATGTCGTTCAGTATTGTCTAAAATACTAATGAAATAAGGGAGGTTTACACGTTTTTGAACAATATATTGTTCACTACGAACACAGGGTTGAACGTATTTCCGAAAAAGTAAAGGAGGCGTTTTATATTTATCAAGATCTCTACATGTATGTTGAAAGGAAATTACCAAATCCTACTGATCATCTTACCTTAAAAGTGTAGTGCCCACATATAATTGTAATCACTGATTTTTTGTGTGAAAGAACACAAGTGTCAGACGATTTCTGGATATTGGGTTTATACACACTCGCTAATCTTTACATTTAAAAGCACTCGTCGAACTAAGATAACTTCTCTATCAAAAGCTTCTCTATTAGCTTCTCTATCAAAAAACCTACACGAATGTTTTCTTGATAAGAAAATGTCGAATGTTTTCTCTATATCGATTACAACCCATATACAGGTGTCCAGCAGCTCCCGTTACAAAAAAATACCACAAATTCTGTGTTGCCAGACATGAAGAATGGCAGGTCCAGTTTTTCCGAAAAAAATTTTGTCTTTGAGAAAATTGAGTTTAAAAATCACTTCCGGGGCGCGAAATTCAAACCGGCCGCAATGACACTAACGAAAGCGGCGTCACCTTTTGCGCGGAGCATTTCCTCGTTTCTCCGCGTAAACGGTGAAACAGTCGAGTAATATTCTGGAAAGCATCGCGTTTCTTACACTAGAATACTTAATAGTATCAAGTATTTGCAGAATCTATTCAATAAATATAATTTAAATGTACGTACAGAATATTGAGTTTTGTTCAAAATGATAGCCACGGTACACGGCGGCGTAAACATAAATGATGAACACGATCCAACATTTATGAAAAAGATTGAATCTCCTGGAATGCTCGAATTGTTATTTTTAGCACATATTAATATGAACTAGTGCTTTGTGCTTAAGATTGCCACGTAAATGATAGTCTCCTGAAGATTATTCTAAATATCGTGATATCCTAAAAGCGTTTTGGAAATGAAATATTCGTTTCCTGAATTCCCGTTCCATGAAAATACTGAGTTTATCTCTGGGCGCGGAATTTGAATTGATGCTTTTTACAGTCATTTTGTGGTGATGCAGACCGAACAGTGCATTGATGAATCTTTTTGTAGGAGCACGTAGGCCATTAACCTAACCCACAGGTCAATCTCAACAGAGTTAAAATAGCGTCGGCGTGTGTGCCATGCAGCAATGAATAAAAAATACAAAACTAGTATATTACTGGTGTGAAAGGATAAAAGACTGAGAAAAACTGTGATGTTGCATTGCGTGATATACAAATACTTCAAAAGAACTCAAACATTCTAGCAGGCAAAAGTTCGACCGTGGTTCACTGAGGTTATCGGTCCGCTGCCATTCGCAGCTCGTATTATAGTCGGTGTCTTTGCATTTGTCACTTCCTAGGCCGCGTCACATCGTGGTTTATATCGTATGGCGAACCTCCCACCGCCGCCTAGTGATTCGCCCATTAGACGCATGTCAGTTTTGCCTCAAAACAACAGATTGCACAGTTCGAAACCGGGCCCGCACAGTGGTCATGGCTGAAAAAGCATCTGTACGGAGTCATCTTTCCCCCCTCCCTCCCCCAGCGTCCCACGCCAGCAGCATATACTAAAAGCTATGTGCCGTCAAGGCAAATTAGTAGAAATATCGAGTTTGAGTGCGAGAGGCCAGAATAAGCATGTTTTCAATTCATGAGTACTGCGACATGTACTCCGGCGAGTGCCGGAGCAACGCTCGTGCGGCAGCTCGAGTGTACGCCGAGAGATACCCGAGCAGAAGACATCCTTCCCACTGCGTTTTTCTGCGCCTCGACGCAAGAATACGTGCGTCGGGGTCAGTTTTACCGGGCGGAAGTGTCGATGCAGGTATGTCTCGCTCATCTGTCGCTACAGAGGAAGCAGTATTGGAACATTTCGAACAGGAGCCTTCGAGCAGTGTGCTAGATTTCGCGCGAATGGCTTCTTTATATTAAATATTTTCCGTACAACTAAAAGGATTCAATTTTCAATGTGAAAATCATTTTATGTATTATCAGATATGTTTTGGAGAAAAAATATACAGAGCAATAGTGTTGCAGTTATGATTTAATTTACATATTGTCTATGTTTATTCCTGTTTTCCATAATATATTCTTTTGAGATATAAATCCCCCATTAGTAAAAATATAACCAACATAAAACTATGTAATTATTAGGGTATTTTTATGTAAAATCTACAAAAATTATCCAATTAATATTGTTCAGTTCAAAAAAGTATGCAATTATTAAATGGAAAAGTTATAAATTGATTAATCTTTTAAACAAATGAAAATATTGAACATGTAGAGATATAACTGAAAGATTTAGGACTTGCATGTAAAGTATTTGTAACTAATTTAAAGTAGCAAAATATGCATGTTCTAAAATATTTAAGTAGTAAGGATAATGATTCTTCATTAAAATAAATTTAAAAAATTAAATAATTCAAAAGAAGGTTTGGGGTTAAAAATTGATTGTAGTGCATAATTTGTTTTCCTCTTTGTCGATTTTTGTTGAACATTATGAAAATATCAAAGGAAAAAAAATTGAAAATTACAACACTGAAGTAGTGTAGTAGTGAACTGTTTCTACTCCCTTACATTCTGTACTACGTAGTAACCTCGAAGAATTAAATTGAAGAAATGGTCGTTACTCATTTGTGTACGTATCTGCTAACTACAATGTAAGCTCAAAGAAACAAAACAACTCAAAGAATACTTTTCCCGAGTAGCTGTCAACTGCCTTATGAAATGGTTTCACGAAGTAACTCCAAGATTTGGGAGAAAGACATGCTCTCATCTTGCATCTGGAAAAGAAAAGCGGCGGGTAGAATGGTCATTCAACTTCGAGAAATGGATAATCGAGGCCGCTTGCCTTAACTTCGATGTTCCACGTGGAACAGTTTAGCATATTTTGCAATAGCAGTTATTTCGGAACGCTTTTGCTGCGGCAGCAGGAAGTGGTCTTACTGTACCACATATTACTTAAGCTAAAATAATATTTGACGGGTGGTATTGAAGTTCATGGATATTTTACGGCATGAACAGATACTTTTATTTAGGAAAGATGCAATATTTTTGAGGGGGGAAATATTGATATTCATCGATTAGGGCTACATCTTAGATAAACCGTCCAGCGGTTATTAAGAAGTTTAAAGCTGTCTATCGTTAGTTTGAGAATTCAGAAAATGACAGCCGGGAGAATCAATTCAAATTCAAAAGATAATAAACTCAGTATTTTCATTAACGAATATTTTATCTCCTAAATGCTTCTTAGTGTATCACGATATTTAGAGTCTTCAGGAGACTATCATTTACGTGGCAATCTTACGCACAAAGCACTAGTTCATATTAATTTGTGCTAAAAATAACAATTCGAGCATTCCAGGAGATTCAATCTTTTTCATAAATGTTGGATCGTGTTCATCATTTATGTTTACGCCGCCGTGTACCGTGGCTATCATTTTGAACAAAACTCAATATTCTGTACGTACATTTAAAATATTTATTGAATAGATCCTGCAAATACTTGATACTATTAAGTATTCTAGTGTAAGAAACGCAAAAGGTGACGCCGCTTTCGTGTCATTGCGGCCGGTTTGAATTTCGCGCCCCGGAAGTGATTTTTAAACTCAATTTTCTCAAAGACAAAATTTTTTTCGGAAAAACTGGACCTGCCATTCTTCATGTCTGGCAACACAGAATTTGTGGTATTTTTTGTAACGGGAGCTTCTGGACATCCTGTATAATAATAAGCAATTATTATACAATGGAATAATGAACAAATGACGGCAGATGCCATGCCTGCCTTCAGTCTACCTTTTAGGAAGCCATGCAAATACGCGTAAATTCTATTAATTTTATTATTTTATTAAAATTTACTGCATATACTATGAAATTGGTTAATAATTGCACGTCATAAACATCTATGGCTCACCACCTTTCATTTAAAGCAAAAATAACGAAATTTGATAGAAAGAAAGCTGAACATTCTTTGTAAGGAAAACCCTTCATGTTTTAAATATAAAGGTTTTTGCAATTTTCTAAAAGTCAGCAGTTTTAATGAAATTTGGAACTATGCCACACTTACTCGTATAAATGTATATTTTAGAAAGCCACTAACAAAAGCGGTTACTTTTATGGCATGCAAAGTGTGCCAAAAGATCAATTTTTCACCCATTTTCACTCATTTGCTGAAAGTGAGACAACGCTCAAATGTTCAGATACATCTGTATATGCAACAAAGGAAACAAAATACTTTCGTCTGACCGCATCAGCCACCACTGACCCTCTTGTAACATGGTATCTTACTAAATGAATTGTGTAATTGAATTAAAATAAAATGAAGGTCAGTAAGGCTACAAAAATAGTGTACGACACAGTGGGAAAAGTTATTTTATTTTGCTTGTGGGATTCTGCCACGCGGCATATTGACTTCGCGTCTCAACCTTTCCTACTCGGCAAATAAATTATCCATTTACCACTCGTATCCAAAGAAACTACTCTTCTTTTCGAGAAAAATATTTCAAGAAAAAAAGTTCAGCCTATTTTCAGAAAATTTTGAAAATATCATAGGGTTCATGTTGTGTTATCCACAAAATTAAAATATTGTAGTGATCTCCAAATGGACACATCTAGATTCGGACACAATATTGTATGTAGTATATCATGCAATGCGTCTGCAGCCAATCATAACCATCTTTGTAACACTTCTAATAAGCTTTATTCCTGACGTGTTTGCGAAGTTACAGCTCAAAAGAACTATTAACAGGGATTGTGCGACAATTTTACGACGAAATTCGAGATAGGATATCTTTGCATTATAGTTTGTCTAGGCGAGCCAGTGTATGTGTGTGAGAAGTTATAGTACGCGAAGGGAAGATAACGAGATTTTTTAGCTGAAGATAGTGTAATTATATGTAAATATGAGTGTATATAAAGGCCAGCAACCATTTGACACACGCGTCTATTTACAAAAATTATTTCAGTTATTATAATGACCTGATGCACTACAATTTTAAGATTAAGTGAATAGCACATACTATTATATTCCAGTACAACATGTGCAGATCTTGGTAAACAGAAAACATTTCAGTTATTTTTTCAGAAACATATTCAACACTGTATTCACAGTAATGTTTATTTTATGTTCCAGAATGTGTAAACTTCCTTCTTTTATTATTATTTTTTTCTCTTTTCGATTTTCCGTGTAGTGCATATTTGTACTTTTCTGTGGTAACTTTTCTATAGCTCTCGCTTTTGTAAACGCAAGGGTTAACCCTCCGGCTGGCTCGTAGCGGCACTCAGTGCCGCATTCTTACATTTTTTTGATTTCATGTAAATAATTGGTGTCACACATATAAGCTCGTAGTTATTCTTCATTCATTATATTTTCAACTGGATGATACTCAAATCACGATTTTTAGACAATGCCGATCGACCGTTATTCATTAGAAATTCGAACATTGCAACGGTTGCGGCACTCCGTATCGCACGCCTTTTATCTTGTAAGTATAATATTTGCGTTTTTATCCATTAGAATTCTTACAGCTGTTTTATTATTGTGCTTTATGACAAAGATTTTGGAGTACTAATTCCAATTTCAATGCGTTGTTTCCGAAGAAACATTAGAAGGCACGTTTGCACCGTATCCCCGACATGTAACATGTACCGAGACACGGAGGGAGTGAGTGTTGGATCAGATTCTTATTAATTTTATTTCGTTTGGTATTTAGTTAGTTATTATGAAATAAAATGTGTAAACATAAATAAAGAATATTTGCTTCACATTCATTAACAAAAGTAATAACAATTGACTCGAAAATCGAAGCTGCAAAAATGCGATAGGGAGTGCCGCAAGCGCCTGCTGGCGGCAAATGCTGGTGGCTGAAGATGTTTTGGACGCGGTTTGCAAAGTTTCGCGCTTCGTAATTTTGTGTTAACTATTAAATAGAAAGAAAAAAAATATCTCTTTTAAACACGGAAATAAAGGGAAGTTTTAAGAAAACTACTAACTTCACCTTCGTACAGTAGGACGTGGAATTCACATTTTTATACAATTGTAGAAAAAAGTTTAAAATTGGATATAATGATGCTCGCGACCTTTAACTCACTGAAAAAATATTGCATCGAATATGAAAATGTATGAGCTTTTCTAATCATTGTTCACATTTGTAATCGAATGTAAAGGTATTTTATAAGCCTTACACAATCCGATCTTTCCTCAAAGAAAACGTGTAATCTTTCCAATAATGTATGAAGAATAATACTTTCATAAGACTAAATGTTCATTGTAGATCACAAGTTGTTAAAATGACTAAATAATTAAATGAATAAAAATACTAAACTGAGAAAATTTAATCTAACATTAAAGATAATAATAAAGAAATCGTGATATGATTAAATGGAACTTCTAGTAAGAAAAATAGTGCTGTCGACTGCAGAGGCTACCGTCGCGCTCTCTGGTAGCGTTGACAGCAAATACGTGGCGCATTGCATGCACTAACGCACATAAAACTCCGGTTGTCCTTTCACTTCTGAAAAACATCACTAGAATTCAAGAAAATTAGTTATTTTTCACGTTAATCTGGAATTCATTATTCAGCCCCAGAATAGTTTGACGATGAATTCAAGAAACATTTTGGCGATGAATTCATAGAAAGGAGGGACGAACGGACGGAGGGACGGACGAAAGGAGAGGCAGACGAAAAAAGGACCGGACGGACGGACGGACGAACGGACAGACGGAGGAGGGCCAGACGGACAGAGAGCCAGACGGAAGGATAGACAAACAGCCGAAGGGATGGACGGATGGGTAGAAGGAGGGACGGCCAAAATAGACGGAGGGACAGATGAATCCACAAAATGAGTTTCTAATTATAATTATAATGTATACATTACGAATTCGGTCAAATAATATACTTTAATAGCAACAAGAAATTCGTGATGCTAAACAGCACATACTTTCTCGCCCGTATTTTCACGCAAATTACACCAAAAGTACTCAAACTTTCGAAAAATTGTACACGGTCTTATTTCAAAATTTTTCACTAAGTAAAAAATCTATATCTTTAATATTTTAGTTGTAGGAATACTTCGAAAAATTTTTGAACTTGTACCATTTTCAAAAAAATCAGGGCTTTCAATTTACGTCAGACCTGCGCCATTCTCTTAAATGTCCTTCACACTATCCAACAACAAAATCTGATCAAAAACGATGGAACCATTTTTTTTTAAATTTTGAAAGTATCTGAGGCTTCACATAAAGTACCTCCAACATTCAAATTTTGTTTTCAAATTCAAGGGGATGGAGAGACGTTTAGCTGCCATTCGACTTTTTGGTATCGAGTGTCCATAAAACATGGATTCTGGCTACACCACTTTTTTTTGAGGAGTTTTTCTAAAGTTAGCAACAGGATTTATCAACTTTTTCGTTACCATGGCCCTGTAATAAAGTTTTTCTGCCGAAAATTCGCCTTTTTTTCGCACAGCATTACATAACTTTATCTCTACTCCGTAGCGAGAAAATAAACTTCTTTGGTATGAGGATCCTACTAAATGAGTCTTTCTGTTGGAAAAGCACTTTTTTCCTACAGTATTACATTAGGTCTAAGTGTTAATTTAAGAGAAAATAAAAGAGTTTGAGAGAAATGAGACAGAATTACGTCAAATATTCTTGAAGCCATTAATTACAAATGTAAAGTGATTGGATTAATGGTTGTTACGACAATTATTGGCCATTGACTGTCTATATTATAAAGTACGATTCTCGCTAAAACTTGCCTAGAGAAAAAGTAAATCATTATTTTGAACCTTTAAAATACTTCTTCAATTACTTCCATTCCAATATGACTTATGTCACTTTAAATTTCGAGTTTTTAGTGCTTTCGTTTTATCTTTGTATGAGTAATGACTGTTAACTGAATTGTAGAAATATGTATTTAAGAATATTGAGCTATTGTTACCACTTATGTTACCCCCAAAACTATTTTGGCCAGGGAATATGTCTTTAATTTGTTGGACACACCCAAGTTAGTATGTGAATATAAACATTAGTACTAAATTAAGATTTGTACAAAAATATATTACTCAGGCAGTCTTTTGCATACTTTTAACGCACAAAATATATTTTATGTTATACATTATATCATGAGTCTTTGAATAATTATATTTGCTTCCAGGATGCATTTAAGACGATGATTTACTCTTGCTAGGTACTAGTTATACAATATTTGTTTTAAAAATAGCATTAACAAAATATAAAAGCTAGAAAATTGTACAGAGAATTGTACAGAAATTGTACATTGGACTATTGTTCAATAGAGAGCACAGGAATTTGTACAGGAATTGTACATTATATTACATGTCTAGTCCTTTCGATAGTCGTCGTTGTACTTTTGTGTGCTTATTTAATTTGTTCTCCAAAGGAGCAGATTTGAATCTATAGACTGTCCCCAGAAAATAAGGCTGGGAATAATGAATATTTAAAAAATTGCCGTCAAATGATTTTATTGATTTCAGCTGTCGACAGCATTTTTGTAACAAAGAGTGTGAATGGTGTTCTTAGCTAAGACTTGATGTTCGATAACGATGCTGACTCAACATTTCAAGCCTCCTCTTCACTTTTATTAATACTTATGTTGTTATATTACTTACTTTGGACATGTGGATATGTTATTAAAGCGTGTCATTTTGACAGACATATATAATACACAGAGAAACATACGCGATTACAAAACCCACCGTCACATGAAAACTGATGCCAATGCATACATTCTGAAATTACATCTTAATTCAGAGGCAAATTATTTTCCAGAAACAACGTGCTTCGTTCTTGTTACAGAAAAAAGTTTTTTTTGTAAACTGGTGGTATAAAATGTGAACGTTCACTTTATTTCCATTGGCGTTGCAACAAATATCGAATTGATCAATATTTTAAGAACTACAGCGTACTTTGTCATTTTCTGAACTTAATCATTCGTTATTAATGGACTGTACGGAAATAACATTATGTACAGCAATTCAACTATATTTTTATTAATTGTTTTTATAATTGTTCAGCAAATTTGTCAATCTTGTGGAGGTTTAGGGGAGTTGTGTTTAGTGTTTACGCTTTATAGAATATTAGCTCTCAACATAACGGCTAGAACGCTTGCGCCTATACCATTCAGCCAATTTTCTCCAAAATTGATATTCCCCAATCGATCTGGGTGATGTCGCGGCCCCTTGAATTTAAAATCCATGTTTCAATTTTGGAGGATACTTTACATGAAGCCCCTGAGGTATTTTCTATATTTAAAGAAATAGTGTAACATTTTTTGATTAAATTTTGTTGTCGGATAGCGTAATAGACACTTAAGAGAATGGTGCAGGTCTCACTTTTGTTGAATTCCCTGATTTTTCGAAAATTGTAAAAGTTTAAATGTTTTCGGCGTCTTTCTACAACTACAATTATAAACATAATTTTTTCTTAATGAAATATTCATCAGAAACAGGTCTTCAAGTAAGGTCATCTTACATTTTTCGAAAATATGAGTATTTTTTGCGTCAAAAAGAGACAATTGTTAAATTTTATTAGCAAGCAGATAAATTTCAGACACATAACATATTTATATAAATATAGAAAATGATAAATAACATATTATAATAGTCGAAAACTTATTATAATATGCTTAATGTTATGTGCTAAGTATAATGTGCTTGAAAGTTGTTTTTTTTATTTAAGATTTATTTCATATTACTATCGTGTGCAGCATTATTTTAATACAATGCAGCAATGGATATTTTAGAAGTTCATTACTTAACGGTAATGTGATAGGAGAGATAAAACAACGCTTCTTAATTTTTTTAACGTTAATGTTACAATGTTCTCTTCGTTCAATAAAATGGTATATTCAACTTTAGTAAAGTCGGGGAAAATATATACTGCATACAGATATATTATAGATAATGATATCATAGTTTCACAAGCATTCATAATGCGACGTATTGGATGGCCTTTAGTTCCGGATGCTCAATTTATGTGTAAAATTATCCTTGGTTGTCTGTATGCTGGAAATAATAAGAGCAGTTACAAGTAATGGGAGAAAGTATGTGCCTTTGTAGCACCACTAGGTAGCACCAACAGTCACAAATTGTAGGGAGGAGAACGTGTGATTGTGTTTAATAACTTTTATTGCACATTGATCATTACTTTTTGTTATATTTTTTCATAATTTATCTTCATTACACAACACTTCTGTTTAAAAAATAGTATATCCTTCAACGAGCGTAGAATGATGGCTATTATTCACGAGTTTATGTTTACGACACGAGCGACGTAGAAGTGAGTGCCGGAATTTCTACGAGTGAATAATAGTCATTCTACGTGAGCAGAAGACTACTTTCTCAACGACTTTGAAATTGATATTTTAAAAATACTAAATGGGCACCTTAACCTTACAAAACAGCTACAGAACACTCAATGTTCTCTGACCCTAACAAACACCAACTCGCATGCTGTTTCGTGGTTCACCTGGCTTACGACAGTTGCAATCATCCGCGGCAGATCACGCAGCGCCTTTGTAGGCGACTGCGGGGACCCTCTGTCGTGTATAATGAACTAAGACGAATGTGATTGGTCGACAGCCTTGCGAGAATTATATTTTCACATGGCTTGTGGAATCGGGATTATTACTACATCCAATAACGTGCAGAAATGAGTACATTCTGGAGTAGTCGTAGAGAAAAGATTTTTATTTGAAAGGGAAAAATTATGTTGGGAAATTAAAAAGGATTTAAGAAATTGATTCACACAAGTCTTCTTACCAAATCGGAAAGAAGTCTTTTGGCACCATACAGTGTCTCGTAATAAATGTTACACACTTCTAGGGAATGAAAAGAGTCGCAGGTGACAAATATTTACCAAAACATGCATTAACGACGTTACACTTGCGATAACTTCTTGGCTGTCCGGGAAACGCCGCGTCCTACGCACAAGTACCAACGTTTCGGCCACCATTTGCGATATTCCTCAGGGCGAAAAAAGGAACGTTAGCACCTGTGCCTAAAGCGCGAGTCTCCCGGGCAGTCAAGAATATACTGACCCCGGCTGGGGAAGCCGACTCTCTCAACATGCGTTGTTTGCCCCTGATTGTTAGACAACACTTCATGCACCGATGTTCCGCAGGAAAACTCAGATTTCGCCATGAAAACGTTCCTTGCGTCAGGACGTGATTTGAAGAGTTGCCTACAAAAGGGAAAAATGTCACCTGTGTGACTTCTTTTCATGAAATTTCCCACCGTATGTTAATTGATAAAATTTGATCATCTTCGACTCCTCTACACGCCCTAAATTTTCTAATATGTATTCTGAGACATTCTGTGTATTCGTCAGGAAATAGATTTCAAATAATATTACGAGATCTACAAAGACCAGTTGTGTACTATTATTGCAGAACCGTCCATGCAAGTTAAAATAATGCATTGCAAATTTCAAATGTTCAAAATATAGCCTTTTAATGCTTTCTTCCCCATTAATGATTCAATTGTGATGTTTCTCCTTAACCATCCGTACAGATCCTCGCAGAGGAGGTCCTGGGAACGATTCTCCGGTGGGCAAACGGGGAAGAGAAAGCAGGCAGAGGAAGGACTGAGGCGACGCGGACACGAACCGCGCGCTGGGGGCTTTTTTGCCTCCCCTCCCCTTATCCCCTCCTCTCCGGAAGGGGTGCTGAAGGGGGGGACGTGGTGTCCCGTTCCGCACGGCGCCCTCGCCACTGCCTCCGCCCCCTCCGCCGCAGATCGACTCACTTTCTCTTCTAGGGCTAAAGAAACGCCAATATTCCATGTTTGGGTACTCGATGGGCGTCTGCTGTCGATCTTCATGTAAGAACGTTTTGTAATATTTTGCGCGAGCGCTCGTTCGTTCCGTGTTCTGGCCACGGGAGGAATTTTCTCTTCCAGCGCTCTCCGTGTTCGCGTCAACTACGCGCCGCCACGGCGGTCTGCGGTTAGCCATGCTTGCTACCCAGGCGGAAGGTAATTGGAAACGATTGCAGCGACCCACACGAAATATTGTGTTCTTAAATTTTTATTGCCTAACATCATAGACAATTGGCTTTTGGGACAGAAAATAAAATGCCTGACTCATAGATAAATAAAATATTGTAAAATACATTGCAGGCGCAGTCGTTTTAAAGTTCATACTGTACCTTGGGTTAGAAATTGAATAGTACGTTTTCTACGACGGTGAGCTTATTCATTGTCTCCACTTACTTTGTATAACTTACTTTGTACTCTCCCGTGAAGGAGAAATATTCAACTAACACAATAATCGTCCAACCCAGAGTTTTTGTTTCATAAGGCTGAAAGCAACAAATGTATTCTGTAATACGAAACCATATTTTTATATTTGAAAGTTTTTTGTATAACGGTGAGTCACAATGTGAACCCCTTTGTGTACCTTGAGTTGCAGTGGGCTGTCCAGTAGAAAGCAATAGTTTATTTCAAGAACCATGACAAAAATTGAAATGTTTTAGAAGAAAATACCCAATATTATTACGACTGAGATCAATACGCTGATGATAAAAGGAGTAAAATACATACTTTACAACGATATATAAGGCTTCCTAATTACTGAAACGATTTTATAACTGCCATAGAAGCATGGACTAACACAAAACTGTTTGTGCCATATCTCATTCATCAAAGGATTGATCTTATTAATGTATCTCATGATTACAATTTCACTACATGCAATTGCAAATTATGGAGTGACATAAATATCTAGAAGACAATATTCCTCGGGAAGTCAGGATACTATAGTAATTATTCCATGTGTTTTTATTTCACGATATGCATACATTAAGGACTTCTAAAAGAGACCAGCGAATTTAAAAAAATAAAACCTTAGTTTTCACAAACCTTCGCGGATTGGAAAAGATAGTTAAAAGAGATAGAACACGCCGCAGACGCCGCGGTGAGTGGCGATGATAAAAACGTCTCAGCGAAAGTAGTGTGAAAAGAGCTAAATCAAGAAATTTAACAAAATATGAACTCATTCATATTCTAGGGAACTTTTTGACAACCGAAAAATATGGAATATTAAAATGTTAATTGCAATATTGTATTTGGGAAGGGTGAGCCCATCCATTTCTTTTTCAATGTTTATAATTCTAGGCTATAATTCCTAAGATTGCGCATTTCCCCAACTTACCGCCCAGAAGGTAGGTTTATGTTGGTTAGGGAGTCCACCGGAAATCGTGAAGATTCTTACGCCAAACCATGCGAAATTCGAATGTTCTGAGGAATATCTTCTATATATTCTATAATGATAAATCATGAAAATTAATCTGCACTGTATATTGTCAAAACAACAACAGCATTTAAAAAATTATTAATATTATAAATATTAAAAAATTATATTTGCATTTTCGCATCCTGCAAATATTTTCCCTGCAAAATATAAAGTAATAATACCTTATTTGTATACGTAAAAGAAGACATTTTTGGAAAAGAGATGAGAGATCACATCACACATAATTAGATCAGAGTTAATGTGTGGATAAAATTCACTGAACTTGTTCTAGGCCATAAGTCCTTAATTCTATTCTAATAGCATGCAGGAGAACACGCAAACATCTCTGAATATGTAATTAATAAGTAATAATTCTGTTACTAGCTAGTTGCTCTGTACTTGTGACTTTGAGTGACAAATCCCACTCAAAAGTCAATTTGTGATGTCCTGCATAAATTTCTATGTATTCTAACGGTAGGGGTAGATTTAAAATATTTAACCGTGCTTAACTGGAAGTGTTTACTACTTCCCCCCAAATATAATAATATTTTTAAGACTGTTGTTATTAGATTTACTACTGACACACAAGAGCTCCAAGAGATTTGAGCGGTGATTTATTCAGTAACAATAGAGACTTCTTAAAATTTTATTCAATTTATTTTTAAAAAATGCCATGTATAGATCGCACCATATCCGAGGCAGTATTTCCATTATGAATATATTTTTCCTCTTTTATATCAAACTAAAAATATAAAAAAATATTACGTCAAAAATATTTATGGAGGATCTGAACTGAAATCCCCGAAATATTTTTTGCACCCGCTGTTGTTAACAAGGGACTACATACGATGCTTCCAAACCATGTGAAACAATATAAATTTATTATTATCATTAGTACAAAATTATTCCTTTCGTTAACAGTGTACTCTGTTATATTTTATTTTTTTAATAAATGATGAATATTTACTACTGAATAATTTCCTATTTTTCATTCCAAACTGTTTCGTATGAACCTGCGAAGACGTTTCTTGACACTGATGCAATATAATAACTGAAGGCATTTCAAAAACTGAATGTTAAATGAATGATCAGGATGATATTGAGATTAAAATTTCACAATACTTATTCGGTCTTCTACAAAGTACCACACGATCGATTCAAGATGACAGTGGATGTAACGTCCATTTCACGAGCTTTTGCATGCACGCGTGTCGACAGCTCCCGCAAGGCCGCCCCGCCGCCGCTGCCGGAGCGCGACTTGCGCCGTTGACGTGTGCCATGCGACACTTTACAGTCCCGCTCCCGTCCCCCACCTTCCGCGCCCGTCCCCACCTGGCGCGGGCGCCGCCAATGAGAGCGCTCGCAATCAATCAGAGAGCGGCGCGGCGCGGACAGGTGCTCGCGCCCGTGCGTCGCGCTCTGTTAGCGCGGAACACAGCGGCAGCGCCCCGCCCCGCGCCGCCCCGCACCACGCCAACGCCCGGCGCTCACGGCTTTAGATGCGCTCTTCTTGTGCACTGGGTTCTTTGGCCAGGTTTCTTCTATGTTTATACCGCGCTCACCGGCCATTCGAAGGAAGGGAATGTGGGCTTCTGGCAGAGCTTTGCGATGCTTGTTTTGGGTCTGAGATAGCGTTGCACAGTGGAGCCTTGACGAGTTCGTCTGGCGAAATCCATAGATGAACTCACAAATTTCGAAGTTGTTGCCTAGAACTGTTGCTAAATATGATTAATTTGCTATTATGTTGTGAATACTTAACAAAAAATGAAAAAAACAACCTTTTTGCATATGCATTAAACTTTCTCACACGTTTTAAAAAATCCCTACAACCTTTCCTTTAATTTTCTATCAGATTCTAAATGTAAGTAATTAATTCAGAGAATTAACCACAGTTTGCGCCAAAACATTGGGGAAATTTGGGACGAAGAATATGCAAAATGTAAAAATATTCCTGTAAAAAGAGACAGTCATATTCTTAAAATGTGTCAGTACTTATTTGCTGCATATTTTATAGAACCAGTATTCACATTCCGTAATTTATTCTTTTGTAAGAACTCTATAATCTTAATTTACGACGCAAGATAACTTTTTGTCATTTTTTATCACACCATTGAAATAAGCAAGAAACTGACAACTCACAATAATAACTTCTTCAGTGTATTAAGAAGTTGTTGTTCATTCGTGTGTCATCGATGATTCAACTACATCGATGTGTTTTTTACATTACTTAACAAGTTTATGACATTCATTCAAAATATGAAAAATTCTCTCGTTGTAACAATTTGTGAGCCAGCAATATTTCTTATATGCTAAGATAAATTTTATATCAGGAGAGAAAGGTACCCAACTGCATTGTAATACTCATACCTTGTAGCATTGCAAAATAGCATTTATCTAAATAAGAATGAATATTATGGTAGTACTAGCAACTAGCAAGGTTAACATTAAAATAATCTCAGCAGCGTATAATCTCAGTGCGACACCCTGTGGCTCAATGGTAACAGCGCGTACTGGTGTTCCAATTCCTTTTAATTCATAAGGAATTAAGTAAAGCAACTGGCTGTAGTTTTCCTCAGCACTCTCTCACTCATTACTCCTCTTCCTTAAAATCATCACTATGAGTCATAAACGAATGCAAATGTGACATTTTACACTTCTCTCAAAGTTAATACGCATAAAGAGTTCGGGGAACATACATTTTAATCTATATTACTGTAATGTGGAGTATCCCCAGGAAAAAATTTAAATTCAAATATTTCTTAATATTTGCATCCACTTGCTACATACATATAAATACCATGTTTTATGAGCATGTTTGTTCAGCGTTTTGATTTTAATGTTTATTATATTTTAAACATTTTTATATGATGTGTGATAGAGTCCTGATTTTTTCAAATCGATTGTCAAACTCAACTGTGTATTTGAGTCTGGCTCCTCGGAGAACAAAACATTTCACTGAGTAACGTCATCAGATGGCCCGAGATGAGCACAGGGCCGCGTTTCTTGTGTGAAACTCCCGTTTTGCAAATATCGGGGATATTTTCTGACAGTTGACGATCACGCTTCCCCTAGTCTTAATTTTACTTTTTTTGCTATTGTACGTACTTAGGTAGTAAACAGAAAGTATTGAAAGTATTTAAATAATTCGGCGGAAAGTGACGATTTTTCGTCAGAAAAAACCTGATATTATGGGGCCCTGATATGGAAAAGCCGAATAAATCGTGTTTCTGTGTGTAGTAAATTACTTCAACTAACACTTGATGTAATCAGAATACAGATTTTGTGAGTCTTTGATATTGAAAAATTCGTTGACGGCAAAATGTCTGTCTGTCCGTCTGTCTGTGATTAACGCCAACGCCTAAACCGTTCTCTTCTTGATTTTCTCCAAAATCGAGATTCCCTAATATTATCCAAATTGTACTCTGAAATTGAAACTGAAATTTGGGGTTTTGAGGGTACTTTATATGAAAGTTCCACATTTCCAATGTTTTTCAAAACTGGCTCCAAATTTTTTGATTAACGTTTTTCCTCGGATAGAGTCAAGGACGGTTAAAAATATATTGCAAATCCCATTTTCTTTGAACGCTCTGAATTTTCGAAAATTGCAAAAGTTCAATTTTTATTCCGGCATCTTCTACAACTACATAAGAAGGTATAAATTGGAGATATATTGGAGATAGAAATGTTTTTCCCTAATAAAATGTGTTCTTCAAAGACACTTAAATAAGGTCATACACAATTTTCCCAAAAAATGAGTAGTTAAATAATTATTACTTCAAAACATTTCTCCAATTAAAATTTATTCCTGAGATAGAGCAATGAACGCTTGAAAAATGGGGCAGGTCCTACTTTCGTTGAACTCTGTATTTTGAAAATCGTTAAAAATTATCATCGCGAGAGTACAATAATGATGATATAGATTCTTTCTTTAATGAAATATGTTCCACAAAATTAAATATTTAAATACGATCCTGTACAATTTTTTGAAAAAGTAGTTTTCGCGTAATTTTTGCTTGAAATAAAGGAAATTTATTGTAAAAAGGCTTTTATTCCTTATAACAGTAAATTATGTTCATGAGCGCCAGTTCAACAGCAGTTTTCTCCTTTGCGGGTTGTATTATACATTTGCCAACTAGGGGTACATTGTCTGATGATTTGTTTGAAAAACTAGTGGTGCTACAGAATGGCAGAGACTTTCTTGAAGTAAATTTTTCTAATGCCCATGGTGTGGGCTAGCTTTATAGTCTTGCCCTCTTGCCAACTGCCATCTATCGCCGCTCAAAATTAATTTTTTGAAGTTTTCTCAATTTTTCGGTTTCCTAATGGTAGATTCGAAATATTACTTTAAAATATTAAGGATGAGTAAAAATCCGTCCTATGGATATTTTCGTTGAAAAATTTGTAGCCGTTTTTCAGAAAAAAATGTTTAAGCTCTCGTGTAAATGCGAAATTGGGAGCTCTTTTGCACAGCACTTTCACTCACTAATGCAATGATGAATACAAATCCATGGAAATGTGCATATTAACTGCTTGAGAGATATTTTTAAAAAGTTACATTTGTGTAAATTTTTAAAAAACAAATGAATACCGCAAAATTAATTCTACGTCATCTTAAAGAGTGCAATTAGCATTATCCGTATGAAAAGTTTGAACAAAAAAATGGAGCCGTTTTTGAGAAAAAAGTGTTTGAGCGTTTCTGAAAATGAGGAATTTTGAGCTTGTTTTTACAGAAACGTTTTGAGTTTGCGAGAAAACTTTATAAGACATCATCCAAAGCACATGTACTCTTAAATGCCGCTAATATTAACGACGTGAGAGGCTAGTCCAAAAAATTGATTTTTGTAATTTTTGAAAGAAGACAAAAGAATAGAGCAAAATGACGTTTATGTCATCTCATAGAGTACATTTAGTACTGTTTCTAAAAGATTTTAAAGAAAAAATTTGGAGCCGTTTTTGAGAAATATTCGTTTTTTCTTAATTTTGCACGCATTATTGAGCAAAATCTACTGAATTTTTCAATAAAATTTACATGACGTTGTAAAAATACCTAACGGGGAACAAATTTCATTTGAAGAAAAAATCTCTAACTTCAGTTTTGTAGTTGTAGGAAAACACCGAAAAAATTAAACTTTTACAATTTTCGAGTTAACAGTGAAAATTGGACTTGTGACACCTTTATAGCTAAATTTTTCTCTATTCTTACAACAAATTTAAAGAAAAAATTTGGAGCCTTTTTTGAGAAAATTTTGAAAATGTCGCAGGAGCTTCATGTAAACCCTACATTTGAAAGAATATGTCACAATCGCAGCGCTTTGAGTCGAGCGAGATCTACTAGAGAATATTCATTTTGGAAGAAATCCTACGTATATAATAGTTTAGGCGCTAGTGATGTTCACTGACGGACGAACAGATAAGACGGACAGACGGTCGGAGGTTTTGAAAAAATCCACTTTTTAGGTATCAGAAGACCCCAAAACGTGAATTTCCGTTGAAATCGCGAATTCGATTTTCCGCAGCATTGCATAACTTTCTTTAAACTATATAGAATATTACTCCGTATACGAGATAGTAACTAGTCGCTTCAAAAGGGAATTCCGTTTATTTGAGTTAGACATATTTTTGATATCATTTCTTAATTGGTGTGAAAGCATAGGGGCAAGTGTTTTATATTTGAAAGATTTTAGTTATTGTTTAGAAATTTATAAGTCAATTAGTAATTTATTGTAATGAACAGTTACAATATATTGTTGGAATAAAAAAGTAATAATGCAAAATTATTGTATTAAATATATTTTGAGTATTTTAAATGCGTATATGGTAAGCAATTCAAAACCTAAGGTATTTTGAGTAATTTATGTACAAAGTACTTTGATACTAAATTTAAAGTATTTTGCCAAACTCTCGGTGTTGATCAGAAAAACCACGGAAAACTACCAATCAGAGCAGCCGTCCTCTAGATTTTTCCTCCAGACAGCGACTGATAAGCTGATAAGCTAGTGTCGAAAATCCTGCCACTGCTGGGACTTGAAACATGACCTCGCGGTTAAAGGCACTGCAGTGACATCAGCTGACGCCCTGAGTCACAATTCCTGGTTTCATTAATGGAAATTCCTTGTCACCTCCAAGGTGAATGAAGCCAACAGACGCTTAGGATTCTTCGACCAATAATTAACCGTCACTCCACTTTAAAGCTCCATTCTGCTCTCCATATTTATAAAGCCATTTTACGTCCGTTGCTCACGTACGCTTGTCCAGTCTTGTGTAACGCCGCCCCCTCCACAATTAACAAAATTCAAATATTCCAAAATAAGATCTTTGGAATTGCAGTTAACGCCCCTTGGTATACAGAGTGTCCCACCAACTATGGACCACCCCCATAACTTCTAAACGGTTCAGGATATCGAAATGCAGTTTTCGATTAACAATGCCGAATGATGGGGCAAGTAACATGCTATAGAGAAATTGTCTATGACATTTTTAGTTTTCAGGAAATTTAATCATCTTTAATTTTTTTAATGGAACTATATATTTTTTCAGGAGCAACGAATAAATCATGAAAAGAGGAATAAAATGATGTATCATATGTTAGTATTTTGATGGTAATTTGAGTATAAAATTAGACTTACTGACACGTGATTTTTAAGTAAACGGTCTTTTCTTGTAGCTGCCCTCGCAACAGTAGCCGTTGGTAAGACGGCCTTCGCGGCGTCGAGACTGTTTCGTGGAGACAAGGTGTGTGAGAGGGGCGGCTGTGAGGGATAGAGGCGTAACTACAGCAATTCATGGTCTTGACATGATCATATGAACAAACATCAACATTAACGATCAGAATGAGAGATTTTTGCCATTTGTTCACCTGAATTGATCTTTTCTTCTACTGAAATTCCAAAGCAACGCTAATCAAAAAGAACAAAATAAAAATAATTTGTAGCGGAAAGACAATAATAATAAAGGTTATTTTCAAACTTACAAGAATCGAGCTCAGTGTGTTTGCAGAAACAAACTCTCATTTTAAAACATGGAAAGGGAATGAATGATTTAAGATTTTTATTGTAATATCTCGATTAATTTATTAAATAATATATAGGTAGACATTTTCTATTATTTACTGTTAATAAACTTCTTGTTTAAACACGTACAAAAAGAAGGCAATAAAATTTTGAAATATTCTTGACAGATTCTCAGTGTTGTGATATACCAATATATCATATATTTAGACAGTTACATTTGCTGTAAATGGGTTGGGTTGAAAGGGTATGCAAATGAGAATATACAGCCTTAGCAACGCCGGCATAGCGGTTGGCAAGGTCAATAAACTGCATTGAGACCTTGAACATGTGGGGGCGCTGACTAGACAGAAATGTAAGATATTTTGCGATTGGTTTAGAAAGGAATGACTATCGAGAGCGTGGCTACTTGATTTGGTAAGAAATGGATGGATTGGCTAAGGGAGAATAGACTGTCTACTCATGACGGAAGTTTGTCGTTGTGTTTAAAAAATAGGGATGAAGGATGGATACCGCGGCTTGGAGGGCTAAAAACGGAATGTTTTTTTCGGACTCTGAAAGTTTGTGAAGTGCAGCATTTAAATTCGCTTGGGACTTTGAAAGTTTTTTATATTGCGTGTGTTTATTTTGAACTTTGAACCTTAATGTTTTACCACGTAGTTGGGGAGAACTAGGAACTGTGAGTATTAATTAAGTAAGAACCGGTAGATATTCGAGGCAGTGAGGGCCGAATTCGTCGGCAGCGTCGCAAGATTACAAGAGAGAAGCTGGACTTGGGATTATTATCACCCAAGTGAGAAGATACTGCGGGGCGCCGTCGGTCAAGATTACGTTTAGATAAATACTGCAGTACAATGGTTTTCTTTTAAACGAGGTCATGACCTAAAGGCATAATTGTCCATACAAATTGATACTTTTACCTGACAAGTCAATAAATTGTTAAGTTTTCTTTTGGAAATGAAAAGATGATTTTCATTTAGTCAATCACAACTGATAAGTAGTTATATATATATATATATATATATATATATATATATATATATAATATTATTTCCTTTCAGATTCCTCGCTATACTGTATAGTTGCCAGATCAAATAATCGTCTATCTAGGCGATAGCGATTATCCATTACGTGACCCATTGACCCAGCTAGCCGGATATTTATCCATTCGTTTAGATTAGCTATGGAGGCATTGGTTTTAATTATCAATTACACAGGCCGACGTCAGTTTAGTTACAAAAAGGAAAACCACTGATTCCGATTAATTTCAGGATGCTGCATTCGAAATGGACACCCGTTTTTCTAGATTAGCTCGTATTTTTGAGTAACGCATAGTTGCCAGTTTTTACCATTTTGTAGGGACAGCTTCAGTTATCATCAAAGTAACCATGTCCACAATGTTACTCGAGTGAGAAATAAATATTATTTCACTCATTAGGTGAAATACAGGAGCTTCTTGTTGTTAGCATATATATATATATATATATATATATATATATATATATATGCTAACTCTCTCTCTCTCTCTATATATATATAGAGAGAGAGAGAGAGTGTGAGAGAGAGAGATTGATTGTAAGATTGAGGATCAGGATAAAAGCTGGGCCAGTCTTGTGCGTTGTCTGATGTATCTGACGGCCTGGCTTAAAGGAACCAAGAAAAGTATGCCTTTTTGCTGTTCCGATGATATGGAGAGAACTCCAGAATCTCTTTAGTGACTTATTTCTGTATGACCAATACAGCAGGAAGTAACAAGAAGAAACAGCGTGTCATCTAATATCCAAACTTGCTGTCCGTGATCAGACCAGTGCCTCGTGAAGAAAATTTACCTGCACCTACTCTTGCACTATCGAAACTACTACCTGAAACTATCGATATTTCAGCACCTACGGGAACCGATGAGGACACTAACTCAATATTTGATGATGATCTGAAAATCCCTTTCATTTAAATGATGAGACTTATTTCATCCTTCAACATGAATTGAACGATTTAGCGAGAGACTTACAACTTACGAAAGAGATAGCTCAATTCTTGGGTGCTAGACTCCATGAATGGTGTTTACTGGCTCCCGGAGCTACTTACACTCATCACAGAAAAAGGAACGAGCCTTTTTGAGAATATTACAGAATGAAAGATTCCCTTTGCGTATGCACGGACATCAATGGCCTGATGAATGATTTAGGAATCCAACACAATCCATCTGATTGGTGTTCTTATGTAGATTCATCTAAGTACAGTCTGAAAGCAGTTTTGCTTCATAATGGAAATAAGCTGCCATCTATTCCTTTGGCACACTTTTCCAAAGAAAGAGACTTACGAGGATCTCGCACTCATTTTAAATCATATCAAATACAAAGATCATGGTTGGCAATTTATGGAGATCTAAAAGTATTTGCAAAATTATATATTTGTCTGGAAGGTGAATTTACAAAGTACTTTTGTTTGTTTTTTGTGTCACGAAAGGAGTGGCCCCCCAGAGAGTCATTTAAGCCCGGTACCAACAATGTCAAGTATGAGTTTCTGGTCGATCCAGGCAAGGTACTGCTTCCGCCTCTGCACATTAAGTTGGACCTCATGAATTTCGTAAAAGGAATAGACAAAGTAGGTGAAGGATTTAAATATCTTAGTGTTTTCCAAAACTAACTATACATCTGTATACATCTGTGAACATTATACCTTATAAACTATTCTGGTATGTAAATGCTGAAGTACAGTTTTTAAATGCTAGTAAACTAACTTAATAGTTTTTTTAATTGTTTAGATTTAATAAATTAATTTATAGAATTTTTAAAATTGATTGTCTTTGACACAAGTGCTAAAACGAAGTTGATTCCCTTTTTGCAGTCAAACAGCTCATTCTCCGGTACCTTTAAGATACCTCATTATGCCTATAACGGTAAATTTGGCAACTATGCGTTACACAAAAATACGAGCTAATCTAGTAAAACAGCTAACATATTCGTATTCAGCGACCCAAAATTGGGCAGAATCAGTGAGTTTTGTTTCTGTAACTTTTCAAAAGTTTGAAAACGTCGGCCAGTGTTATCGTAACCTGTTCCTGGCGTCCATAGTTTTCTATAAATTCGGAACGTGTCAAGATTATAACAGTCTTAAGGTAAATGATGTAATTTAAAACGGCACGATCTCGTAATAATATATGACGAGACATTGTTGGTATATTTCAGTGTAAATTTAATAAACTTTAACACAAATGCACATCTGCAGTCACAACTGCTAATACTGATTGGAGAATTTTTCACTTCATAACGCCACGTGCTGCCACAAACTTGAAAATCCACGGAAGAAGACGGAAGTTTAATGTTTTCTTTTCCATTTATGAACAACAGGAGAGGTACGGTTGCGCAGTGGACGAATAATTATCTTAATTAAAAATTAAATTTACTAACGAAGAGACGGTGGTTGGATTCTTGTCAAGTTTGAAAATGATATTTATTATTAAAGAAGACAAGTTACATGCAGATAAATCAATGGAAAAAAATCTCTTATTCTGATCGTTGAAATTAGTGTTTCTTAATGTGACCTATGTGACAAGACCCTGGACTGCTTTAGTTAGGCCTCTTGCCCCTCATTGCCACCCCTCTCAGTCTTCTCTCTCCACGCAAATCTTGACGCCGTGAAGGTCACTTTTCCCGAAGGCGAGAGTTGCAAGGGCTGCTTCACGAAATATTGTCCGTTTAATTCAAAATCACATATCAGAAAATCTAATTTTATACTCAAATTACTATCAAAATACTAGCATATGATACATAATTTTATTCCTCTTTTCATTATCTATACATTGCTGCTGAAAAAAAAATTATAGTCCCATTTAAAAAATCAAAGATGATTAAATTTCTCGAAAAATAAAAATGTATAGACAATTTCTCTATGACATGTTACTTGTCCCATGATTCCGCATTGTTAATCGAAAACTGCATTTCGATATCCTGAACCCTTGAGAAGTTATGGGGCTGGTCCATAGTTGGTGGGACACCTGTATAAGCAATACAAATCTTCACAAATACCTAGCCATAGAACCTGTTCTAATATATATCACTAAACTTTCTCATACATTCTTCCAAAATCTACCCTCAGTTACCGGTGCATCTCATTTCAATCCAGGTAAAGAGCATCCCATAGAACCTCGTCTAAGAAATCGACTCCCCTTTCACATCTTTCTCCGTAATATCACTGATATAAGGTATTGAAATAAATACTCCTCCCAATAACACTCAACAATATATATTCCTCCACTCAAATACTCGTACTGAACCATTATAATGTTAAAGGGAGGTCGCCGTAGCTACCCTCTTCGTATATTTTTCGTCTGAAAATGCTCGCTCCTAACAATTGAAAAGCCATATGGCTGAGCGTTGTATTCCTCATTCTGCAATAAAAAAAACACTCTTGTGTTGCTTGTCATGATTCACTCGCGGGCAGGCATTGATACTTCACATCCTGTGAACGGTATGGGGCGTTTCCCTAAGGCTCCACGAGCAGGAGACGATCCGGAATAGCGCCATAGGCATTCCGGCGACTCCAACAGGAGCATTGCTCCGACTACTTGTCCTACGGACCGAACCGGACCGAACCGAACTACCTTACGTTATAAATAAACTCAAACGGCATATCTTCACTCGATTGTGTTGTCCAAACACCCACAACGATTGACGTGATCCATGAGAGATTATTCATGACAGATTATCCAGCATACCACTAATCATCACATCTATCGCCCTAAATCAATCAACAAAATATGTACGAGGACCTAAGGGCATAGAAAATAATATTGAAATCAGTTGGTGCGATATCAAGCGAGTTGCAGTTTCATTTCATTCGGCCACTGAATCCAATGTATGATAACTGATCTAATGGGTAATTTTCTGCATGAACATAAAGTTTACACTAATGAATATATAAGAACATGTTAAAGGTGTTTGTAAGCAAAAAACAAACAAAAATCTGCAGGTCTATCCGAAGCAGTGAGTCTAATTTTAAACTAAAACGCAATGTTTGTTGAAATGTTTGAATTGTTTCTCAAATCAGGGCTCCCGATTTATCTCTTTTTCGAGCTAATATTTCTACATATCCGGATTCTCGGCAGTGGTGTCGAAACATCTCTAGAGAACAACACGTAGCTGTTTCTCTTCACGCTAGGTGAATGTTTCGTTATTTGGACACACACTACAAAGCAATTGGCATCGGAACAGAACCGTGAAGTGTCATGCAAATTAAAGCTGATCTCTGGATGCAATCGGACAGTATAAAGGTGGATGGCTGTTTATCTAATAACTTGTACCACATGTGCAGGTGTCGGAGATAGAGCACGGAGATGGAATACTTCAATGAACTGAATTAGGATTTCAATTACTACACTACAATTATTGTGCCATTTGGATTATTTCATTATCAATATTCAATTGAAGAATGTCTTCGGATAGTGTTTGTGCATCGTGCGTATAGAAGAATGGCACAGAAGTTAAATTCTCTTGGAATCATCGCTGGTTATAATTATTTCAAACCTACAAATTACTGCCTTACTAAATGTTTATTTTATATCTTATTTTATTACATTATAACACAATGTCAATATAAATTTTTAAGACAGATTTTCTTAAGTAAAACTTTTTCAGATTTATCTCCAAACTGACCAGAAAAAAAGAAAACATCGATGTTGCAGTGTCAAATTATAATGTTGAATCTCTAAACCATTATTGGTCTTTCACGAACACAACATGCAATGAGATACTACAGACGTACGGAAGATAACATAAACAGAAACAATTTTCTCACGGAGGTAATGCAAGTGCTGAACTGAACGGTCGATTCCAAGGAATCATCCTTATAAAAGAATCTCGTTGTATAAGATATCGCCAAAACTTTCGAATTACCGTCTAGTTTTCTATTCAGAGCGCCGGGCTTAGCGGCAATCTTAGCGAAGTGTGACGCGGTTAATCAGGCGCCGGCTAGGCGGCCGCGTCTACTCGAGTGTGAACTGAGCGCCGTGTAAACTCCACGGCGGCGGCGGTCGCACCGTCGGTGATGATTGTCACTTTCGGGAGGAAGCTCTGGCGATGCTCGGCGCGCGCCGGCCCGGAGAGTTCCGGGTTTCTTGGCGCTGCTCCGTTGGGCGGAGGCGTGCAACCTCGCTCAGACGATTGGTTACGCAAGTTACGCAACTAGCTACGCCCGAAGAATCAGAACATCAGAATAGCCACATCAAAAAAAATTGAGAAGTGAGCGGAAAATTCTGAATGGTAAACTTCGCTTTCTGCTGTCAATTACGTTGTGGTCGTCGCTAGTAAATTGGAACTGGAGAAGGAATTTGGAGTTAAGTGAAATGTGTGTTCTCTCTTTATAAATAACATTCTATAATTAGATTTATTCAAAATGTTCTACAAATAATACTCTGATAATTTATTTGAAAATTTGGTAAATCAATTCAACAATATGACAATATGTAAAACTACGCAATTACGTACGTGCAATGACTCACTGTGTCCTTGGGAAGACACTTCTTTTCAAATTCCATCTCAATCTTAGCTTATAAGTGTGTTTTGTAACATATTATAAATACATTATACGTGTAATGAAGATTTGAATTAGTTCACTGAATTAAACAAAACTTACAATAAGAATTTTTACGAAACAATTCAAATAAAATTCAGTTTTCTTTATCGTATAATTAGGGAAAACAACAAACCGAACTTTATTTTGATATTCTAAATTCCGCCTTGGATGTAGATTCCACATCATTAGTTGCTCGGGCAATCGGAGCGGAGACGAAGAGAGCGAAAGGCGCGCAAAAGCTCTCGAGAAAGACGGCAGAGAAAGGAGAGTGACTGGAACTCGTCCTCCGTGATGTCGCGGGATTCCACGGCGCCAGTCTATGGATTATTGGCTGCCCAAGTGACATCGTCACTGTGATCGATCGACCGTAGTTGGTCTGACTTAACCCTGAGAAGGACGCGAAATGATAATCGAAATTTTGGTTGCAGTCTTACTCGACTTGATGATAGCTAAATAGCAGTGAATCCAGGACGTCATCTGCTTGTTCTTGAGGGGCAGGGGAACCAGGCAATTAAACTTTCAAGCTGGTGTAAGCACTCATGCTCTCTCACTCTGAATCAGTGAAAAACAACTGATTCACAGTGACTATTCACTCATGGTGTCAGTTATAACCCTGCCACTGACAATCAGTGAATTGAGCTGAACAAATCAGTGAAAATCGGGTCCACTTTTTTAATCAGTGAAACTTCACTGTTTGAATCAATGAAATGTGTGACACAAATTGAACGTGAAGACGGAACGATCAGTGAGCGATGGTGGCGCGGCACTTTTACCACTGACTATCAGTAAAATGCAGGCGGTCATTATGAAAAGGTCAGCATATTCGCTGATTGTCAGCGAAACTACCCATTCGACTGAAGATATCAGTGACTTCGGCCCTCACTGATTGAATCAGTGACAATTTCACTGATTCAGAGAGTACTTCGTTCAATATACGACTGGCTGATTTTATCTCACAGCCAGCATTGTCGCTGACCCTGCAGTGACTCAGACGGGGAGACACTCAGGTTCGAGCCCTGACAGTGGCGGATTTTCGTCACTAGCACTGCAATTCGATCTAGTACTGCATAGCTAGATCGAATTCCGAAACTGTCCGGAGAAGAATTCTAGCGGCTGGCTGCTCTGGTCAGCAGTTTTACGATTTTTTAGAAATACAGGCGAATGATGGAGTAGTACCCTAGCAAACGGGCAACGGACCGCGCGCGATCTGTCCTTACGCTTCCTTGTTTTATGGTCTCCCCTTACACACACTTTCACTTATGTGCACTACACTACCACACATATCGGGAAATCGGTCGGGAGTTTCGTGTTTGCCCCGACTGGGAAGGTGCTCCGTTGGGAGAGTTACCTGGAGGGAGAAAATTGCCCGCACGCCGTCGTGTAGGCCGGCGCCTAATGCCGCCGTTCAGCGGGGGCGGAATCACAGACACTTCCCGGTAAAAAAAAATACTACGCTCATGGGACTAATGACCAGAGGTGCTGACGTGCTCGGAAACATCAGACAATCAATCATTGTGCAATATGCTTTAATTAGAAATTTTATTATACGTATTTTTGTACGCGGAAGTTCACTGGAACAAACTCAAGAAGTGTGACTCCAGCGACGGACGATTTGTATCCTGAACAAACTAAAATGTATATATGCACGATATCTATTGAAGCTTTATAAAACTTCTCTCTCTGTCTTGCACTAAAGTTCATATACTTTTTTCTTTCAACACAGGATTTATTATCGTTAACTACTCCTTCCGATCTCCACATATTTTCATCGATAAATATTACACTGGCGAAAGAAAACAAATACTTGACTGCTGAAGAGTAAAAACATATGGGTTAGTATGCATAGCTACTCTGCGTGAAGAATAATTTGCTGCATTCACTCAATAAATTAATAATATAATTTTTGTATACATTCTTTGAAATTACATTTTTTGTCTTTATTAAAATGTTAAAATTAATTTTTTCTCAGAATTGTAAGACATATTATCTGAGTGAATAAAATACTCGACATTAAATTCTAGAGGCCACGCCATCCACTTTTTAAACGCTGTCAACGAAGAATAAAGAGCAAATAATGGTGCAATCTTTTTATTAGGGAAAGTAAAAGCGCTAAGGAAAGTAGTAAATAATCAATTGGATCCAGAAAATACAAAACGATGTTCACAAAAAGAAAACATGCATAAGCAAAAACATAACATTTGAAAGTACATAAATATATCAAACGTATTTGAAATTGACGGAGAAACTCTTAGACAGGTTTTCCACTATTAAAAAGCATTGAACCTGATAATTTACTCCACAATTAAGTTTCATAATTATCTTTCAATAAAGTTGGTAAACTTTTAATATCAACATTTGGTTCCAAGTGTAAAATTCTGTAATTATCCTCTTTTTAATGTATTTTATCAAAAAGGAAAATATTTTTAATAAATCAAGAAAATGTTAAGAATGAATTCACAGACGATCGGTATGCAATACGATACATCAATCTTAGGTCCATTTTCCCAAAGTTTTGGTTTCTCAAAAATAAAGGCGCTTTTGAATAACTACGGAATAGACGGACACAAGTTCCGAGCTCAAACAATACTTAGCCCAAATCTTTTACTTCATTATTACTGCAATTCGATATTCATTTTTGTCATTTCTATGATTTCACATGAACATTTATGGAACTTTTTTAAATTCAAACTTAATTTCCTTTGGATATTTATGAGCTAAAATAACATGCAAATGGGTTAATTTTTTAAAACATTTTGATGAAATCTTTAATTAACAAATATGTAGATGGATTATATTATCAGCTCAGGCGAGAAACTTTAGAGGGTTATGGTCCAGATCAGAAATCTAATCAAGTTGTCAGATATAGAAAGGAACTCAGGGTTAAATGAAAACGACTCCGTTCGATCCACAGTAACTCTGGGCGATACGGATGTAGTTTTGTCCCTAAATATAGATGATATTTTCTTCCCTTTCTAATTTCAGAAGATTTATCAGTTTATTTGCTCTCCATAACAGCTCCATAAGCTTTTCATTTCATTTCTTGACATTATAATTGAGCACTTTTCTTTCAAATTTTTGACTTGTCTGTTTTATTTGTTCATAGGTAATTACATAACTTTCTACATTGGTTTTCATGGAATAAACTTAATAAACAGAGAATATTACAAACAAATCCCATTTCTCAATGACGTGCTCAATGAACTAGAACATCCTGTAGTAGCTGCAGCGGTGGCGTAAGTATTTTACTTTCTCGCACAAAACGTAGTGTAGGGAAAGTATTATTCGTATTGCATCAAAAAAACGGTAAATTTTCCACAAAAAAACTCACTCATATCGAACATGTGGATAAATTTTCTTCACATACTTAGTAAAATACTTCCTCTACCATGTTGTGTAGTCAGAATTCACGTTTTGTGGGTCCTTGATATCGAAAATTCGTTGACGGCAAAACGTCTTTCTGCCCGTCTGTGTATGGTCAACTCTAGCATCTAAATCATTCAGATATCTTGGACCTCAATTTGGCCAAACTCGAGGCCCTTTGAATTTGAAACGGATAATTTGATTTTGGTGGTCCTTTATCTAAAGCCTGAACATTTTCAAAAGATTGTGGAAAATGTCACCAAATTCTTTTATTAACTCCTTAGATGGGGCAAAGAACGCTTGATGTGTTTAATGTGCAGTTCTCTTTGTCGTTTCTGAATTTACAAAAATTGCCGAAGTTACGAGAAAGTATGAACTGTTGCAATTCCTCTTATTTCAAGATGGTGTCAAGAAGTGAATTGAGATGACGTGATTCACTCTCCAAGGTACGTAGTGAATTAATATTACGAAAAAAATGTTTAGGTAACAAATACTTTACATAATAGTGAGCCGGCTGATTGATGTTGATGGATTTTTAAATGGACGAAAATTCTATATGTCATGTCCTGGGTGTTGAATGTACAAGAACCCTTGCTGATACCCTGTAAAAAATCTTTCAAGTCCTCACTTAATTAGAGACAATATTAACTCAGTCAAGGAACGATACAAGGAATAGATGTGACTGTTGTGACGGTCCCTAAAATCGAACTGGAGAGTAAAGTAAAAAATCAAAAATAAGCCACAGTTGGTAGCTTTGGGCACTCCTGTAGGCCTAAATTTGACTAATATTACAGCCTTTGTCAAAGCTGGGCAGATTCCAGAGCACGAGCATTAAGCTAAAACATTAATAACTTACACGTACGTCGATTGCTCCACCATGATAGAAAGTTGTAAAGCTATTTCGTTTGGCGTAAGTATCTATTTTTCGAGGTTTTCACATGGCACTTTTTGATGAACTGTCCGAATTTCTTATTTTCTCGTATGTTCTAATGTTTAATTATAATTTTAGGAAAAGTTTTGTGAATGGCGCTTGCAGTTTTAAACATTGTGACGATTGACTTTAAGAAATTTTCTTCCAGTACTAAGCTGTATTAAAAAAGAAAAAAATCTAAAGGAAGTTCGTATGTCTGTTATTTCGAGATATCTACCATAAAAATTAAGTTGTTTTTTAAATCAATATATTTTCTTAATATCATTCTCTTTAATAATTATTTCTTAATGCCTCCTATAAAGTATATATTACTTTTAATTACCATAGCATTTTTATCATAGCAATAATTTCTTTAGGTCTTCCTTTTTACCATTGTCTCTACTTGGAGTTGAACCTTTTGCATATTTTTTTGAGCGAGGCAATTACACGAGTCTTGAAGTATTTTTGGGCGTCGAATAACATGTAAATGGGCCTAATGTTTTTCTGACTTCTAAAAGGTTGGTTGTGAGACTATACTAACTAGTAGTGCTACAGTGGCACATGCTTTCTCTTATTATTTTTTATCAGTTACGTAATATTATAACATTACCTACATCAGTCCTATTTATACTTCCGCCATTATTTGAAAAATCCGATAAAAATATATCTCAGAAATTTTGCGAAACCTTAAAGTATTTTGAAAATAGTGGAGTTACAGCTTTCTCGTATTATTTGAATACGTATTATTGTGTAATACTAGTTAATGGCGCAAATGTGTTTTCATCCCGCAAAAGTATTTGCCCGAGCTGGGATTTCAACCTTCTCTCATACGCTCCGCGATCAGTGTTCTTGCCAGTTTCAACAACAGTGCTGATTAGAGGTACCAACTCGCGAGGCATAAAAAAATCGGGCTTTTGCAATTTTCGAAATTTCAGCTGTTTCCTGGAATTGGTCACAATAATATAGCATAAGTTTTATGTTTAATGTAGATTTATTTATAGTCGCATCAACATCTTGGTTATTAGCGACTATCCAAGTATTGTTTTACATTAGGTGTGATTACACAGTTTTTGGCAAATATTGTATTATAGTTTAACTTTACAATATACTTTAACTGATCTTAATCATACTTTGGAGGAAACTTTATATAAGAAAATAGGATTAAATTTCATTATATATGTTGATAGATTTACAAAATTGGATTATTTTATCTTGATCTTCTGATGAATGCAGGATGGCTTCGTATTTGAATCCAAATGACTGCCTCTGGTAGTTGTATCTGGGGCATATTTTAAAGATGTGATCTAGGTCAAGTCTGGTATTGCAAAGTTCACATGTCGGGGGAAATGATTTTTGCAATAGATATAGGTGGCTTAAGTTGGAATGTCCACATCTTATTCTTGAAAGGACTGTTTGGTCCCTGCGGCCAAATTTTTATTGTAGTTGGTGAGAAAAATGCGCTCGTTGACTGATGGATGTTGCTAGATTTATATCTGCGCCAAAAGCTGTTCCAGTGAAGGTTTAATTTGTGATTAATGTTTTCCCAGAAATCTTCAAATTTAATTGTTTCTGTTGGATAGATCTGGTTAATGTTCGTCGCAGCAATTTTGGCTTCTAAATCAGCAATTTCGTTACCAAAAATTTCTTTATGAGCAGGTATCCAAGCGATTACGATTTCCCCCCCTGCTTTGGGTATATTGTAGTGAATTTCGTGAATGCAGTTGTTTATTTCCGATCTTGATTTGCGGTTTATTTCTTCAACTGTTGTGAGGGAGTCAGTAAATATGATATACTTTTGGTTCTCATGGGATTTTTTAATCTCTCTTAAGGAGAGTAATATGGAATATAATTTTGCAGTTTTTATTGAAGTTACTGGATGGAGAGTCTGTTTTAATTTGAAATCTTGCGAATAAATGGCAGATCCGACTCCATTTTCATTTTTTGCCCCAACGGTGTACACATGGTTATAGTTTTTGTATTTATTACAGAGTTCAATGAATTTTCTGTTCCATTCTTCTGTTGTTAATTTTCCTTTTTTATATTCTCTGAGAGTTAAATCAGTATCAATAGTATGAAGAATCCAGGGTGGAATAATACTGATTCTCTTTGTTTTCATTTCGGGAATTTCAAAATCAATTTCTTCGAGAATAACTTTAATCCTTTTGTGCATAGGTGCATACCGTGGGTTTACATCATTTGAACTCTGAGATTTCGGGAACACATCAGTATAAATGATTGGATTTTTTGATGTTGCCGATTTGAGTGCATACTTAAGTGATAGAGATTTCCTTCGTTGGGTTAGTGAAACTTTTTGAGCCTCAATTAAAATGCTGCCAATTGGTGTCGTGTGGAAACATCCAGTAGCTATTCTCAGAGCTTGGTTGTGGATTGAGTCCAATTTCTTGAGATGTTTTGCAACAGATGTGTTGTACAATATGCATCCATAATCAAGTTTTGGGCGAATGATTGTTCTGTACGTTCGGAGAAGCACATCCATATCAGCTCCTCATGTTTTGTATGAAAGAGATTTCAAGATGTTCATTCTTCTCTTGCATTCGTTTGTTATGTAATTGATGTGTGTTTTCCATGTTAATTTGAAATCAAAATACAGTCCTAGTATCTTGGTGTTCCTAACAAATACTAGTGGTTTACCCCCTAATGTCAGAGGTGGGCAGTTTATCTTTATGTTTTGAGAAGACGATACATTCCGTTTTTTGGGCGGAGAACTTGAAGCCAGTTTCTTGGGACCATTCATGTAGGTTGTTTAGTGCATTTTGGATCATGTCTTTGGTAGAAATGATGTTTTTTCCTTTACATAGAATAGTTATATCATCAGCAAACTTTCTTGCAATTACTGGTGGTGTAATATTTTTATCAGCATCATTTATAGCTAGTAGGAATAGAGAGACACTCAGCACAGATCCTTGGGGCACGCCGTTTTCAATTATTGTCTCTTCAGAGAGTTTACCGTTGACCCTAGTTCTAATATTGCGGTTCTGAAGTAAATTTTTGATGAATTCAAACATGTTTTTGCCTACTCCTATGTCTTAAGTAAACTTAGGTCTTAAGTAATCTTAAGTAAACTATGGCATAAGTAAACTTTGCTTTATTCAAGCAAAAAATTAGAGAAAATAACTCGGTCCATTTCTTACAATAAACATTTTTAGGTATTTTTTAAATTGTCTATTTCACTCAAATTTACGCGACAACTATTCATATTGCCAAAAATAAACATATTTAAATATTTTCAAGAACAGATTTTATTGAGAAAAATATCAATTTTCGACTATGCAGTAAGATCCCCCCAGAAATGGATTTTGATATCGTGTGAAAACACTATGTTTGAAAGTCAGAAAAATATTTTTTTCACTGCCAGGGACCCACAAAGAATGTTTTATGTTGTGACTTAATATGGCACATAATATTATGACATTTATGTTTACAATGACCGTGACTATAGTGACCGTGTCTAATGTTACGGACGATTCGGTCTTGTTTTCGTCCGATTGCATTTTGGTTGTTTCAGACATGTCAGAGGATCACTGTGAAATGATAAAATGCTCTTTTTCTTATATCAAACGACACCACTCCCCACCCTCCATTGTACTACTTGACACACCGTGTCATATCAAACCTTCCTACTGACTTCTACGGTAGTTTTTAAAGCTTTAAACTGTCAGCTGTGAAAATCAACCTTCGGGACGGTTTTTATGATTAACTCCCTTTCCCCAGTACACTTGTTTTTCACAAGTATCTCGAAATGAAGTACTATCAGATACCCTAGTAAATATAATGAAAGCTTAGATTCAGTAGTGGATATTAATAAACTACGTCCGCGCGGCTACCGTAACATTGCAGCTATGTCTCAACGTCACATAGAAGTACAATGTCATGTATTGCGTAACAAGTAGTGGTTGACAAAATCATCTTTCCTTTTACCCTAAAGATAAATATTGTTTCTTCTTCCATCTTGCCACGCTTCTTGAAGCAATTTGCTCCAATCAAATTGAATAATGGTTTGACACAATCTTCACTATTGCAGATATTTTACATACATTTTCGTGTAGCAAACTATTAACAATGTAATACTGACTGCGCGTTTTCTTTGTAGGTTCTTCATGTCTCATATCGACATGCCTCTTCTTGCCCATCATTTTATGCAGCAAGTTCCCAGCAAGTGTCGCTAGCGGAAAATATTAATAGCTTTCAAAGAAACACTAACTGATGTACCCGTCGTTGACGGGAGTAGATTATTTTCTATACAAAATAGCCAATATATTCATTTTAAAAATTTTACACATTTGGAATCACTTCTAAACACTAGCAACAACACCTAGAATACAAGCACACTAACCTACATGGATCCAACCCAGAGAGACAGGGCCTGGTTCCAACAATATATGACTTGATTGAAAACTAATTTAAAATTTCCATTGATAAGGAACTCATTAATTAAAAATCCAATGAAGGTGTCATTTCTCATTCTCATTTAAAGTGTAAATTTGTTTAACGACAATGAAAATATTTTGATCATATAACTCGATGCAAATAGTGGGCACTCCTTAAATTACTAAACATGTGAAATATAGTGCGCCAAGAAAGTCTCTCCCCAGTGGCACCTTGCTAGTGAGAGAGCTTCCAATAGAAAGTATGTCGGTAGCACGAGCTGCTGAAAGAAAACGTAAGTTGCGTACTCACCACAATCATAATAAATGCTGGAAGTATCTCTTTCATTGTTTCTCAGCGATATGGTTACTACCAACATAATTTTTTCATAGGAGGCCCTGACTCGGCTCGGTGCAGAGAGACTTTCCTGGTCCATTGTATTAAGTAACTGAAACTGTTTTCTGAAAATAAGTTTGAATATACAACATATTCTCTACAGTCTGCCTTTAAAATACGGTTTTGTGGCGTCGTTTAATCACTCAGACACAGACACGAAGGATTCGTAACAAAAACAAAATTTATTAGACTAAGAAATATATATATATATACAAGGTTGCACAATTCATTCACTTTATACGTGCTTTACGGAACCCTCCTAAAAACAGCTTATCTTAGCCGCTACCTGCGACTGCTTTGCGAGTCCCCCACCCGCCCTTGCTTGACCGCAAGAACAGCGACCGCTTGAAAGCGTCGCTAGAGATGAGACTGTCGTCTCCCCGGACGAATCCGGCCGCTCACCCCCGGAGCGAAGTGCGTGAGCACTTAAGGAAGATACCACTTGGCGCCGTGCCACAAATGTATCCTGCTGATTATGCCCTTACTTTACCTTAAATAGATTCGGTCACATGACCGATGTGTCATGTGACTACTCCCACTCCGTCTAAGTGACGTGGGTGACCCACGTGACCTCCCCCCCTCAGAGCTTTGTAGGCGCCAACCGCCACGATGACGTCTGCAACCTGCCACTGACGTGTCTTACCGCCCCCTGGCTTCAGCACCCTTCTGCATCCTGGCTTAGCCTAAACCCATCTTAGACACTCCCCCTTCCTGCTCAGCTTACAGGTCTGTCTATTTGTGGCTTCCATAGACAAAGGCACATCCTGTCTTTTATGTCTGCAAGCGTCACTATGCCACAGTTTACATAATGAAATATTATACTTCGTGATACTACTTTCTAAACATTTATGCACATTTCTGCAGAACGAAGTTCATGAAGCCACTAGAAAAGCAAATCTATTATCTTAATACTTTTTATCGTAATAACATTATCTGCTGTAATCCAAAAAGAAAATAACAAATCACTTTAATATAACGATCTTTTTCACTTTTGAGTCAACTTTTTTCTTGTTGTTGAAATCTTTTCTCACTTTCCAGATTATGAACTTACCATTGCTTATGAACAAGGATATTTATATTGTACAAGGATAAGTATGGTCCTTCCTAAAGTAGTCACAAACATTTGAATATCTTAATTCTTTTTCACTCACTTATTTTACAGTTTTCCATCTTGTTCTAAGGCATTTTGAAGAATACGACTTTACAAATTCGAAAAGCATTACATACCCATTCTAAAAGCCTGATTAGGTAGATGCTCGATTACCGCACATTACACTGATCCACACACGCACAGGTCGTCACGTGTGTTGCTGATCACTGGTTGCGGCGCATATTTGCAGAAACTACCCTGCGCATCTCGCGGCAGTCCGGGATGGAAGGGCATTATTCCATGAGCTTCCACTAATTCCCTGAGACATTCGGGGCATTCTTTCATGATGAACGGCTCTCTTGGAGTAAAAGCGCTGCTGGACACGTTACATTCATCTCGCACGGCGGTAGACGAACAACTGATTTCAAGTTTCTCTCGTGCTAACAGAGACACTTGCAAAGCTATCTGTTGATGTAAACACATCCTACTTTCAAGATATAAATGAAATTTTGCGATCCGATAACTTTTCTTTGAGAGAAAAATAGTTGCCATAACTTCGACCCCAACCCTTGTATAATTTTTGGATGACTTAAGTATTATTAAACTAGTGGTGCTACAGAATGGCACATACTTTCCCGTATTAGTTCTCTATTTCCTTCAGTCTTGGCTAGCTTTTCGGAATTGCCACATACTCGTGCCAGCTGCCATCTATCGCCGCACAAAGTACATTTTTTTTGACATTTTCTTAATTTTTCGGTTTCCTAATGCTAAAACGGAAATGTTAATTTTAAAAAATTAAAGAATAGTAAAACCTCGTCCTAAATGGCAATTTTCTTTGAAAAATTTGGAGTTGTTTTTAAAAAAATGGCGTTTAAGCGCTACTAAAAATGCGAAATTTCAGACTCTTTTTCACAGAAAGATTTTGAGTTTTCGAAAAACTTCATTTGAAGTCATTTGAAGCACGTACACTCACAAATACAATAGTGTTTACAAAATGCTAGGAAAGAGTGCAATTAGCACTCTTAGCATTAAATTAGCAAATTAAAATATTAGCAAATTAGCACATTAGCAAATTAGCAATCTTAGCATTAAATTAGCAAGTAGCACAATTAGAATTAAAGAGTGCAATTAGCACTATCCGTTTCAAAAGTTTAAAGAAACTAGTGGTGCTACATTAGCACATACTTACCCGTATTATTTGCTAACAGCTACGTAGGATTGAAAAAATGCACTTCCTCGCCTACTAGCATCTTAGCTATTATTTGAAAACGTCCAATTCAACCAACAAGCAAACAACTCACTGTTTTCATCGCAATGTTGTCAAAACTATGTGAATTCTACAAATGCATAAAAATATAATACAAAAGTTTTGTAAACTTGTATTCGAAAAAGAAGCCTGATACCATACATACAGCTATATCAAGTCACAACAATGACATGTAACTCACAGAAATTCGCGACATCGGAACGGAATTCAATTGTTGCATTCCCTGCATTGTCGATACTCCCTTGAAGAGCTAGCAATTATTACTTTCTTGCCTTACGAATACTTCGTAAGAAGAGAAATTTATGTAATCGTGCGCCGGAAAACGGGGAATTTTCGCCAGAAAAACTTTTACAGGTGGGGCCTGGTAACGAAAAAGTAGATAAAACCTGTTGCTAAATTTACAAAAAAATCCTCTATCTCGTGATGTAGTCAAAATCCATGTTTTGTTGCTTCTTGATACTGCAAAATCGATTGACGGCAAAACGTCCATCTGTCCGTCTGGGGTCAACGCTAGCGGCTAAACCGTTCAGCCGATTTTCTTCAAAATTGATATTCCCCAATCGTTTTTACTGATGTCAAGACACCTGGAATTTGAAACCATATTTTAATTTTTGTGGGTACTTTACATGAAGCCCTTCAGAGCTTTTCAAAGTTAAAAGAAAATGGCTACAAATTTTTTGATTAAATTTTGTTGTTGAATAGTGCGAAGGATGTTTAAGGGAATGATGTAGGTATCATTTTCGTTGATATCCCCAATTTTTCGAAAATTGCAAAAAACTATTTAAAAACTGGAAAATTGAAGATAGAGATTTTTGCCTCGGACAAAGTCGGTTGTTCAAAATTAGCACTTTAAATAAGGTCAAGTACCATTTTTGGAGTAGTTTTTGCGTGAATTGCGCTTCAAATTTACAACAAAAAATGTTTCTCAAAAACCGCTCCAAATTTTTTCTTTAAATTTTCTTCACTTATGTAATGAGGGACGATAAAAAATATAGTATTTGTCCTACTTCTGAGAAATACATGTTTTTTTAAAAGTTGCAAAAAATATTTTTAAAACTACAAAATTAGATCTTTAAAAAAGGTTGTGTAGAATTTTCTGAAAAAATGAGTCGTTTTTGCGTAATCTTCGCTTCAAATTTACAAAACAAAATCTCAAAACCGCTCCAAATTTTTTCTTTAAATTTTCTCTACGTGTGTATTAGGGGATGGTAAATAAATAAACTAGTAGTGCTATAGAATCGCACAGACTTTCTCGCAGTAGTTATTTTTCTAATGTCGTTCGACGAATATAGAATTTGGAATAAGCCCTTCACCGCTGCCTTTCTTTGTCCCCGAAAAGACGTTTTTCGCATGTTGACAATTACCGGCTTCCTAATGATAGAGCTCATACAATTATGTTTTGACTAATATACAAGTGCTCAGTCCGCATCTCACTCCAATGACGAAGGTGGTTAAAGCGTGCTGGGGCTGAGCGCTTCACTTCGGAAGAAATTCCAGATAGGGATTTTAATTTGATGAATGTGTTGTTGCAGAAAAAAACATTGAAGAGCGTGGAAACTTTATTGAAAATCATTTGAAGTACTTCTACTCACGAATAAGATCAATGCAGATAAATATACTGGACTTGTCTGTGTTTTCCCAAGTTGCATCTTTTAAATAATTTTTCAACTTTGTTAGTCGATTTCTGAAACGTATGTCATGTCAAATCAATTATTGTATCTTTGTATCGTATCAATTATTTGTATTGTATCAATTATTGTGTCTTGTATATTTCTGTATGAACCAATTTAAGTAAAATTATGAGTATTTCAAAGTTAAATTGAAATACAATATAACCAGAACGCATGCGATCAACTTATATATCCCTAACGGTTCCAAAATTGTTATCACTTTTTCGCCTTAAGCATACTTCGTAAGAAGAGAAAGTTATGTAATCGTGCGCCGGAAAACAGGGAATTTTCGCCAGAAAAACTCTTAAAGGTGAGGTCTGGTAACGAAAAAGTGGATAAAACCTGTTGTTAAATTTAGAAAAACTAATGGTGCTATGGAATAGCAGAGACTTTCTCGCATAAATTAGTTTTCTAATATCTAAATTGAACTAGCTTTTCTGTTATGAATGATGATCTTCCCAGATACCTTCTTTGAGCGCTCAAAGGACATTTTTTTTACATTCTTCAGATTTTTTGGCTTCCTAATGCGAGAAATGAAACCACCATATACTTATTACTATTATATAAGGGTAAATGTCATGCATGGCCATAGTGGTCGCAATCGTTAATCAGCAAGTATTGGTACAGCTCTTCCGAGAGAAGATTCGCCGATTCGAGTCTTGGTCGGGGAATATTATTTGTCCCAATTCTCTTTTGTCACAGGAAATAATTGAGAATTCTAGGAACATTATTGAAAACCATGTGAAGCCATTCGAATCACAAATATTGATAATTACGATAAATGAACTGAGAGAGTCTGTATAAATTTTTTCGAATTGTTAACTTCTAACAATTTTTCACGTCTCTTCTGGGATTTGTAAAGCGTGTGTACCATCGTTTCAATTGTTTCTTTATTATCCATTTACTATTTTATAGCTCGGTTTGAGTCATTTTACGGCTCTGTTCGGCCCATATGGTGCTAGTGTGGCGTAGTTGTATAAGTGCCGATTAGATAACTTTGAGGATTGGATTTTGGGTCTCGGAACGGAAAAAGTTTGCTGGGAGAAAACAGCTTTGCTGGTTTATGAAGTAGTGGAATAGCATTTAGGACCATACAGAAACAGTGCGAGAAAGTATGTGCATTGGGAGCACCACTAGTTATTTCAAATATTTGAAAATAAATAATTTCTTTAAAAATGAATTTGTAAATGTATAACAAAAGGTCGAATGTAAAAACGAACAAAGAATAATATACAAAATTGCAAATTTCTAATTTACAACGCATCCCGCTGTCTGAAGCGCAGTAAATTTACAGCGGGCTATTATGTTTGTCACGAAATTATAGAAAAACTACTCGTATTAATTAAAAAAATTAAGCATGACCTTATTTGAAGATGTATTTTTGATAAATATATTTCATTCCAGCTGCCATCTATCGCCACCCAAAGTACATTTTTGACATTTTCTTAATTTTTCGGTTTTTTAATTGTAGAACGGAAATAATAATTGTAGAATAAAAAAACACAAAACCTTGTCCTAAATACCTATTTTCTTTTAAACATTTGAAGCCGTTTTTAAGAAAATGGTGCTTAAGCGCTACTAAAAATGCGAAATTTAAAGTTCTTTTCCGCAGACAATTTTTGAGTTTGCAAAAAACGTCATTTGAAGTCATTTGAAGCACTTACATTCACACATATAGTAATGTTTACAAATTGCTGGTAATGTGCATATTAAAGATTTGAGAATCTTTTTAAAAAAAATTAGATTTATGTAATTTTTGAAAATACAAAAAATACCTAAAATTGAACTAGACGTCATATACAAGAGTGCAATTAGCGCTACCCGTAAAATTTGGAGTTATTTACGAGAAAGTGGAATTTGAGACTTTCTGAAAATGCGAAATTTTGGGCTAGTTTTCACAGAAAATGGTTGGTTCTCGAGAAACTTTACTTGACATTAGTTAAATCACATGAACTCATTAATATAATAATGTCAACAAATCGCCGCTAATGTAAATATTAACCACGTGAGAGGCAAGTCAAAAATTACATATTTGCAATTTTTGAAAAAACAAAAGTATAGAGCAATATGGCGCTTATGTACTCTTATAGAGTACATTTATCACTATCCCTACCAAAAGTTTAAAGAAAAAATTTGGAGCTTTTTTTCAGAAAATGTTTTTGTAATTTTTTAAATTTGCACATATGGCACCCAATATTGCGCGAAAACTACTAATATTTTCAAAAAATCTACATGACCTTAAACAAAGAACTCACTGCGAAGAACAAACTTTATTTGAAGGAAAAATTTCTATCTGCAATATTGTAGTTGGGAGACGTCGAATACTATTCAAACTTCCGCAATTTTTGAAAATGCAGAGTTATCCGTGAAAATCGGACTGAAGCACCCTTAATAAGAGTATTTTACTCTATTCTTACAAGAAGTTTAAAGAAAAAAATTGGAGCGGTTTTTGAGAAAATTTTGAAAATGTCCTTCATGTAAAGTACCCCCAAAATTTTTAAAAAAATCGGTTTCAAATTCAAGGGGCCACGAGAGATCATCCAGATTGATCGGGGAATATCAGTTTTGGAGAAAATTGTCTGAGCGGTTTAGTCGCGTTGTTGACAGATAGGCAGACGTTTCATTTTCATTTGATTTTTCGGTATCGAGGCCCCACAAAACAGGGATTCTGGCTGCACCGCGTGCTAGGGGATTTTTACTTCCCCGTATACGTACGTATATACGGAGAAATATGCTTAGTATAGGGAAAGTTATGTAATGCTGCGGAATATCGATTTCGAGATTTTAACGGAAATACATTTTGGGGTCCCCAGATACCGAAAAAGTGTTTTTTTTAAACGTCCGTCCATCTGTCTGTCCGTCAGTCTGTGAACAACACTAGCGCTTAAACCATACGTGCGATTTCTTCCAAAATGAATATTCCCTGGTCAATCTGCGTCCACTTGTGGCGCCGCGACTTCAGAAAATTTATTCAAAATTTGGGGGTACTTTACATGAAGGATCCGGGCATTTTCAAATTTTTCTCAAAAACAACTCCAATTTTTTCTTTCAATTTTTTGTAAGAATAGAGTAACATACACTTAAGGTGGCATAAGTCTCATTTTCACGGTTAATTCTGAATTTTCGAAAATTTCAAAAGTTAGAATTTTTTTCGGCGTCTTCCTACACGTACAAAATTGAAGATAGAGATTTTTCCTTCAAATAAAATTTGTTCTCCAAAGTATGTTCTATCAGTGAGGTCATGCACATTTGTTTGAAAATTATAGTCGTTTTCACGCAATATAGCTTGCAATTTTTTAAAAAAATTACCAAAACACGATTTTCTCAAAAACGCCTCCAAATTTTCATTAATCATTTGGTAGGGATAATGCTAAATGTACTCTATGAAATGACATAATTGCCATATCTCTATTCTTTTCTCTTTTTTTTTGCAAAATTTACAAAAATGTACTTTTTTTGACTTGTTCACTCTCTACATCTACGTATGAATTTTCATAAAGAATGGGCGATTGGCACAATGCATAGGTCAGAAAATCATAAATATTGGGGATAATGGTTCTTTTTAGCCATTTTTACTTTCCCGTATACTTACGTATATACGGAGTAATATACTTGTACGTAGTTTAGGGAAAGCTATGTAATGCTGCGGAAAATAGATTTCGAGATTTTAACGGAAGTACACTATTTGGGGTCCCCTGATAAAGAAAAAGTGTTGTTTTTTTTTCAAAACGTCTGTCCGTCCGTCCGTCTGTCCGTCCGTCTGTCCGTCCATCTGTCCGTCCATCTGTCCGTCCATCTGTCCGTCCGTCTGTCTGTCCATCCGTCTGTCTGTCCGTCCGTCCATCTGTCCGTCCGTCCGTCTGTCCATCCGTCTGTCTGTCCGTCCGTCCGTCAGTCTGTGAGCAACTCTAGCGCTTAAAGCATACGTGAGATTTCTTCCAAAATGGATATTCCCCGGTCAATTTGTGTCCACTCAAGGCGCAGCGATTTTGAAAAACTTTCTTCAAAATTCGGGGGTACTTTACATGAAGCCCCCCGGACATTTTCAAAATCTTTCTCAAAAACGGCTCCAAATTTTTTCTTTAAATTTCTTGTAATGATAAAGCAAAATACACTTATAATGATGGCATAGGTCTCATTTTCACGGTTAACTTTGAATTTTCGAAAACTGCAAAAGTTAGAAATGTTTTCGACGTCTTCCTAAAACTACAAAATTGAAGGTAGAGATTTTTCCTTCAAATAAAATGTGTTGTAAAAAGTGAGATTTTTCATTAAGGTCATATACATTTTTTTGAAAATTTTATTATTTTTTGCGCAATATTACACGCAATATTTGAAATGTTAAAAATTACAAAAATCAAATTTTCTCAAAAACGGCTCCAATTTTTTATTTTCCCGCATACTGTGGCGTCATATGAGACGCCCAATATTAAATTCAGGACGTGCATTCAGAGAACTGAATTGCACACAGGGACGAGAGGAAACGGCGGGCGCGTCGAGCTGACGCCTCGCAGAACAAAAGGGGTATTTTTGGAAGACGGGGAAATCCAGCAGGCAAGTCGGAGGTGAGACATTCCTAGGGTGGCGGTTGTGACGCGCGTTGTCATGGCGCCAGAGTTGAGAACCCCGAAAGGAAGCTGGGGTTAGAATTCAGCTGGCGGATGCGGCTATGTGACGTAGTTCCGTCAGACGAGCCCAGCGGGTATATAAGCAACGAGAGCAAGCGTCTCGTTCTCCAATTTCTCACAGGTCCGGTCGCGGCGAGTCGTGCGTGTGTGGGTGCGCGGCGGGTGTAGCTCGAGTAGGACGAGTAAGGGGCCGGCGCTCATGCGTCGTGAGAGTAAGTTAGCGGTCGTGGTGGCCGAAGTTTTTCCTTCTGGAACGGGACGGTCCGTCCGCCCATTTGTAAATATGTACATAATTATTCAGGTGTCGGAGTTCATTGAATAAATAAGTATTTGCAAACGTTCACATCTGTGGATTATTTTCTTTCTCTTGGCACAGGCCAAGACGCCACAATACTATACTTACGTACGTATAGGGCAGGGAAAATTACGTAATGCTGCGCGAAAAAACGGGGGATTTCCGGCAGAAAAAATTTTATTACAGGGCCCTGGTAAAGAAAAGTGGATAAAACTAGTTGCTAAATTGAGAAAAATATCTCCTAACACGTGGTGCAGCCAGAATCCCTATTTTGTAGGTCCTTGATATCGAAAAACCAATGGAAAGCAAAACGTCTGTCCGTCCCTCCATCTGTGAACAATGCCAGCGACTAAACCGTTCAGATGATTTTCTCCAAAATTGATATTCCGCCATCGATCTGGCCGATGTCGTGGCCCCTTGAATTTGAAACCGATATTTTAGTTTTGGGGGTTACTTTATATGAAACCCTTGGGACATTTTCAAAAAAAATGGCGCCAACAATTTTAATTAAATTTTGTTGTTGGATAGTCTCAAGAGAATGGCGCAGGTCTCATGTTGGTTGAAAACTGATTTTTCGAAAATTGAAAAATATGAAAATTTTTTCGGCGTCTTCCTACAACTATAATTGTAAAGATACGAGTTTTTCTTAATGAAATGTGTTCATAAAAACAGATCCTCAAATAAGGTCATGTCCGAGTTTTCAAAAATATGCATATATTTTGCGAAATTTTGTGTCAAACACAGGAAATATTTTTTTCTTTAAACAATGTTTTCTAAAAAACCACACATTTTTTTATTAAATTGGGACATTAGATAACACAAAGGAAGCTTAAGAGAATGGTGCAGGTCTCATGTTCGTTGAAATGCCTAATTTTGCGAAAATATAAAAAAAATGTTCGGCCTCTTTCTACAATTAAAATTGTGAAGTACAGTTTTTTTAATGATATTTTTTCATCAAAAACAGATCTTCAAATAAGGTCATGTTGAATTTTTCGAAAATGTGAGTATTTGTGGAGCAATTGGGCTTAAAAATTAATCGACCGCTCTGAAAATCTTTCGCATCCTGATGGTAATTTTAGAGGTGTTTTGAATAAGGTGCATGCTACGTATGTTAGAATGTGTATTTTATTTCATATTTCTTTGTTCGTTTCTTACATTGGAGCTTTTGTTATACGTTTACATAATATTTTTTATATATTATTTAAAACCTATTTGAAATACGTAAATATGAAATAAAGATTGCTAACTTCCAGTCACCCGCTCCCAAATTACGCAGTTGGATGCTACGTCAGTTAGTGATTGTTTATTATTTATTATTTCATTTTATTATTATTTATTATATTAATATTATATTTTTGTTATTTCATTTTGAATTGCGTTCTATAATTGTGTTAAATGTGAAAACGAATTGACGAGTGGTCATTGTCGGATGTTGTAACGCCGCACTGACAAGGAGATAATGACGATTGTGTTTTGTTCGCGGTAATATAAACTAATACTTTTGTATATTTGTAGAATATTACCATACCATAGTTTTTAATAAAAACTATTTTATGTTACTACTATATGTTCGTGAATACACTGTGTACCTTATTCAATGAATCCAATGCCAGAAATATATTTTTACTTTCTCGCGCTTTTTCATTGAAAGTTTTAAATAAAAAAATCTATTGCTTGAAACTGTTTAATTTTCGCACCAAATGTTCTACGATTTCAAATGAGTTTTACAAAAAATTATGAATAAGATATGTTAAAACAGAGAGAAATTGTGCTGTAAATAGTATTACATAAGCCAGTGTTGTCAAGGTCGATGCCACGAGCGGGATTCCGTGGCACGAGTGGCACGACGAAATCGCTCCTCCACGCAGTTCATTTCCCCGCCACCAGACACATCGCCATGCCTATTGTAAAACGTCGGAGTTACTAATACCCTTCCCGACGCTAGTTGCTCAGTGAAGCCGGTGGCAAGATACGGTGCCACGACGCGTGCCACAGCCACCAGTAGAAGATCTTGATACCACTGAAATAAGCATTGCTAATGGCAAGGAAGTACGTACTGTTTCAGCCCCACTAGTTTAAACTAGTGGTGCTACAGAATGGCACAGACTTTCCCGTATTAGTTTTCTTTTTTCTTGGGTCTTCACTAGCTATTCGGAATTGCCACATACTCTTTCTTGCCAGCTACCATCTATCATCGCCAAAAGTACATTTTTTTGTCATTTTCTTAATTTTGCGGTTTCCTATTGGTAGAACAGAAACATTAATTTTAGAATATTAAAGAACACAAAAACCTAGCCGTAAATGGCAATTTTCTTTTAAAAATTATGTGCCGTTTAAGAGAAAATGGCGTTTTAGCACTACTAAAAATCCGAAATTTGAAGCTCATTTTCGCAGAAAATTTGTGAGTTTTCAAAATACTTTATTTGAAGTTATTTGAAGCACTTACACTCACAAATATAATCATCTTTACAAATTGCGGATAATGTGCATATTAAAGATGTGAGAGATCTTTCAAAAAATTTACATTTATATAATTTTTGAAAAAAAAAACTCAAAATAAACTTTACGCTATACTAAAGAGTGTAATTAGCAATATCCGTTACAAAAGTTTCAAGAAAAAAATTGCAGCCATATACGAGAAAATGGCGTTTGAGCATTTTTGAAAATGCGAAATTTGAGCTACTTTTCACAGAAAACGGTAGTGTTTTCGAGAAACTTTACTTGACATTATTTAAAGCATATATACTCGTAAATACAATAATGTAAAAAAATCGCCGATAATGTAAATATTAACGACGTGAGAGACAAGTAAAAAAATTTACATTTTTGTAATTTTTGAAAAAAAACAACCGATAGACCAAAATGGCTTTTATGTCATTGATAGAGTACATTTACCACTATCCCTACCAAAAGTTTAAAGAAAAAATTTGGAGCCGTTTTTGAGAAAATCTTGTTTTTGTAATTTTTTAAAATTGCACATATTGCACGAAAACTACCAAAATTTTGAAAAACATGTACGTGGCCTTTATTAAAGAACTCAATATGCAGAACAAATTTTATTTGAAGAAAAAATCTCTATCTTCAATTTTGTAGTTGGAGAAAGACGCCGAAGAAAATTCAAACTTTCACAATTTTCGAAAATTCAGAGCTGTACGTGAAATTCGGACCTATGCCATGTTAAAAAGTGTATTTTCCTTTATTCATACAAGAAATTTAAAGAAAAAATTTCGAGCCGTTTTTGAGAAAAGTTTGAAAATCTCCCGGGGGGCTTCATATAAAGTACCCCCAAATTTTGAAGAATCTTTTTCAAAATCTCAAAGCTTTGACCAGAATCAGATCGACCGGGGAATATCCATTTTGGAAGAAATCGTACGTATGGTTTAGGCGCTAGCAGTGTTCACAGACGGACAGACGGACGGACAGACGGACGTTTTCCTTTCAATTGGGTTTTCGGTATCAAGGACCTATAAAACAGGGTTTCTGGCTACACCACGTGTTAGGGGATTTTTTTTTCTTAATTTAGCAAGTGGGTTTATCCACTTGTTCGTTTTCACGGCCCGGCAATTAATTTTTTTCCGCCGAAAATTGGCCATTTTTTCACGCCGCATTACATAACTTTCCCTATACTACGTATATCACTCCGTGTATACGTACGTATACGGGAAAGTAAAAAATGACTTGACCTCTTCAAAAGTTATGATTGTTTTATTTGCAATTTGCAACATGCAGAGTTTGCGAAAAATAGAATTTGCACCATTTTTACCGTTCTTTGATGCATACGAGAAGAAAATTTAAAGACAAAATTGGAGCCGTTTTTGTGAAAAAATTGTTTAAAAGAATTATTGAGGCTTTCTGTAAAGTTCCTCCCAAAATAATAGGATATTAAAATATCCTTTTCAAACTCAAATGCCCTCGAAGTCGTTTAAATTGATCGAGGTTTATGAATCTTAGAGAAAGTCGGCTGAACTCTTTTGATGCTACTTTTGACGCTAGACGCTAAAGGACGGACGGACAGACATACACGTTTTGCCGTCAATTGAGTTTTCGGTATCAAGGATCCACAAAACATGGATTCTCACTGTACAATTTTCTATATGCTATATTAAATAACATACACTTCCCACTTAAAGTCGTGGTAACTAAGTAATTACTAGGCATTTTAGAATTCCCTGAGTTCCTAGGCTTCCCCACAGGACCAAGACGTTCCTTTTCTGCATTTACTACCAGCAATGCTAAATTGCTCCATCATAGTTTACAAATTGTGTGTAGAGCTTAATAGAGCTTCTGAGAGCAATTAACGAGATAGTCAGTAGATCGCCTCGAGACGTAATCCCGGACTTGAGTGTTAGAAGCAGTAATTTACTACGTACTTGGGGATAGTATTTATCCCCTTTTTTGTTTCCAGGGCCCGGCAATGAGAGTTGTTCTGCCGAAAAGTCGCCGTTTTCCGGCGCAGGATTACAATACTCTCTCTTCTTACAAGGTTAGGGCGAGAAAGTAAAATTTGGAGCCAAGAAAAACTTATTTTAAAATTGCCTTTATTTCAAGCAAAATTACACACAACTACCCACATATTTAAACTATTGTAATGACCTTTAATTACCTAGTTTTAAAGAATAGATTTCATTCAGAAGAAAAATCGCTATCTTTAATATTGTTCTAGGGGAAATGACGCCCAAAATAATTTGAACTCTCGCTATTTTATAAAAATCAGGGATAAGAACGAAAATGATACCTGGGTCGTTATTTTAAGCCCCTTTTACACTATCTGAGGGCAAAGTTTAATCCAAAAAAATTGGAACCAATTTTTCGAAAAAATGGTAATCGTGCCCGGTGTACGATTCGCTGACCCATTCTCACCCTTATTTTTCTCCATATTCCCTAGGACCTCGGCTGATAATAAGGATGAGTCGTTCATGCTTGCAGCTCAACGATGAGTATTTGTAAATTCCCACGCAAAAATTAATTGCGCGTGCAAGGTACAATACTTAACATTATTAGGCTGATATAGAGCAAATTACTGACGCGGTTAAATTTGAATGAACGCAGTTGTAAACCGAGGTTTTTGCCAATTATTTTAACAATCCGTTATACGTGATTCGGTCCGTGTAACATTCAATACTTTCCGTAATAACACCACCTTATTAGAACAATCATAAATAAGAAATATCGATTCTTTGAATAGGAAAACTTACGTTAATCTTTTGATACAACTATTTTTTGTCGATTGTTCTTAACAGACGGCAGATTTAAATCCTTAACGGACGCCGGTCGATAAGATTGGCTTTTCCTTCCTCTGAATGCTTTAAGTGAATATAACAGGAAAATATTACGAAAATGAGTCAAAAAAATGTTCGACTTCTTTCCTAACGATTCTTTTGTATATTTTGTTACTAACTTTTCTCCATCTTCCAGGTGTTTGTTTTCGTTCTTCATATTATCGTGTTATGATTGCAACATGTTTCGAAACTCTGATCTTATTTGTTGATATATCAACCACATATATACTTTCTAATGTTTTTTATGAATGCAGCGATTATCCCATTATTTGCACTGCGCAATGCCATGCAGGTAACGCTTCAATGAACATGTGCTGTGATATTACTGATTTGTCTAATGCTTGAATTTAAATCACGGGCCATTGTGTGCCGCGTTGTGCAAAACTGGCCTTAACTCAATACAAACTGGAAAATGGGACTACTCGTGTTTTCACATTCTGCAGAATTCTATGATCTCTTATCACGATTAAGGACCAAATAATTTTCAAAACCATGAAAACATGAAATTTTAATTACTGTGTCTCTTAACAATGGATGGCAAAAGTAAAAAATCAATGTATTGTACTGTTATTTAAAAAATGTCAGAAAGAGATACAACCGGATCTACTCGAGGCCTTCCAAAACTACTAGCTTCAAACATGGCCATAAATATTAATGATGCGAGGGCATGTGACACTGAAGCGTAGAAATATTTGTTTTCCAACAAAAAATATTGTTTTAGAGAATAATGAATAGCCTAAATTTGCCGATACAAAGATTTCATTAAACGAAACGAATATTTCCTCTTATCAAAACATCCCCAAAACACTCAATGCCACTTGAGTTCATAATTCAACTTAATATATTATAAATTAGGATAGGGTTAGGGATATATTAGGATTTCCAGAGATTTAAAAAACGTGCTCAACGTGCACATCTCCCTCACAAGTCACAGTTTTCTATTTCACGTTAAATAAATAGAGACAAGGTAAATAAATCAATAGATTAATTAATAAAGTTCTGAAATTTTTGAACTATTTAATTTGTCGTTGAGTTATCATGGTATCGTAATCCCCCCATACTTTTCAGTCCTGATGCGTTTATTTTAATGATATTACTTAAACATAATACAAAAACCGACAGCACTGGTGCCATTTTTATTCAGAGAATTGTGATAATTGACATCCAATTAATTTAAACTTGTGGCGTCTCTAAAGAACGTTGACTTGCAGGATTCTTCGTGGAAAAGGATCATAAAGACAGCTTTAGCCATTGGGTCAATGGTTCACATCCTAGAAGTATGCAACTGCAATGTTTGTGACCGCAAAGTCAACAGTAATGGGGACTTACCGTATGTTTATGTAATGGACAGTTGAGATAATTAAATTCACAGTTAATATTGACAACACGAATTCTTCGACATCTCGAAACTTTCTTTCATATCTCTTCATTTCTAAATACGGAAATGTAATTAACTCAAGTAGTTGAGTATTTAGAAAAGGCAGGAGTGCAGGAGTAAAGTACCTTTCTTATCGACCCAAGTGAAGCTGTGCGACTTCGTGCCGCCGCGCCACCCCTCTTGCACAAAGTCACGGTCAAAGACGCACAAGAACGCTCGCGAGTAATTCCAGACTATCCGAGACCATAGGGCTTTGTGGATTAAAGTATTTTGTAGATTAAAGGATTAAAGTGCCTTTCATGAATGAAAGGCACTTTAATCCTTTCATCCGTGCACTTTAATTCATTCATTACGTGCACTTATTTTTGAACTAGAACAATACTATACACGTCGCAAAAGTGATTCGAAAAGTAAACGTTCGAGAGTTTGAAAATGGCACATGAAGACTGTTGACAGAAGAAGTTTGACACTCATTAAACATAGAGAATTGGTGAGAATTTGACATCCACTGTGAATAAAGCTTTCATTTAAAGATCTGTTTTAAACCTATGTACGGAAATTAAATTGAAGACGTCACATGCTTTTATTAATAATTACAGCCTTTCGACTGATTTGCTTCCAGTCTTAGTCAGTATATGAGTAAGGTGAGAATCTGGAGACATTGTAAAACGTTGTAAATTTATGCTGATGCAGATGATATTTTCCATTTATTATTTCATCTACGGATTCTGTCTACACCTCATGAACATGACCACAATTAAACTTGTGTACAGGTAATGCTGGTAGAGAAAGATTTTTATAAGTAAAGACCGCTTTGACAGCTGACTGTTTGGCTACTGCTGACAACATAACTGCATTTCCTGTCCATACCCTCAATTCGACAATGCGTTCTTTTACAGTTAGTTCATTCGCAAATGGTTTCATCACCCTTTCTTGCAATGTTCTCGCCCTATATAACGTTCATTTGTTCCCCGACCTGTCAAATTGGTCCCTTCTTAGAGTATCTTCTCCACAGACGATTTTGCCCAACGTTTCATTTCCTTAAAATTCACCCTGAAGCTGCTCCTTGCGTGCCCTAGACACTTGCCTGCCCGCGAGGGGGTGACTTGGGCCCCGCGCTGCCGCCGAAGCCTCCCGTCCATCGCTCGGCGGGAGCGGCGGCGGCGGCGGCGTCGTCCCGCGCGCCGCCCGAGCAGCCCGCCGCGCGCCGCCGCGCCTCTTTTTGCGCGCGCGAGCGGTTCCGCTCGGCGGCGGCGAGTGTTTCCCCGCGGCGCGCGGTATAAAGGCGGCTCCGCCCCCTCGCGCCGCGCATTTTCGCCGCGGACCGCGCCGGGAACAGCACCGAGAACACCACCCACCGCCCGTTTTTTGTCGCCGCCGAGAAGCCCCCGCCCGCCGACCCCCACGCACCCCGAAGCCTCGGCGCATCGCGCGTGCACTGTGAGATCACCTGCGTCGACCATGATGCTCCTGCGGACGGCGCTCCGGAAGGTGAGTCCCTGCGGGGTGCCACGCGCAGCAGTCGTCAGCTGTTTTGTTTTTTTGTGTGCGTTGAGGTTTCCTTTCAATTCGAGGTGCATCGCAGAACAACAGCGTGACGAGCCGAGTTTTTTGGTTTGCTTCTTGGAAAGTTTGATGCTGTTTCTTCTGCTGACACTGCCAGTGATCGCGGTGCTGATGACGGACGTGTCTGAATTAGTGAACGCTTTCGAAGTGAAATTCTGCCTTGTTTTTGCTGGTTCGGAAAAATAGTGTGCTAAGCTTTGTTAATTCTTTGTATTTTGACCGCCGTGGAGAGTCTTGTTAGTTCTCGTGGCGTACCCATTGGGGTTTGAGTAAATGTGAAAACGGAATTACAGTGAAAGAGAAAATCTCCAAACAAAATGCTAGGAATGTTGGAATCTTGTGAAGTCGCCATTAAAATTCAAGAAAATTCAGGAAAATATGAAAACTAAAGACCTCATCGAAATGACGGAGTGTATTCAGCAAATGTCAGATACAGTTTGATAACGAAGGTGTTCTCCTGAGCAAATTTGTTAACTTGAACTTTCATGAGAAAATTATTAAAAATTAAATATCACTTAATATGAATAATTTTATTCTCTAGGCAATTGACACTTTCATTCTTCTTTCAAAACACTAAGAGAATCTTTTGAAAAATGACAAAATATACAACAAGGTAGTGTCCCACAGTTCAACGTGTTATTTCAAATAGTTTTGCTTCATAATTGTCGTTAATACCCCAGAACAATTATTTAATACAGCGAAAGTAATTTTTTGAATATCTACACTAATCAAATGGACATGTTTCTTAAAGATCTCACAAGAGGCCGTCCATAAATTACGTAATACAAATTTAAAGTATTTCCAATACCCTTTCATTCCCCTTGTACCGCACTTCCCTATCTTGATGTTACGCAGCGTAACGCTGTCTCAGACCCCCTCCTTCCCCCTTTAGCGTTTCGTAATTTATGGATGACACCCCCCGCAAACCAAAATTTTCAAGATATTACTTTTCCAGAAACATAAATTACAAAACAATATTTAGAGGATCTTATAATAATATTAATAATAATAACAATAACAACAATTTAAACAGTACGCAACAATCAATAGAAAATAACAATGAATAATTATTGGAACTTAGAGTGTAAGAATATAACATGCCACAAGACGAGGTGGCCGAGTGGTTAAGGCGTTGGACTGCTAATCCAATGTGCTCTGCACGCGTGGGTTCGAATCCCATCCTCGTCGGAAAATTTTTAAATTGAATTTGTTTGACCATTCAGCTATAAATGTAGGTCTGCTCAAACTACAATGAAAGCATTCAAAATCGAAATAAACGTCCACGAAATAAAATAATAGCAAGCACACAGTTCAGCCACTCCGTAATCCAGTGTACTTGCATGGCTGAAATATCTCTTGGCAACAAGCGATAGCGGAGTCGAAAGCGATAAGATATGGGACAGAATGTTCGTGATATTGGACAGTAAATTTATTTGGAAGCTTTTATGAACTTCAAATCGTTTTCATTTAAATCAATTAAGTTTTCTGGGGGGGATTTTAGACAGATAACAAAAACAATAATCTAGTCATTTGCAGATATAGATCTATAACTGAAATTTTTCAATATTTCACATTAATGATTACCTTTTTCCCGTCAAAATATATTGCTACGATTACAGGTAAAACTGAGATACATTTAATATCTCATTAATAATTGTTGTACTTTTTTTTGTTGTGCCCTGAGAGTGTGAATCGATAATTGAAAAAAAAGTGAAAGAGGCTTCAAGGTATTTTTCGTAGATTGGAAAATGTATTTTGCAGAGAAAATATACCTAATAAAAATATTGAAAAGGAATACGTTTCTTGGCGATTGTAAAAGTACGTTGTCACACACAGGCCTACCCAACAACCAGTAGAGAACACTTACAATAGACGATTTAATAATTTAATTATCATCATTCATAGACGATTGATTAAAAAATAAAACTAATGAAACAATCTAAAATGATGGAATCAATGACCTTAAAGGAAGTCATTATTTTCTAAATGGGAAGGTGCGTTGTAAAGACGAGGATGAGGAAGCGATTCGAGATTTTTCATGCCATTGTCGTGCTAGAAAATTGCTAATAGTTTCACAGTAGGTGCAACTTTATTACATTGACTCAGAAAAAACATCTTAGTAATATTCCTGTTTGTTTAGTGGTGGTTGTTAGGCACTGTCTCTGGCGCTATTAAAAAAGGAAGGAGTTTATCAATAAATTACATTTTTCACATTGATGCAAGCTTTATGAGATAACTCCCAAATATTCATTATTTTTAGTTATCCTCCAGTTTTTCTTTCGTGCATTCATCAGTAGATAAATGAATCTGAAGTGTTGTGAGATGAAGCTGAGAAACAGGCAGAGCGAAAAGGGCTGGATGGACGGGGAGGGAGTTATAATCAGGACGACCATGGCAAGTGGGTTAAAGGGTGGAGGGTGACGGGCAAAGCGTGCGGTGCGGGCGAGGCTGCTTAATAGACGATTGTGAGAAATAAATACTTGGGTAACACCGCGTAATCAGCTAGTTTTGCATAAAAAAATTGTATGTAATTCCGCCCAATTTTGAATCTTCTTTAGGGCTACTTTTCTTCTTTTACTAAATTCTTATTTAGTTTTGTAACTGTTTCTGACGAAGGTACAAATTTCGTACATTCTTATTATTCTTATTATCATCATTATTATATTATTCCTCTACTTCACAACTAATAACGTGACGAGTCGGTTGAATATAAAATATTCTCAAGAATGCAACCAGCTTCCTAAAGAATAGATATAGGGACTCGGTGCCTCCAGAATACTTTGCGCAAAATGTGGGCTGTTCCAAATAAAGCCACCTCCTAGTCTTTTGAATGTCCTGGGAGTTTAGCCAAGTTTTACACAGATTTTGAAAAAACAATCAGAGCTCCGATAACTATCGCGACGACCTGTGTTTATACGACCCATATTCCGCTGCTCTCGATTTCCGAATTCTTGCATTGAAGACGTTAATCGGCCTCCTTGGTTACGACGTTTTGATCCCACCGCACAGTCATATCTACAAGTATTCTCGTTTTTTTCCTCAAAATCCTGGAAAACAAACAAAAAATATTTTTTAAATATTTTTTTATTTTTTTAAATTTAAAAATATTTTTGAAATATTTTTTTGTTTCGTGAATTGGCCGTCATGAGGCAACGAGATACGTGCATCCCATCGGAGCTCACTCATGATTGTCGGGGTAAGTGCACGTTACTTTCTATTGGGAGGATCAGCATTCAATGTTGATTCCATTTTTACACCCCAGGGTTGTAGGCTCTGGGGAATGGGTTGAAATGATTATAATGATGATGAATGATGAAATAGACACACAGAAACATAGAGACACACACTTATTTATTACTATTTTTATTATTCCTCAATATTACGACTAAAGATATGACTCGGCTGAATATTCCGAGACGGTTCATTATAATAATAATAATAATAATAATAATAATAATAATAATAATAATAATGGTGGTGGTGGTTCGATGTGTAAAAGTATACGTAATGTACATGTGAACGCAATCGCTGCACTGGCTCCGGCCTCGCTGCCTCGGCAGTGTGCATACGACGCGCCTCCCGCCCCCTGCCCCAGGCGGAGCTGCTGCCGCTGCTGTGGCTCGCGCTGCTGGCGCTGGCGTGCGCGGCGCGCGCGCAGTCGCAGTACGAGGTGCGCGACAGCGACGACGACGACGAGGGCGGCAGCGACGACGGCGGCCGTAGCGCCGCGGCGCCCGTCGACTACACGCGCTACTTCGGCGCCGCCGCCGGCAGCGCCCCGGCCGCCGACGCGGCGCCCAGCCGCGACGCCGAGAGCGGCTTCGTGCAGCCCATCGACTTCGGACGGCTGCTGGCCATCTCGGAGCTGGGCGAGGCCGGCCAGGCGGTCGCCGCCGGCTCCAGCCGCGTCCAGGTGCGCACTTGCCTCTCACACTTTCCGAGTGAACGACTCTCCATCACTCATCTAATGCTACTTATTTCTCCTGTTTCATCACATAATGTCGGGTTTTGTGTGAAACCTTGGGGATAATATTTCTGTAATACTAAGCAAGCCTTTGAATTGACAATTAGTTTTATAACATGTTTTAGACGAATGTTTAATACTATATCAATTTAAATTACATGCGAGTAATCATGACTATAGCCAAAGTAATGTTCCTTCCAATGTTCATGTACAGAAAAGATTATGTTCTTATACTCTATCATGCACATCTCTGTTCAAAAGAGAGTTTGAATTTCCCAGGGCGAGCTCCTGGCTTTGCGCTCAATCGTCACCTTCCTGCCATAAGCCTCAGCTCGACCGTGCATGCCCTTCCCAAGATCCTGGCTTGAGCACTGTAATGTAGGAGTTACAAGTTCTGAGTCTGGTCGAGGGAAAATACTAATTCCTCCGAGGTTTGAACGAATCCATTCTGAATTTCTCCTGAGTTTAGGGCTACAATTTACTAGTCGATTCTAAACGGGTCTTTGCGAACCAACATACTTAAGCTCTCCCCGCCGTCTCTTCACAAAACATTACGTCACATCCACTTCAATTTCATAACACTAGACCTAGTACTAACGTCGAGGGCATCGCGGAAATAACGTGCAGCCGGACAGATGTTTCCAATCGGGAACACCCGACTCCAGTCGGAAAATTCACTCTCCTTGACTCTAACGAAATAGTTTCACCAAACAAATTCAGAAACACGGTGAGCATTTTCAATATTTCACCAGGGTTGGAACCCAGCCCCTTCCCCTTGGCGGAGACACGTAGAATAGCATGAATTTCAGACATGTCACGCAATCAATTTACGCCGTTTGAGATTCATCAGCTACTGTATTGCTTAGGACTTCTTCCGCGCCGCCGACGCGGCCAACGCTGCCATCTTCGCCTTGCCCACGTCCACGGGAGTGTTCGCCAGCGACCCAGCGGGCAGCGAGACTCAGAACAACGGCACCGGCTTCACCAGCCCCTCCGTGCGCTTCCCGTCGCTCTTCGACGCCTCCAGCGGCTCCGACGAAGGCTTCCGGCCGCAAGACTTTCTGCAGGTGAGGCCTACGCGCACACTCAGGCACATTGCGCTCCCAGAGGCGAAGCGCTTGCATCTCGAGAGCTGCGATGGCACAGAATGCACACAAATAAAACACGATTGCACTTTTAAAGATCTAGGACAAATAGAAAATAAATCAGATATTTCTGCACATTTTTCAAATTCGTGTCAAATAAATTAAAAGAGTAATACAAATTTTAAAAAAATAATCTTTTATAGATTGTCTACACAATATTTTCATTGGCATTTCTTTACGACGCCACGTTATCGATTATTTGCAAATACACACCTCTTCCTCATGTATTGTGATTTAGCTTCAACGCACAATTGAATGAAAAAATATTAATCAGGGGGAAGGGATCGTTAACTACGAATTTTTAGCACAGTGCCACATTGATAGGCCACAAATAAAGAATGTATACGCGTCAATTATTCATAAATTTCGTTTATGCAAATTAAAAGTACAAAGGAGATCAATAATGAAATATTCACTTTTAACTAAAAGTTGTAGTCTTAGTACTTGTGTAATTTAGTAAAATGGTCCTCAATGCTGTTTCAGGTCGGCAACGGTGAGAATAAAGAGGCATCCCAGCAGGATCCCGTCAATGTGTATTCACCTTCTTTCGTCAAGCTCGACAGTGAATATCGCCCGCAGACTAGCTACACCAAACAATCGTACGTCGGTGACGCGGAACCCAAAGTAATACCTGCAGCTCCTGCGCGTCGCCAATACCTGCCCCTGCAGGGCGCGTCACCGTCCGCCGTCCCTGCTGTTCCCACCTCCTCTTCGCGGCTGTCGCCCTTGCAGTACCAAGCTCACGCCGCCGCCCCCTCCCACCAAACTGCCCCGCTGCCTGTCGTCCCTCTGGACATCTACGGCAGCAAGGTGACCTACCCTAACACCGCGCCCTCCGAGCCGCACCCCGGCAAATCCAGCTACCCCGGATCTCAGCCATTGGACTACACTGGCAAGCCGAAGGCGGTCCACGATGCTCCCTCCAAGATCAACACTGAGTACTTTTCTCTCCCTGCCAGCCAATCCTCCGCCTACGTACCGGCAACGGTGCCTTCTTTGCCAAAGCTCGATTACAACGTGGCTCCCTCTACCAATGGGCAACCCAGCTACAGCCCCACTAATCAACAGGAGAATAAGGAGGCAGCTCCAAAGGAGAAGAAATGCACTAAAATCGATAAGACCATTTCCACCGACGACTTGGTGAAAGGTAGATTCCGCCGTGCTGCGATGACCTGTTATCTCTGCGAGGATCCGAAGACCGGAGGCAATTTTGAAGAATGTTCTTATGCCACCGAACCCAAGGCCACCAAGTATTTCGTCGGCCACGCGCAGTCGTATAGCTCAGACAAGGTGTTGAAGCCTCAGACCTATCGTTACCGCCGTCAGATCGATCCCTTCCACTACAGCCATGACCATGACCACGAGCTTTACACTAGCGCTGACTCCAGCTACAAGTACCCCTACGCTCACTTAAAGGACGAACACAACTACCGTTTCAAAGAAGAAGATTTCGCCCCCACTCAAGTCGACTACACGGCAGCTCCCTCAGACAAAAACTGCAAGAAGGTTCAGAAAGAGTCAATGACTTGCTACGTTTGCAAGGATCCTAAGACGGGCGGCAACTACGAGCAGTGCTCTTACGCCGTGCAGCCCAAGGCCAACAACTACTTCGTGGCACGCGAGTCCTCTTTTAACAGCGCCAACAAGCAGCCGTACTTGGAACGCTACCGAAGGGACGACAAGTACGGCGGCGGCGACAGCAACTCTGACGTCACGCGCGGCCCCAGCGACGCTTCCAGCAGCAGCAGCAACCGCTCTCCCCGCGAAGAGCGCCGCGGCGGCCTCGGGCTCGACCCCTTCCTCTACGGAGAGCCCTCGCTCTACGACCCCAAGTCAGACAAACAAACCTCCGCCAGCGAGAAAATAGCCAGCTTTTACGCCCCTTTCCGCAGCTACGAGGAGTACTTCAGCCACCTCTTCCCGGAACTGGTGCCCCGTGAAGCTAGCGCCAGCAGCCCCGAGGGAGTCTCCGACGGCGGCCAGAAACCCGAGCCAGGTTTCCAGTACAAGGCGACTATACCCGATTATTTCACCGACAACGAGAAAAAGAAGGATCTCGACACCGTGCTGGGAGAGTTCACCTCCAAGGACCGCTCGAACTGCAAAAAGGTACAGAAGGACAAAATGACTTGCTTCCAATGCATAGACAAACAGGGCATGCAACACGAAGAGTGCATGTTCGTGGCCGCGTCAGAACCCAAGAGCCAACACCTTGCCTACAAGGAAGTGAAAGAGTTCAACCTGGTGCCCAACGCAGCAGGAACTCAAAAGGTGGCGGTGACGGCGGACATCCCCGGGGCGAACGTGGTCCTCCCGACTCCGTCGGCCGGCGAGACCTTCCAAGCGGCGGCGGCGGCGATGGAGGCGGCGACGGCGCTGCTCAACGCCAACACGGCCGAGGCGGTGGCGCTGCGGGCGGGCGCCTCCACCACGGCGGAGACCCTCAAGGCGAAGCGGGACGCGCTCGTGGACGAGATGGTGGCGGCGGCGAGCGAGCCCCGCGTGCAGAAGCGGCGCCAGGCCGACTCCCCTCCCCAGCAGCAACGCCGCGCCCCCGCGGAGCCCGCGGCCCCCGAGCTCTCCGAGCTGGACCGCAGCCCCGACGGCCTCTACAGCGCCGAGACGCGCCACCGCTTCGACCCCGTGCTCAAGGTCACGCTCCCCGAGTACATGCTCACCCGGTCCGAGCACGAGGCTATCTTCGACGAGGTGATGGAGTCTGGCCGCTGATGAGCCGGCGCGCGGCGAGTGAGGCACGGGTGTTTGCGACGGACGTGGCTTGGAACTGGAGAAGAAACTAAGCCTTGACTGCATGGAGATGGCGAACAGGTCATAAGACTCGCTGAGATTCTTTTTCTGATCTCTAGAGAAATGAGGAAATGTTAAATTTAAAATCAAGATTTTAATGGTATAGTAGTAATTCAACTGTCCTCAATTGAAAACTATTTACTCATACAAACAAAAAAGGTGAATTTAGTTTTGAAATAGTAATACTTTTTGCTTTGAAGATAAGCATCGCACTTCTTAATCTCCATTCACTCCCAATGAACTTCGAAAACAATCTATTAGACTCACTATATTTTCTCACTACAAAGTTAAGACAAAAATTTTGTTTACATCATGATATTAAATTACATCTTAAAGGTTTCCTAATGTGACAACAGTCATTAGGTATTTTCATAAATTCCACCGTCAAAATTACGCATTTCCTCTTCATTATGCGCATACCACCTCCTCTATTCAATTGATTAAAGAATGCCTGACATTCTATATGATTCCGTCTTATATGGAGGGAGAAAAGGAGTCTTCCTTGCATGAGTAAGCGTGCTGCTAATGAATGTTCTTACGCCAAAGATGTTTAATTTTCTATTTGCATTCGAATGTATACCCCTTCATTACCATATTCTTTCATCAGAGAACTGTTTTCTCTGAATTAGATAAGGAATAATAGTAACATTGGGTTGCCTTCGTACACAAATACGTTTATAAAACCGATGTTCTTTGCAGAGATGCACAATTGCAGGAAAGATCTCCCTCCTCAGTTCCAAGAGTCATTTACAGACTGGTAGCTACGCTTTAAGTCCGTCGCATTTCCCGGAAGACGGTGACAGTCGTTGAGACGTTCAGATCGACGATTCGCACCTAGTGTTCAAAGCCTGCGCCAGCACTCGGCTGTATGGGTGTTGGTTGTAGATCAGGTTGTTACTACAGGTCAGCCACAATGTACAGACCTGTCACCTGTTAAATGAAGCACTGCATTAATAACTGTTAAATCTTGTTACTTCATTTCGTATTGTTAACGATTCCTATTTGACAGAACAGTGTTCGTCAATGTCCTAATGAGAGTTAAATCTCTTATTGCTAAAAATAAAATGTTATTCTGAAACGTGTGATAAAAATATATAGTTCAATATACCATGAAATGTCTGTTTTTATTAATATTTTACCCTTTCTCTTGGAGTTCTACAAAGCACTCCAATTCTAATAAAATATAAAGTACAATAATATTAGTTGTTTATGTTGTTTACGTGAATTCCGGAGAAAAGACGACACATACACCACAATTATACACACAAGACATAACTTAAGATGTACCTCGTAGAAAACGATCTTGAGTGTGAGGCTTGTTTCTCGTGAGGTGGAAGAACCTTCTCTCTCTTCGAACGTGAAAAGAACTCCGAGGGTGCCGTCTTGGAGCTACGCTTCAGTGAAAAGTCAATCAAAATTTTCTAAGTGGTTCACCTCTGTATACTAGAGAATATGGGTATTGGATTACCTTCGTACAAATACGTTTATAAAACCGAAATATTTCGCATAAATACAAAATTGTAGGAAAGGTCTACCTCTTCATTTCCAAGAGTGATTTACAAACTCAGTCACTTTCGAAATTTCGATACAACTCGCTCTTGCATTGCCCAACTCCTACTCTTTTTCTACAGCCTAAGAAAAATCGTCCCACTTCCGCTAAATTCCCTTTACCTACTCGAAGAGGAATATGAGGTGGCGACGGCGGTCTTGCAGTGGAAATCTAGAGAAGGGAATCGACTCACCTAAATAGTTTCCAATACAGTTAAGGGCACCACTTTAAATTTTTATTGCGGAGGTTTTCAGGAATCTGATTGGTGTTGTACTGTCAATTTCACAATTCATGTAACTTCTGAAATGTTTGATGGAACACATCGAATCTCGTTATAAGGCTCTCTATTACAATCTATCTGGGATTGCTTACGACGATCTACGAGAATATGAAAAATGTGAGGCATATCTGAATACTGATTCATTTGGTTCCAACTTATCCAGTAAATACTTAAAATACGAATCCCTGGATTTGACATAGAAATCGTAACAAAGTGAATTCCTTCAATGAAGGTGGAAGTGTAAGCAGGTTAAATCCTTGGATTTTCTGATCAGTGACAAAAGTAAACATCGTACTTTTGTCAGAGCTACAGAACTATCAGAAGTTCATTCGCACCTATAAAACTTTCACAAATGTAACCTTCTTTCTTTCAATCTAGAAATAATATCCGTGATTATTAATACAAAACAGTGTCAGCACGATAAAGAGAGGAGATGTATTCCCACAAGATGAAGTATAAATAATAGTGGCGGCTCGTGACTTTAAATTTGGTGGTTCGTAAACAAGTAATGAAAAGGCCAAGCTCTCTCCGTTATCGAACCCAGCAGTACGCGAGGCACCGCAATATCTCTGCTGAGTGTACTCAAAAGTAGCCACGAATTTTTCCACGATTCAAAGCGATGAGAGGCGCTCACCCTGTCACGAGGACAAAGGTCATTAGTTTTTCTACACATTTGGTAAGATGAACAATGCTTTTTTAACTATAGAAATTTGTTTCAAATTAAAAATAAATTTACACTAAAACGTTTATGATACACTGCGTGTTTTCTCACTCAATCCACAGCTTTCTTGTTAAATTTGTTCCCCCACCCTGCGGAGCACCTCGGAGGAGCGAAAGCGATCTGAACCTCGTCCGCGTGCTTTTCGGTCTGACGGCCCTGATCCCCTCCACAGGTATTTGAGAAGTTGACTAATATCGTGGATCTATAAACTTACGCCTTGCTGCCCTCGGCTCGCAACTAATCAATGGATTGACATCACTTATGCTGCAGCATTTTGGTTCTCGGTTAACAATGTAGAGTAATCCACCAGGACCGGAGTAAATGTGCGGATTATTCTTTCGTACCTGCTTTGCAATTAATGAAAGAAAACATATAGTGATTATATTTCGCGAGCGAAATTTTTAGAAATTAAAAACAATAAAAATAGGCACTTAAAATATTTAAATAGTCTCATAAAATACTATTACAGGTATTTAAACACACACAAGTTATTATTTTAAACTATAAAATACAGTGAGAGAATTGCACAATAGGAATGTCGTTAATTACGAATAAAATGACATCATATAACTGATCTATGATTATGACAATGAATCACTGAATGTTGCTCCAAACTGTCCAAAGTAAACTGTCTGATGTCCCCTTTTTGGTGTCTGAAAGGATGTTCTTAAAGTGGGTGAAACTCCTTCATTTTTATTAATTATAAAAGCAGAATTACATTCGCCCAAAGTCACACACGTTTCTCAGAAATCTCAACTCGCTGAACGACGCTAAATGCATTCAAATAACAATACAACCCTTCACTGATTTAACACGACTTTCGAAATACGAAATACCTAATCTCCGGTGACAGAGCGAAGTGGCTCAGGGCGTATCGCGCGCACTTCGCAGTTGGGAGGTTCAGGTTTGATCCCCGGGCCGGCCATCCGGACAGAGGTTTTCTTGGTTTCCCTCGGCCATACAGGCGAATGCTGGGATGGTTCCAAAACGCCACAATCATCTCTCATCATCACATCACCTCATAATTCACAAACTGGAATCCAACTGCTTTGAATATCCTCAGGATCAAGGTTCGCACGCGATCTAAGTGTTACTACTACTCTCTGGTGGTAATAAGTTATATGATGCAGGTAATTGTATCGTTCACACGAGACGCAATTTTCTTGCATCCTGCGTACACAAAATTACCAATATTTGTTGAACTTCTTTACAATCTGCTGAAAAAGTCGGTAGCACATTAGGGGTTATAAAATTCCATTTTTATTAAAGGACGACAACGTCCTACGACATTTACATAAGAACATTATTTACTGCAGACATTTATACTAAATGGGCATTTATCAGTAAAAGAGGCATTTACAGGCACTGTAGAATTGGCATATAATACTTGAATACCATAATGCTCTAAAAATGGATAAGTAACCTAAAATAATGCGTGTTGAGTTAAAGGAATATCGACATATAAGCAAAAATCCGCAGTTTAGTAATACATGTTATACAAATGAAACGTAGGCATATTACACATGAAGTCGTTAATATTTACATTAGCAGCGATTTGTGCACATTATTGTATTTATGAGAAGGCTACATTGCTTTGAATAATATCATATAAAGTTTTCGAAAACTCAACCGTTTTCTGTGAAAACTAGTTCAAAATTCCGCATTTTCAGAAATGCTCAAACGCCATTTTGTCAAAAATGGCTCCAACTTTTTTCTTCAAACTTTTCCAACGGGTAATTGCACTGTAACTGCAAACTTTTGCAACGGGTAATTGCACTGTTAAAAATGAAATAAAGTTAATTTTGTTGCATTATGTTTTTTTCAAAAATATCTCTCACGCCGTTAATTTGCACATTTCGAACGATTTGTAAATACTATTGCATTTGTGAGTTAAAGTGACTCAAATGACTTTAAATGAAGTTTTTCGAAAACTCAAAAACTTTCTGTGACAAAGAGCTTAAAATTTTGCATTTACAGTAACACTTGAAAGCCATTTTCTTAAAAACGGCTCCAAATTTTTCAATGAAAATTGCCATTTATGACGAGGTTTTACTCTTCTTTAATATTCTTAAAGTAATATTGCGGTTCTACTATTAGGAAACCGAAAAATTTAGAAAATGTCAAAAACTGTACTTTGGGGGCAATAGATGACAGATGACATCCACGAGGATGGGACAAGACCAAAAAGCCAATCTACACCAGGAAATTAGAAAACATTACTACGAGAAAGTCTGTGCCATTCTGTATTACCACTTGTTTGGTGTTGTAGAACAGCCACAATCGAGTGTTGAAACCTTTATGTTTCTGGTCATTGTCCTGTAGAAAAAAAACAAAGTTATTTTCACGACCCATGCCCAGTGCTTTATCGCGAAGATTGTCCTTCCAGGTGTATATATATTTATTCTATCACACCATTGATTATATGGGGACAACCTACTCTTGAGACATTCATATACCCACCAGACTAGCGTGGTTCCGCCACCACGCGCCCACTATAAATACAAGATTACGAGTATAGTGCGAATTTTGTAACTGTGCCTCTCAAGTCCCTATGGTTACGTTGTAATATCACACTGCATTTCGCGTCTTTCTTGGTCTTTTTGCCGCTGGATTACAAATGATCGCGGTCATGATTAGGCGATATCTAGCGGCACGACTGAGAAAGTAGCGAAATACTTTGGAATTCTGGAATGAAATACGGAATGGAATTCCGTTTCGGCGTCGCGAAGTTCTGTGAATTACTGTACGTGTCATTGTTGTGACTTGATATACCCGTATGGTATCAGACTTTTTCCAATACAAATTTACAAAACTTTCGTATTATATTTTTATGCAGTTGTTGAATTCACATAGTTTTGATAACACTGCGACGGAAACAATGAGTTGTTTGCTTCTTGTTTGAATTGGACGTTTTCAAATAATAGCTAAAGTTTTAATAGCGCAGAATGTGCAATATTTCAATCCTAGATAGCTTTTTCCAATAACACGGGAAAGTATGTGCTTTTGTAGCACCACTAGTTTTACTTTCCCGTATACGTACGTATGTATGGAGTAATATGCGTAGTATACGCAAAGTTTTGTAATGTGCGCGAAAAAACGACGAATTATCCGGAGAAAAAATTTCATTGGTGGGCCCTGATAACAAAAAAGTGGATAAAACCAGTTGCTAAATTAAGAAAAAAATCTAACAAGTGGTGTAGCCAGAATACCAGTTTTGTGGGTCCTTGATACCGAGAAACCAATTGATAGCAAAACGTCTGTCTGTCCGTCCGAGAACACTACTAGCCCCTAAACTACTCGTAGGATTTTTCCCAAATTGAGGAATTCCCTGTCCATCTGGCTCTAGTCGAAGCCTTGAGATTTTGAAAAACCCCCCGAACATTTTCAAAAGTTTTTCAAAAACGGCTCCAATTTTTTTCTTTAAATTTCTTGTAAGAATACAGTAAAATATACTTATAAAGGTAGCATATGTTCCATTTCCACGGTTGACTTTGAATTTTCGAAAATTGTAAAAGTTTGAATTTTTCGGCGTCTTCCAACAACTACGAAATTGAAGATTGAGATTTTTTTAAAATAAAATTTGTTCTCTATAGTGAGTTCTTCCATTATTGTAGTTTTCGCGCAATATGGCATGCAATATTTGCCATTTTTTAAAAATTACAATAACAATATTTTCTCAAAAACGGCTCCAATTTTTTTCTTGTAATTTTTGGTAGGGATTGTGTTTAACGTAGGCTTATTCTGTGAAATAATATAAATGTCATGTAGCTCCATTCTTTTGATTTATCAAATATTTAAAAAATGTATTTTTTTACTTGTCTCTCACGTCGTTAATGTTTACATTAGCAGAGATTTGTTCACATGACTATATTTACGAGTACATTTGCTTTAAATAATGTCAAGTAAAGAGTCTCGAGAACTCGGCCATTTTCTGTGAAAACTAGCTCAAAATTCCGCATTTTCAGAAACGCTCAAATGCCATTTTCTTAAAAATGGCTCCAAATTTTTTCTTCAAAATTTTCGAACAGATAGTGCTAATTGCATTCGTTAATATGACGTAAAGTTCATTATGGTGTATTTTTTTGTTTTATCAAAAATTACATAAATGTTTTTTTAAGATTTCTCGCACCGTTTATACGCACATTTCGAGAAAATTGTAAACACTGTTATATTTGTGAGTTGATATACTTCAAATGAAGTTTTTCGAAAACTCAAAAGGTTTTTGTGAAAAAGAGCTTCAAATTTCGCAATTACGAGGCCTGTCTAAAAAGTATCCGACCTTAATTTTTTCCGCGCAAAGTAGTAATTCTAAGGCGGCGCCACTGTGCACGGTGGAAGGAGGATCCTTAATGTGCATGCTTGAATTTTTTCACCGCGTTAACTTGTGCCAGTCGCTGGCTGGTGGTCGCTAAGTAAGGTGCTGTTCGTAGTGTTCGTCGGATTTAATTTTCTCGCAAGATGACTGAACGAATTGAGCAAAGATACTGCATCAAATTCTGTCAAAAGCTAGGTGATTCTCAAAGCCAAACAATTCGTAAGATTCAGCAGGTGTTTGGAGAAGTTGCAATGGGTGTAACACAAATTAAGCAGTAGTTCAACCGATTCAGAGATGGCCGCACATCAGCCGAGAGTGAGCAGAGTGGCGCCAGGCCCCAAACTGCTCCCAATGCTCCGTGACGCAATTCGGCGGAAAAGGCCAGACATGTGGATGGCGAAAAACTGACATTTGCATCATGACAACGCCCCTGCACATTCATCCCAATTGATCCACTCTTTCTTAGCTTCTCTGGTTGTTTCCAAAATTGAAGATGTCACTGAAAGGATCCCTGTTTGAGAGTAGAGAAGAAATAATGCGGAACGCGACGACGGAGCTGAACACCATTCCAAAAGAAGACTTCCAGAGGTGATTCCAGCAGTGGAAGGATCGGTGGGCTAAGTGTGTGGAAGCACAAGGGGCCTACTTTGAAGGAGATTAGAGTCCCAAATCTGTCAAGAATTCGAAATATTTTTTCTGGCCAAAGGTCGGATACTTTTTAGACAGGCCTCGTACAGTAGCGCTTAAACGTCATTTTCTTAAAAATGGCTCCAAATCTTTCAAAGAAAATTTCCATTTATATTGCGATTTTTCTACGAGCGACCCTCAAGGCCACTCAAATCCCATCTTCGCGATGGAATATGTCACGGCATTTCGCGTCTTTTCTCGGTCTTGTCGGTATAAGTCGCATGATCGCAAGCACTGCTTCATATGGTCGCGATCGTGCGAAATCTAGCGGAACGACTGAGAAAGACGCGAAATGCCGTGACATATTCCGTCGCGAATATGGGGTTTGAGTGGCCTTGAGGGTCGCTCTTAGAAAAATCGCAGTATAGGATGAGATTTTACTGTTCTTTAATATTCTAAAAATACTATTTTTTGTTCTAGTCTTAGGAAACTGAAAAATTAATAAAATGTCAAAACTAGTGGTGCTACAGAATGGCACAGACTTTCCCGTATTAGTTTTCTATTTTCCTGGGTCTTCGCAAGCTATTCGGAATTGCCACATACTCTTTCTTGCCAGCTACCATCTATCATCGCCAAAAGTACATTTTTTTTGTCATTTTCTTAATTTTTCGGTTTCCTATTGGTAGAACAGAAACATTAATTTTAGAATATTAAAGAACACAAAAACCTAGCCGTAAATGGCAATTTTCTTTCAAAAATTATGTGCCGTTTAAGAGAAAATGGCGTTTTAGCACTACTAAAAATCCGAAATTTGAAGCTCATTTTCACAGAAAATTTGTGAGTTTTCAAAATACTTTATTTGAAGTTATTTGAAGCACTTACACTCACAAATATAATAATCTTTACAAATTGCGGATAATGTGCATATTAAAAATGTGAGAGGTCTTTCAAAAAATTTACATTTATATAATTTTTGAAAAAACAAAAAAGTCTCCAAATAAACTTTACGCTATACTAAAGAGTGTAATTAGCAATATCCGTTACAAAAGTTTCAAGAAAAAAATTGCTGCCATATACGAGAAAATGGCGTTTGAGCATTTTTGAAAATGCGAAATTTGAGCTACTTTTCACAGAAAACGGTAGTGTTTTCGAGAAACTTTACTTGACATTATTTAAAGCATATATACTCGTAAATATAATAATGTGAAAAAATCGCCGATAATGTAAATATTAACGACGTGAGAGACAAGTAAAAAAATTTACATTTTTGTAATTTTTGAAAAAACCAACCGATAGACCAAAATGGCTTTTATGTCATTGATAGAGTACATTTACCACTATCCCTACCAAAAGTTTAAAGAAAAAATTTGGAGCCGTTTTTGAGAAAATCTTGTTGTTGTAATTTTTTAAAATTGCACATATTGCACGAAAACTACCAAAATTGTGAAAAACATTTACATGACCTTTATTAAAGAACTCAATATGCAGAACAAATTTTATTTGAAGAAAAAATCTCTATCTTTAATTTTGTAGTTGGAGAAAGACGCCGAAAAAAATTCAAACTTTCACATTTTTCGAAAATTCAGAGCTGTACGTGAAAATCGGACCTATGCCATGTTAAAAAGTGTGTTTTCCTCTATTCATACAAGAAATTTAAAGAAAAAATTTGGAGCCGTTTTTGAGAAAATGTTGAAAATCTCCCGGGGGGCTTCATATAAAGTACCCCCAAATTTTAAAGAATCTTTTTAAAATTCACAAAGCTTCGACTAGAATCAGATCGACTGGGGAATATCAGTTTTGAAGAAAATCGACCGAACGGTTTAGGCGCTAGCGTTGACCACGGACGGACAGACGGACGGAATGCCGTCGATCGATTTTTAAGTATAAAGAAGCAACAAATCAAGGATTTTGACCACACCACGAGAGAGGATTTTTTTTCTTAATTTAGCAATTGGTTTTATCCACTTATTCGTTTTCACGACCCGGCAATTAATTTTTTTCTGCCGAAAATTGGCCATTTTTTCGCCCAGCATTACATAACTTTCCCTATACTACGTATATCACTCCGTGTATACGTACGTATACGGGAAAGTAAAAATGAACTTTGGGCGGCGATAGATGGCTGCTGGCAAGAGCATGTGGCAAGTCCGAATAGCTAACACGAGACCCAAGGAAATAGAAAACTAATATGGGAAAGTCTGTGCCATTCTGTAGCACCGCCAGTTTTTATTTTATTTAACTTTATGTCACTTTAAAAACATCCTATGGTCATTAGCAACCACTATTGATTTTTATTACTTTTTTTTCATTGTTATCAGTATTGTTCTTAAAAATACAAGCATATACAAGAATATTGTGTGAAGTACTTAACATTTTATAAAGCCGCCGTGTTAAAGTATATAAACTGGTGTGCTACATGTTTTGTTAAAATTTGATCCTCTATTAATAGTTTCTGAGAAAATATTCCCTAAAGATGAACATTTTTAAACTTATGGGAAATGGCTCCTAAAGTTTTCAGTGCATTCCTGGTCCATATGCTGGGCAAACACAAACACAGATATTTTAGTGCTATTCAACCCTCAATTGTTACCAGAAACTGTGTCCAACACTAGAAAGCAAACTATTAACTATTTCTCTCAATGAAAGCAGTAAAGCAACATTCGCGACATTCAAGTAACACATGATTTGTCCAAAAAGGCCACACACACTTCCATGCTCATAAATTTCAACAATAAAAAAAACAACTTAGAGATGACCTATTAAGATGAAACTTAGCTTATTTAACACAGAAAACTATAAGTAGTAAAGAAATGAATAAGTTACTTTACAAATAGGTCAAAATTTTTCGCAGAAATAATTTTATTAGTTAAATAGGCAACAAATTAGAGGATTACAGAATTCTAAAGGGAAAGAACAATCAGACAGTTTGGAACACTCTAAAAAACTGGAATCTGTACAACAAAATTTTAATTTTTTTATCTAACATTGTTGCTCCAACACCTGATTTCCATGAAGCTAATATTCTTCTGGAGCAGTTATCAGGAAGACAAAAGTTTTATTTTCTTTAATGACATCACCGAGTTTAGGATTTGTATGTAGTTATTACATAATAATAATAATAATTTATTGAGTCACATATACAATTACAATCGTGTATGATGAGTCAAAGTGTCTTGGGTGGAGAGAGGGTAGTTACATTTACTGTCCAGAAGCAAAGCAAGGGGCCATCTCAGCATTTGCTCAAAGGACCAGGGTAACTGGACAGAAAAACCTGATCAATATGGAGTCATTGCCCTAAGAATTATACTACAATACTTTTACAGGTAAATTAAGATATTATACAGTATATAATTATTTTTAGTAGCAAGATATTTAACATTTTAGGATTGTAGTTTTATGTTTAATGTAAAAGTAAAATTTACTTGTTACTGTCATTTTACTGCTACTACTTATAATATAATAATAGTAATAGTAATAATAGTAGTAAAAATAACACACAAAATAGTACATAATATTAATTATCGTAACAGCTACATATAATGTATTAATATTAGTATATTCAATTGTCCAATCTTGAAATGGTGAGGAGCAGGAGGCAGGTTTTGGCCAAGTTTTTTTCTATTCCTACACCTAGTCCTACTGCATGTTACATTACATTTTATGTTCATTAGTTATCATCAATCTTTTGTCATATGTTTACAAATTACGCTTTTGGAAGTTACTTGAAGCCTATTTCATTATTCATATCCGGTATATTCTGTATTTTGCCATATTTAAGGGCAACTCACATCTGGTTCCATGTTTCAACATTTTACTTGCAGCACATTCTGTATTGTAGTCTTTCAAAATGAATTTTTCAAAAATTTTTGTAAGAGGTGTGCATAGTGTCTCTTTGATAATACAAAAACACGTGTCAATTGTGAAATAAATGATGATTCCAGTCATAATTTTAGATTTTTATTAATAGACATCTTGATCTCTAGGTGTGAGATCATCTTCAGTATAAGACATAACTGAAAATACATAGGCCTAATTGTAACCAAAACAAAGATTAACGATTGTTTTAATAGTCATTATTACATTTTTAAAGTTCTCAAAGTACAATATCTAAAATTACCAACAAATATGTTACTAAAGGATTACTTGTATCTATTTAAAGATAACACCTCATGTAAAAGTTTGTCCAGATGAGGATCAGAAAATGCCATGTTAAACAATATGTATTAACTCATAAGGTAAACAGTCTTTTTTGGTTGGTATGTACATTGTTTGGGGGTGAAAAACCCACAGGAAGAGCACCATGATGTTTTTAAAATAACCATCCACACCCCTACATGGCCAAGTCAGTATCATACAACTGACTAGACGTACTCACCTAAACTTAATAATAAGTCAAACACACTAGTTAGTAATTAAAGATAGAATTAAATTATCTATGTACACTAAATAAGAGGTTACTGAAAAATTGAAATGCCACAAATTTACAAAGAAACAGTGAAATATAAAAAGTTAATAGAGAATTATAAGAAAAATGAAAATACAAATAAAATGAAATAATGAAAGATTGCCACCAAGTTTGTTAAAGGAGCAAATTTTTATGATGAAAAGGTTATAAAACTAATTATGTCATAGATGTTGTTAAGATTAGAAGAGTCTTTCTTATCATTCTGAATAAAAGATTTAGTTTTGGAAATCAACTTCTTATAACAGTTTCAATTGCTATCTAAAATATCTACATTATTCTAATCCATTTCATGTCTGGAACATTGTAGCACACACTTAAGAGTTGACTAGGGAGCAGATTTCTATGATTTTGCATATTTTTGTTCATTGCTTCAGAGCCAAGTTAAGTTTTTTGACATATGGTTAGAATATGATGCTATAAAGAGTAATATGTTAGTGCATATTTGGCCAATTTTGCCTGTTAATGCATATTCATGTAATTATATGTGCATATTTGGCATATTTCATTAAAATAGAGACTTATTTTTAGAGAAAACATAGAGATAACAATAGAGAAAACATTTCATCTTTTCATTTATCAATCTATTTATTTATGAGCGTTTATTGATTAGAAAGATCTTGCATTTTCGAGTTTTCTATATATGATAAAATACTTGTGCAAATGTAGGATACTTCTTGATAACATATTTTTTAAACCAGTTAGAAGAAATACAAGAAGATATACAGTGTACATCACTAAGGAGAATATTTACTTTAATTATTTCTCTCGTGAAGTCCAATCGATTGTATTATGTTTGCACAAAAAGTTACCTTTTAATTTCAAGCATGCTTCTCCTGAATTTTATCAAGAAAGGTTTACAGAGGAAAATAAATATTGTTAATTTTAATTACATAATGAAGTGCGTATTTCAGAATTTCTAGATCATATACGCACATTTTTAAAAGCACTTTTCAACGTTTTTTAGGGCATAAAAATCTGCTCCCTAGAGATGATATTTTATCACCCCCCCCCCTGCTTGACTGCTCTTTCATTCAGCAAATAGTTCTTTGTTTGGCCCATCTAGACCTTATCACTGTTACATTCGATTCTGTAAGCTACATTGACATGATTTTCTTTAATAAGTATGTCTTTTTGTTTTCCAGTGATGTGATCAAATTGATTGAAACTACCAAAAACATGTTCGTATTTTTCCATAATTTCTAATCTGAAAGGAAAGGCCTTTGAGGAAGGGAATGACAATTGTTTTCCTGTCATTTGAGTTGTCAGATTGTGCAACCCCATGAATGTTCCCTAAATTTGATCTACATTTTAAAGCATCAGTTTGAAACTTAATGGATAGAATATATTGCTATTGATACTTGTTAAAAAAATGCACAAAAGATACCAATGTGTGGGTGAATGATACATGTGTCTCACAAGTTAATTTTCCATTGTTTTGTGCTAACATATTCCAGATGTCAAGATAAGTGTTTAGATTTTGTTTAAACACAAGTTTAGAATAATTACAACTTGTGATCGGGTCAGCAAATTGTTTCAAGTGTCTTTACCTTTCATGATATGTTTGACATTAATTCATAACCAACATTTACTGATTAATTTCAAAAATTGTATAGACTCCTCATTAATATCAACCCCTTGCTATTCCTCTTATTTCCAAAGCAGCCAGTTTTTTCATCAAACACAGCAAAGGCCAATGACACGTTCTGCCTGTCAATTGCTGTTGGGCACAGACATCTTTGATAAAACAGGTGCTAATTTTAGAACACGTTTTTTTCAGAATTTTAGAACACAGTTTTTTAACAAGATCTGAAAATTTTGCTTCACAAGCATTAAAAGTATATATAATACTAGGAAAACCCAGCAGACGTTCTGTCCTTCATCTCCCTCTCTCCCCTCCCATCTCAGTTTCTCACTGTCTCTCCCTCCCTCACTCAGTCCCTGTCTGTCTTTGTGTGTCTGTCTCTGCCACTCTCTGTCCCTCTCATTCACATTTACTTGCAGATTCTGCATGTCTGTGAGCAGGTGAGGTAATATCGGGAAGCGCCGTACCAACAAAAATGTAATAGAATGATCAGGAAGAGTTCATTAGATTACTGTTCATTAGATTACGGTGTGAGAAACGTTTAGTTTTTAGCCCCTACAATGCCTCATTTAAGAGTTATTTAACGATATAGATTCAATATGCTGCTGAGTGTGTTGCAGGTTGCATTTGACATGAATATGTAGTGGATATGTAGTGAATATGTAGGGCCATGTAGTGGCGTTACAACAGAATTAACAACACATAAACCTTCTCGGTGAAAAAACACGTAGAAGTGCCAACTTTCATGGAGATCGGTCCAATGGTGTTAGAGTTTTGCTCTTAAATAATATCAACATCCTGTTATATATTTTTCTTTCTGGAAGGTCTCTTGAGCATGAAATACTGTTAAAAATCTGTTCTGGGTTTGGGATTTGTAAAACTTGCTTATTTAACAATACATTTCTAACACACTTTAAAATATGTACACCATCAAACAAACAAAAACTTAATGGGTTCGTTTCACAGGATTTGAAATCGAATATATCAGACATCCTCCACCCACGTGTTGTTTTCTATTTACACTATGACTGTCAGCTATAAACCACGACTAAAGCAAACTACTTATTGAATGTTTAACATTTCTAGTGGCAACTTAAAAAGGGTTTGATCGCTTTGTCTTTACACAAGAAATAGCCCCACTACAACTTTATTTTTGCCCTGTGTCATTGACATAAACACTTGTGTTGTAGTTGCCACAGTCCTATTGTTACCATTTTCAGCAATCCCAAGCACTTTTCCTGAGTTATAGAATATTTTAGGATTTAAATATATCTCATCTAATATCACCGAAATAAACTTTTCAGTCATCCACCAATTTACATTTTTCTTTAAAATAACTAATATACTCTAGGGTTCATTCCTGAATCTGTTGATCCTATTTTACTATAAAAATATTTCAAGTGAACAGGATGAGGAAGAGTCAATAATTTTGTCTCTAATTGCTCAATCTGGAAAGATGTATGACATTGTCGCAACACACACAACAAGCTCTGGTGAATATCTAATTTGATTCATTAGACACATTTCCAAATGTTCCAAAGCAAACTTTACTTCATCAATTTTTCCACAGTCAAAGGTACTCTCAGACTTAATGTCTTCTTTCACACTACAAATTAAAGTTGAGAAACTTTCTGGAAACCCAAAACTTTCATGATGCCAAATGTTCAAATGACTTAACAAGCTGACAAATTTTGTCCATGTCAAACTTCATTTTATCGCCATCAGAGCACAACCACCACTTAAAATGTTCTACAGGCACACACACACATCTTTATTAAATATCTGCACATCTAAAGAACAATTCACTTTAAAATATGCCGTTACAGTGGCGTAGCAAGGGAGAGGCAGAGGGTGCTGTCCGCCCTGAGTAACTGCATTTTAGGGGAGACACCAATTAGAAAATTGTATGGATTTTGTACAGATTACAGATTAGATTTTTATGAAATTATAGATAAGTGTTTAAATTATTCTGAATAAAATACAGTTTTTAATATATTATAAATAAACATCACGTCCAAATATACTTGTATTTTTATTAAATAATGTATAAACTATTCTGTAATAGATATTTTTATATTTCATTTATGGGGGGAGTGATACCATTAATTTTGCCCCAGGTGACACCAAATGAAGTTATGCCACTGCAGTTACATATGGTGGTCTCTCCCCACTGTCTTCCAGCTTGAGAAATAACACATTCTCTGGTTTATCACGACCACAAATAGTTCTAAATTTTTCCTCATCACCTTTTCCTTAAACATGTTTATATCCTTTATCATCCTCAAGCCATCACTGATAATTTTCATCATCTTTTCTCAACTGCCAATGCGCACAATCGCATGAGTTATTCCTGTCTGAAGACACTCTCAAAATTGTATTGTAAGAGGGTTTAGAAAAACTGCAGGAAAGGCATCTCAGTTTTGGGTTTCTGCGAGGAACATGAACTGTATTGTCACCTTCAATATGGTAAACATTTTCCATAATAATACATTTTAATTCAAAATGTATTGTGAAAACAACACTATCCTCTTTTACTTCAAAATTTTCATGATGAATTAGGTTAACTCAGTTATAATACAGGTTTTTTGGAAATCGAACAACTGATGTATCAGTCACAGATCCATAATTTGACTTACATCCAGGAGCACAACATGATCTACCCCATTTTAGATAGATATTATTTAAAATTGTTACTAGTAATACACTAGGAATATAACACCTGCACAACGAAATACAAACTTTATTTCAATAGATATTTTGTGATAATCGTATTAATGAAATCACAGGGACTATCATTATTCATTAGAACTTCATTAGATCAATTAAATATTGGAATTGTGGAACCGCTCATCACAGCAATGTAGCTTACATGATGACTACTGAAAATTCTTTCTCTGGCCTTAGTTGTTGATCAAGAACAGGAAGAATTCAGTCCGAGATGCATAGATCATAAGCAACAGTTAACAGATAGTAAAAAAAAGTCTAAAATAGAAAATATTAATAATAATTCGAAATTCAACAATTCATTTCATTCATTGAGATGTATTTAATAGTATTTATCGAAGTTTTTCTACACTGAGCCCATTGAAAAATAAATTTGAAAATAATCATACAAGGATTTCTTTAATGTTACTACATCAAATTACAACCAAAAAGAGATTAAAAAAATGAATTCCACAACCCATCATCCTTACAAGCATCTTCACACTATTAGACGCACAAACTCAGAGCTAAATAATCTATTTAATTCCTTTTAAGAATCAATTTGAATACTCTCAAGTCTGACCTACAGAATATTTAGTGAATATGGCCACATGCACAATTTGTTTCTGATTTGCCTCTAATAGTAAGGTGACTAAAAACAAACTAAATTAAAGATAAAATTGCACCTTTTCAAAAAAGAAATGATGTTCTCATATTTCATATACATTTTCTAAAAATATAAACAAACAACAAATGAAAACAACATTTTTATTTTCATACTATAGTAAATATACTTGTAACATCATTTACAATCTATGTACAGAATCAATTTACCAAAGAAATGGAAACAATTTTCTGTAAATAGCATCACACACACACCCTTCTGATGAAATGAACACATTTTCGATGACATCACACATACAAATTATTTCACAATCCTATTTCAAGCATATAGTTCTCTCCTGCTGTAATATCCACTACTTAATAAAACCAATGGTTACATTCTTTGCCTTTCACGTTGAATTCTGTTACTATACGCTCTAGAAACTAGATTCCAGGCATCCATGTATCGATCCATGCACATGGCAACACATTTCTACAAAAAAATGGGGAAAAAATAATAATAAAATATACTAGCACCATTAATTTGTCAATTATTCCATCAATCAAAGTGAAGAATTTCACTTCAAGATTACCTGTTCTGAACTATCTAAAGATGTACCAGGCTTAGAGATGCATTTTTTAAAACATTTTTCTGTCATTTTCTGAAAAAGTGAATAACGGGTTATCGAACGTAATGATAATATTAAACATTTTACCATTGAAAATAGGTTATTGTTAATGTTCACACCGTCAACAATTCTTGAGCATTTGCTACAGCTATCTGCTGCTTCACTTGTTCCATAAGCTCATCTTTCTGGGCTGAAGTAAGCTGACCTGACAAAGATTCCATTTTGCTAATGACTTAAAATATCTAAAAAGTAGAAACAAATTAATTACAATCACACGCCTAACCGGCGTGTAAGCACCGAATACACAAAACCACCATGCGTCATTTGTCATGGAGTAAATATTCACCTGTCCTCTTTAAGGGTCCACTGAACGACTCCGGAGAATTATTATGTTAATTCTGTGGTATAATAAAGGCGGTAAAGTAAAAATTAGTTGAATGGAATTGAATACGAAATGTCCTCTTCGAAAAAGTTGCTTTGCACGTAGCTTAAACTTTTTAAACTTAATTCAAATAAGATTTTTGCTTGGGGAGTCTTCTATTTTTATCGAAGCATTTTTCATTTCCTTGATTAGTAAATCTCAACCTCTTTCTACAGAAGCAAGTGTTTCTAGCTTTTGTACTAATGAGGTAGGTAATCATTTTTACTTAAAGATCTACAATTTATGAATTTAAAAAAATTAAATGGGTGTTATGATTTTAAACATTAACCTACATGTATTGTTTGTGCTAATTCACTTAGAAAAGAAAAAAATTAGAATCAGAAAATTACACCAAAAGTACATAGTTGGCTTTATTTTAATATTCACAAAAAATTTTTTCATTACTATTTTAAATAAGCAAATTTGGATTTAAGAGTGAGTAAAAGATAATTTTTGACTGGATATAATACTAGCAGTATATAATATTATATAGTAATATACTTACTGTTCCATATTTTATTGACAGTTTATTACCTAAAGTCAATATGACAATAAGATTCTGTTCGCCATTTTCAGATACTACATCAATTTCATTATAACATTAACATAATATACACAAACCTAAAGCAATAATTTTGATAATGTTATAATGAAATTGATGTACAGAATGTTTGGGTTCAGGTAGTACATTTTTTTAAGTACCTTCTAGCAATAATACTTTCAAAAAGAATAAAATTGTTATGGAGACTTCTATACATTATCAGCTAATTTGTTTTTATAACATAAAACCTTCAGTTAGTTTTGGGTTATTAAAACAGAAATTCAGAAAGGAAATTTGGATGGAAGGAAGTTTGTTGGTGTGGTAAAAAATTCTAAATATTGTGAAGATCAACAAAAGAGTAATCACCATCAAATTTCTGTTTTTTGTTTTGTTAAAAATGGTGTTAGATATCAGAGCATAAATAATTACCAACAGTAGGAGTTTGGATGTACTGAGCACTAAGATTAATTTGTATTTAGGTCACTGGTCAGTGCTTGAGTTTTGAAGCGAAGCACTTCAAATCGACAGGGAAACAAATTTCATAAAACAAACTATTCTTAATGTTACCAACTTTTTCCAACAATTTATTTCACCTTACTTAAAATTAACTTCTCACTAAACAAAATTATTTTCAAAAATTAGTTGTAATAAAAATAATATACATTTTACCTCCTGATTAGAGTTGGAAATTTAACAATTATTTGGGAATACATTTCCCATTTTGCAACTGTTATGTACTGTGGCAATCCTTTAGCTACTAAGCATGACATTATTGTTGTAAATTGTTTTGACTGTTCAGAGAATTGACTCCCGGTCAGGAATTCAACTCAGGTCTCCCGGTATACGCCCAGTTGCTCTCACCACTTGAACTACCAAGACTGTCAGAACTTTGAATAGCCTTAAGGAGATAAAAGCCCAGATAGATAAACTATACATAGTTAACATTCTGTAAATAGTGTGTCCATTGAGGGTCTTATCTCCTTGAGGCTGTTCGATAAATTGACTGTCTCAGTAGTTCAAGTGGTTAGAATAAATGGTAGGTCCAGGTTCAATTCCCAGCTGGGGCCATATATTCTTTGAATATCAAAACATAATTTGTAATAAAAATAATGTTATTTATATCAAAATATATAACCTCAGAATGGGCAAGTATAGTGTCCTAACTCCCTGTTTTCATTTCTGAATTCAAAATTACCAAACTGAACTAATTTACAGGTAATGGAAAGATCATGTATTGGCTGTAGCAGTTTATCATGGAATGAAACAGAGGATAATGTACATGAAGATCACCTCCAATTCATCCAAGCTGTAATTCAACTGAAATCAGCCGCAAAAATTGGCAACTCATTACCAATTAATGAATTCAATGAAATTATTTCAGGTTTTCCACAGCAGTGCAAACAAATATTTCCCATTAGTTCAGATAATGAGCATGAAAATAGAAGTGGAAGTCGGACTTTAACGAGTCAAGATGTTGATTCTGGAGTTGGGTCTTCAGTCACAGAAGAGTCTGTCAATGAACAGATATCCACCACAACTATTTCATATTTAATTCGTTCCTCAATTATTGACAAACATATATTTGACTCCGTGATATCAGTGACAAATTATTTATTCTCTTGTTTATTTTGTGGAAGTATACAAACATTAGAAAAATATATTTCTAACTGGAAAGGCTCTTTAATTGAAGTGGCAGTGAATGCTATTGTGGAATTAGTGAACTTGGCAAATAGTCCGGAAGATCATAATTATTCTAGAGCATGTAGTGATTTTATAACTAGAGTTATTGACTGTATTTTCATGGCAAAAGATGTTAATGTGGTAAGTGTCATTATATGCTAATTGACTTTCAAATAAAGTGGTGAAGCAATTTCATTTTCATCAGTGTAGAAAACTACAAGAAAATATTAGAATTTACTGCAATGCAATTGCAATTTGAGTAGGTATTTTATTGTTATTGATTATAAAGCTCATAAAAAGCATACGTTAGAAAAATGAAACGCGGAGATGTTTTGGTGTTATTGAATTTGTATGCTTCAAAGCTTTCTTCTAAATTCCTGTATTTATCCATTTATTATCCAACTTATCTGCACGCTAAGTTACATTCCATATTGCTAATTGTTGATGTCTGAAAACTTCATTTCAAAAAAAATTGTCAGGCTGGCAAGTATATTTTTTCTGTTTCCAGGCTTTCACTCAAAGCAAATTAAGAAATGGTATTTTGAACAGTTGTGATGACTCTTGTGTAACACTGTGAAAGACAACACCCTGTGACATCTTTTCATCAGCGTCAATTCACAATTCATTAACCCGGCTGCGGTCCTCAAATTTACTCCTTCTCAAGATCCTTGGGTCCAAAAGGAGCCGTATAAGTTCTCTTGTATTCTTGAAAGGAAGTTAAAGTTATACACCGAAATGTTATTTATACACATTTATTTTATTTATAAGGTTGTGCAATGATGTAAAGTAATTGTCTCTGAACATGCGTGATAGCAAAATAATGAACTGCACATACTATATGTGCAGTTCATTATTCATTATAAATTGAATTCAATTTTCAAAATTCATTGTATTACACACATGTAGTACAAATGTAATTGATGATTTTTACCTGTAAAAGTTTTCATTTAGAGCAACGAAAAGTAATTTTGTTATCCGTTTTGCAACACACTCCATTTTCCCATTTTTCGAATAGAATCTAAAAAACTTAATTTTTAAGACGGTGAATTTTGCATTGGATTTCTAGTTTTTGACTTCTCTTGATGATGAAGTTGGTGGCAGGTGTGTTGTGTATTCAATAACTGGTTTACAAAAGATTCCCTAAGTTTTCTATAAAAATTGTTATTTTTTATAACATTTTTATTAGCAAACCGAATTTGCTTTTGTGAAGAAAACGTTTGAATTGATGTAAAATATTTATTTTGTCAGAGAGATCCACTATAGGTCACAAAAATATTTTTTTCTATGAATAAGAACTAATCGTATCAACAGCGCCCTTTGTAGAATTATAGGTTGTCATAATTTCTGGTTTCTTTTCTCCAGATTCGCAGCCTCTTGCATCATTGTAAAGGGTGCTTTGAAGGACAACACACTTGTTCATTCGTGGCACATACGGTACTCATGTCGGGTAACTCATAAAAGCGAAAGTAGAATATTAGTTTGTTGTGCCCTTTGTCTGGAGAAGTTTTGGTGGTAGAAGATTTGTTTTTGCGCATGGTTCCTCCAAGAGTGATGTCCCATTTGAGAAACTCCTGACCCAACTGGTATGATGTAAAGAAATTGTCAGGAGTTATATTGTTATCTTTCAGAAGTGAGGATAATTGTAGCACAACTTTTATTCCCAGATTTTGTTCTCTAGGTTGCCCTTCTTGTTTGCCAGAAGTTGTGCATTCCACACGTAACGTGTTTCATTCAAAATTTCCCTCCGTATTTGCTAAGCCTTTGGCATGTGCTGCCGAAATGGACAATTGCCTCGGAAAATGCATAATTATTCATTAATTGTTACATACAATTGAAGATATCGAAAAGGGAAGAAACACATCAGAATACTATGTTCAATTTTTAGAAAGAACTGTGTTTCCGTGGTTTAGAGAGCTGAGATTGCTCCCAGCTGTTCGTAGAACTTCGATAGTGTTTTCATAGTTTGATAGTATTATTCGATGTTATTGTACAATGACACCTTATGAGAGGATAAAGTCTCCAATGACAATACAATCCTTCCATAGTTGATTTCTACTTATGTACCGAGTTATTATATAAAATTTCTAACGAGAGTTCAACATGAGAAATGTCACGGGTCCAAATGGACCCGAAGAACTTATGTGAGAGGGGAAAAAAAAAAAAAAAAACACTTTCGTATTGAAAATAAATTAATGACATTTTATATAGTGTAGAAAACAGTCAAAAATAATTGTCATGGAGTATCAGAACAATCGCACCATTTTCTTGAGCTGTACAAGAAATTAAAATTTTATTTGGGTCGAAATGGACCCGAGGACCACAGCAGGGTTAAAATCTCTTTCATTTTGTAATCTTTACCAATGTTTTTTTTTTCTTTTTCTTTCCCTTTATGAATTACTTATTTGGTGCAGAATACCATACACTTCATTATCTAGATGTTTAATTATCAGAAAAAATGAAATTCAGTATTTTTTTTCAGATATATTTTCTTTCTCAAATTAGATTGTTTTTCATGACGAAAGAAAAATCGAATTGTAAATGACATTCACATATTTTTCCAGTTTATATTGAAACTATTTTCTCTCTAGTATGCGTGTAGGCTCTTTTTACTTTAAAGAATCCGTATTTTTCACATATTCACTTGTTGAAATGAGTTTAATTTTTATAATACCTCTCACAATTAGTTAGCAAGTAACTAGATCCTGTTACAAAGGTAATAAGTTATCTCAGTAGAAAGAATTAACAAAGAAAACTTTTTCCTCTTCTTAATGTTATTCTTGACTATAATATTTGCATAAAGAAGTTACCTAGTTCTAATGATCTTTTCCTTGCTCTCTTTTATTTACTTTATATATTTACTTATTTTTGAAAAACAAACAAACATGAAACTAAAAACTGAAAAATTTCCTTGAATGATATTTGATACATCCTTTTCTTACTTGCTCTAATTTGTTTGTTAAATGAGGAATTACATTTTTTTTTTTCAGTATTCTGTCCTTGAATATAGATGTGTTATCATAAGTGAACTGAGTAATAGCCAATATTTATGTGAAGCAGCCATTCATAGCATCATAAAAACTATTGATGACATGTCCCAAAAAATGAAGAGGAACCGATTGAAGGACAATTTGCAACAAATTGAAGAAGCAATGATAGCATCTCATAAATATGATACATCATTTTACATGTTGCACCTATTAGAACGTTTACTTAAGAAGTGGAGGGAACACTGTATTGCATTCACTCAAACAGATGAATTCAAAAAAACAACCTATTTCAATATAACTGAGATGTGGAAAAAAAGTTGGGGTAACTCGGTAAATTGTGAACAAGGAAGAACAATGAAGAATCTATGGGAAAAGTGGTCAACTACTCTTGAAGAAGCAATGCATAACACTATGGATGAATTTCCAAACTTTTCTTTTCTAACATGGACATGTTTTCAAATATTAGAACCTCTTGGCTCTCACTTACAAAATGTGTAGCATACTTTTTTATTTTAAATTGCTTCAACATGTATTGATCTTTTTGTAATAAATGAAATAAAAGTGTATAGTAGAAAATAATGTGTGCTGGAATGGAAGTCGGCTAGAACCACATTGAAGACAACAATTTCATCAATTTGCAAATATTGTTCCATTTAAAAAGAGATTACACGCATTCCTTCCATTCCTTGATTCTTGTTGGTCACTTCCAAAGCATTATTGAAATTTATCCAAACTTCAAGAAACTAGTTGAGTCACTTATTCTATTCACTAATATTTTTAAAATGAGCTTTGAATCATTAAGAAGATTTCAAAAACTGTAATATTTTGTTAATTTTAATTCAAAAACAGAAAAAACTATGAAACGTTTTTTTGTAAGTTGGTTGGAGATGGAAAAAAGCTGCATTTCAAAATACATACAATTAATGATAGGTTACATACAATATAAATTTGGATAACATCTTTCATTAGATATTGTATCTTGTTACTTTTGTAGGAATTATCTGTAACTTCTCTTAACAATAGATATAAATAATAAATCTTTGTCTGCAATTCCCAACCAGTACTCTATGTCGTCTCTGGGTTTGGTGGCATTACAATTGAAATTCCTTGAGGTTCATCTCAATATCAATTATTTGTGTCTATATGATTTAGGATTTTTGTATTAGTGTTCATCTAAAACAAAGAACAGAAATAGAACTAATGCCACTTCTGAGTTAATTATTCCCAACCTCAAGAAATCATATTTCTTAAAAGGCAACTGCAACAATCAAAAATATAATGTAAAGGATTAGGGTCCATATTCTTTAGAACGACAAATTTTTGTAACCTTAATTTATTTCATATCTTTCTGTGCAACCAATTCGGGGATTGTTGTCCCCATCATCAGGCTGTTAAATTGAATGTTGAAAATATATAGTACAAAGTTTAAAATTATTTACAATACAATATAATATTGAAATGGAGAGATTGTGACAGGTGAGAACTTACCAGACACATGAGAGCTCACAAAACACAAAACAAATTATTTGACATTAACATTATTGTACAGTTAACCGTCACTAGATGGACAAAGTCAAGTTCATTATGTTGGTGAAAGCAGTAAAAAATTAGTTCTGAGAGTCGGGAAATTAAGACAAGAGAGGAGGGGCAGTGTTTGAAAGTGGTTGATAGATGGGGGAACAGTGTAGAAGTTGCATGATTTTTTAATCCATGTAGTTTGTTACTGACAGAAGGAATAAGTTAAAAGATGTCAATGTTGAAAAATGCACTAAGTTAATTTTCCACTGAATATGTTACATATTGATAATATACTGCAATTTTTGTAGGAAGAGCTCTCAAGGCCATTCAAATCCCATCTTCGCGATGGAATATGTCACGGCATTTCGTGTCATTCACAGTCGTTCCGCTAGATTTCGCACGATCGCGACCGTATGAAGCAGTGCTTGCGATCATGCGACTTCTACCGGCAAGACCGAGAAAAGACGCCAAATGCCGTGACATATTCCATCGCGAAGATGGGATTTGAGTGGCCTTGAGAGCTCTTCCTACAAAAATCGCAGTATAGTTATTTATAGAAATTGATTTCATTTAACTAAATACATGACCTTTTAAAAGAATATAGTGTGATTTTAATAAATACATATTTATAAAATTGCTAGACAATTATTTTCCACTATACTGCGATTTTTCTAACTGCGACCCTCAAATCCCATCTTCGCGATGGAATATGTCACGGCATTTCGCGTCTTTTCTCGGTCTGGCCGGTAGAAGTCGCATGATCGCAAGCACTGCTTCATACGGTCGCGATCGTGCGAAATCTAGCTGAACGACTGAGAAAGACGCGAAATGCCGTGACATATTCCATCGCGAAGATGGGATTTGAGTTTCCTTGAGAGTCGCTCTTAGAAAAATCGCAGTATAGCTAACGCGAGATCCAAGGAAATAGAAAACTAATACGGGAAAGTCTGTGCCACTCTTTAGCACCAGTAGTTCCATTTCAGAGATACATACACATAGTACATGTAACTCTCATTATCTGAGACATAGGGTTCATATTTTGGAATAAGTCCTACCTTGTAATGACTAATTATAATGAACTATTCTAGGTAAAACTAGTGGTGCTACAGAATGGCACAGACTTTCCCATATTAGTTTTCTATTTCCTTGGACCTCGCGTTAGCTATTCGGACTTGCCACATATTCGTGCCAGCTGCCATCTATCGCCACCCAAAGAACATATTTTTGACATTTTATTAATTTTTCGGTTTCCTAATAGTAGAACCAAAAATACTATTTTAAAAATATTAAAGAACTCTCGTCCAAAATGGTAATTTTCTTTGAAAGATTTGGAGCCATTTTTAAGAAAATGGCGTTTATGTGCTACTGTAAACGCGAAATTAGGCTGAGCTAAGGGGTAAGAAAGTAGCTAAGGGGTAAGTGAAAATGTCCAGGGGACTTCATGTAAAGTACCCCCAAAAATTAATGAATGTTTTTCAAAATCGCAGACTTTCGAATCAGCCCATATATTCAAGGGTTTATTCAATTTGGAAAAAATCGTACGCATAGTTTGGGCGTTAATGTTTTTCACATATCGGACAGACAGACGGACGGACGTTTTGCTTTCAATTGGTTTTTGGTATCAAGGACCCACAAAATAGGAATTCTGGCTACAACACGTGTTATGGGTTTAACAATTGGATTAATCCACCTTTTTCTTACCAGGGCCCGGCAATGAATTTTTTCTGCCGAAAATTCGCCATGTTTTCCGGCAGCATTACATATATTCCCTATACTACGTATATACGTACGTATACGGGAAAGTAAAAAAAGGTTGGAGAGAGTGGGGACCCTTGAGGAACGCCGGATAGAATTGGGGGTAGGTAAAGATAGGGTATTGTTCATTTTTACTGTGAAGAATTCTATTATCCAGAAAGCATTTGGTTATTTGGAACAGATGTTCCGGGAGACCTATTTTTCGTAAGTTGAATAATAATCCTAATCCATTGTGCCAGGCTTTATCAAACTCCTGCGTGAAGTCTAAGAAGGCTGCTACGAAGAATTGTTTGCGCTGATAAGCTAGAGCAATTTTTCAACAATCCTTAATAGTTGGTAGGTTGATGAGTGAAGAGGAAGGAATCCAAACTGATGTGGCGGAATTGCATTTATTTTATTAAGGTAGGTGTTTAATCTTATTAAGATAATCTTTTCGAATTTTTTTGCAAATGCTGGAAGTAGACTAATTGGTCTGTAACTTGATGGACGTTTTGGGGATTTATTTTGGTTTTAAAATTGGAATTACTATTGATTTTTTCCAGCATGAGAGGAGGAATTGGACACGTGTTGAAGATAGCAGTTAGATAAGGAAGGGCATGTGGTGGAAGGTGTTTTATACTGCGATTTTTCTAACTTTGCCTCTCAAGGCCACTCAAATCCCATCTTTGCGATGGAATATGTGACGGTATTTCGCATCTTTCTCAGTCGTTCCGCTAGATTTCGCATGATCGCGACCGTATCAAGCAGTACTTTCGATCATGCGATTTCTACCGGCAAGACCGAGAAAGACGCAAAAAGCAGTGTGATATTCCATCGCGAAAATGGACTTTGAGTGCTCTTGAGGGGCAGTTAGAGAAATCGCAGTATAGAGCAAGGTTAGTTATGATATCTATTCCAGGGGAAGATTTGTTTTTGATTTTCTTGATTAATTGTTTTACGTTGGCTGGAGAGATATAATCTACAGGTAATGGTGCAATGATATACGGGTCATTTAGAAATTTCTCTATAGATGTTTTCTCGGTGAGGGTGAATGTTGTGAGAACGCAGATTTGAAGAGTGCTGAGAGTGCTAAATTTTCTGGAGTCGTATGCGCAATTTTTGCTTCAGTTTTAAGTGGGGGTGATTGTTTGTATTGGACGGCTGAAATGCCGGCAGACTTTCCAAAGGTTGTTCGAATCTTTATCTAATTTAAAAATTATAGTTTTGTGAGAGACGCAATAAACCAAATATGTTATTTCTTCTTTTTTCATTGTATTTAGTTTTGCAAATAATATTCCAAAAAATATTAATTTGTAGGCTAATTTCATTTCTTAATATCGTTAATTTTTGAAAATATTGTGACTCTCTAAATAATCAAAGTTAAAATCGCCTTTTTCTTAATACTCCTTTTTACAATAACGTAGATTCAAACTACCATAACTCGCCAAATTTTCACATATTTTGAAGATTTTTACATCAAATTGTTGGTAATTTTATTGTCTATAATTTGGCATAAATAACTCAATTTTGAAATTTTGGAACATATGGCCCCTTTTAGTTTTTTGCATCACAAATGTACGTCACACTAGTATTCAACAAAAATTGAAGAAAAAACTGGAGTCTTTCTGAGAAAATCTTATTTTTGCCTTTATTTCATGTAAAATTATGCGAAAAGTACTCGTAATCTAAATGAAATGTTCACGACCTAATTTCAATTTTTAATTTTAAAGAACAGGTAGCATTAAACAAATTATATATTTTCAATGCCGTAGTTGTAGGAAGTCCTTGAAAACATGCGTAACTTTTGTCATTTTTTAAAATTCTGCAAGTTCAAAGACAATTGGACCTGCGGCCTTCAATCATGTAAAAAATTGTTTCATTTTTGAGAAAAATTATAAAATGTTTTTGAGGCTTAATTTAAAATACCTCCCAAAACCAAATATCGGTTTCAAATTAACGGAGCTGCTAGATCGAGGGGAAGAATACCAATTTTGTTAAAAATCCTGCTCACGCGTTACGCACTTGCGTTGTTCGCAGACGGTTTGCTGTAAACCAAGGTTTTCGGTATGAAGGGCACACAAAAGGTGGATTCTGACGACGAAACGAATTAGAGGAGGTAATTTACAACGTACAAGAACCAATGGCGAAGCTGAAGGGTAATCTGGGATCTCCAGATAATCGAAAAATATATCTTAGGAATATACATTTTCCTTTTAATGACATCCAATTTTCAAAATATTGCAGCAATATTGATGTATATGAAATCATTTTGAAAACAAAGTGCGTCCAACTGACGCTCTCTCCGACGTCTGGTGCTTGGCCAGGTATTGAACCACGATATTGGCTATTGTCTGTGTTACTGGATTTACTCTTGGGCCCTTCAATTTAACGTGGGGAACATGCGGCCTTTGGTGGCGCAACCAAGCCGAGCGCTGCAAAGCAACTAAAGGAGTCTCAGGGGAATACTAATATTCTGTCGTGTGACTAGCTGCAACTTAATACATTTTAAATTTCGCGTGTTATTGAAAGTACACAAGTTCAGTCAATTATTGGAGATGTTTAATGCATCATTTATGATGTTTAGAGAATTTTTTTTCATTTGATATCAGATTTATTGATTCAAAATGTACGTACACGTGATGAATTCTTTGTAGAAAGTCCCTTTCTACCTCTCACGGTGGATGCATATACTTCGGTTTTTCTTTCTTGGCGCACGGGGGGTGTCATAAAAATGGAATATCTCACGGTATTTCGCGTCGTTCTCCGTTATACCGCCAGGAAGAGCATGATCGCCAGCACTGCTTGATAGAATCGCGATCATGCGACTCCTAGCGGCATAACCGAGAACGACGCGAAATATTGTGAGATATTCCATTTTATTGACACACCCCCGTGCGCCAAGAAAGAAAAACCGACGTATAAATCTGCCTGCGGTTACAGTCGGTGTCTCTGACTCGGGGAGCGCTGGTTAGAATACGAGCGTGTCTGTGTGTAGGAGGATCTTCATTACAAATATACTAGGGTAGAAAAATGTTCGAAATAAAATAATTTTGTTTGTGTGATACGTGTCGAAGCAATAGTGCTTGTTGCAAAGTGCTGGAGTCGAACTTAAGTGCCCAGTAGAAATCGAAGCCAGAACCACGTGCACGGAAGTTGTACATACCTGTCCTTGACATTACGGATAAAATTATGTAAGTAATGTTTCAATATAAACTTTCATTTAACTTATTTTTAATTAATTAATTTGTATTGTTTACATTTTATTATTTATTCGAATTTTAAATTTTGGAAGTGCAGCCTCCAGTTGTTGGGGCACCAGCCGCCACTGCATCGAAATGCAGTTTTCGCCCAACAATAATGAAAAATAGTCAGGACATTTTGAGCGCTAGTAACAAAACTAAAGCAATGTGGGATATCGTAAAAAATACAACCACATCATCTCGATACCTTGTAGAGAATGTTATTTTAAAGGATAATGAAAGAGAAACGAGTAATCCGGAAAAAGTTGCCAATCTCTTCAACAAACACTTTTCCAGAATTGCGTCTGATCTCACGAAGGGACTAAAATCACAAAATTCAACATTTTACACTTCCCAAAAAATTTCAGATACGATGTTTATTCCCGAAACTTCTCCCAACGAAATCCTCAGAATAGTCAGTAAACTAAAAAATAAATATTCATCTGGTTTAGATGAATTTCCGGATTGTTTATTAAAAACTTGTGCACCTGCCTTTATACATCCGTTAACTCACATTTTCAATGCTTCTTTATGTACAGGAATATTTCCAGATATTTTCAAAACAGCAAAAATTAAGCCACTTTTTAAAAAAGGGAACAAAAATGATATTCAAAATTACCGGCCAATTTCTCTTTTGTCAGTTTTCTCAAAAATATTAGAAAGGCTTTTCTACTTACGAATGGAAACATTTCTCAGGAAAAACAGAGCGTTTTCAGACTCACAACACGGTTTTAGAAAATCAAAATCTACGGAAACTGCCATTTTTTCTTTTCTCAAAGATGTTGCTTCATCAATAGACCAAAATGAAATACCCATTGGAATATTCTTAGATCTCTCGAAAGCTTTTGACGTCATTGACCATAAGATCTTGCTCTCAAAATTACCTTCGTATGGAATTCGTGGTATTGCCCTAGATTGGATAACTTCTTACCTTAAACATCGGACTCAAAAAGTAGAAATACCATACTGGCAGGAAAGGACATTACATACTTATATTTCCAATTCTTTGCCAATTGTGCATGGGGTTCCGCAAGGTTCGATCTTAGGTCCTATTCTCTTTCTGTTATATGTAAACGATATGCCCTCGTCTATTAAAAATGGAAGAACGGTTCTGTTTGCTGATGACACGAATGTTCTTTGCAAAAAAGAAGCAGTAAATAGTACAATTTCAGAAGCTTCAAATTGGTTTAATAATAACAAATTAATTGTTAACGAAAGAAAAACTGTTTCAATGCATTTTTGCATCTCAAATCGGAAATCGCATGTTCCATTGAAAATGAACAATATGCAATTAGCTGATGTCGAGGCAACAAAATTTTTAGGTCTTTCAATTCAATCAAATCTCAAATGGAATGTACATATATCAGAATTAAACACTAAATTAAGTTCATTATGCTATGCATTCAGAATTCTTTCAAATTCTGTCAGCCTTCATGCAGCTCGTTGCGTTTATTTTGCAAATGTGCATTCCCGCCTGAGATATGGCATAATATTCTGGGGAAGCTCATCCTGTAGTATTCAGACCTTCAGATTGCAAAAGAAAATTATTCGAATAATGAAAAAATGCCTTCCACGTGATTCCTGCAAGCCTCTTTTCATTGAGCTGGGAATCCTACCATTGCCTTGTCTATTTATTTACGAATCTGTACTATTTGTCAAAAATGACCTACTTAACGGAGGGAACATATTTTCATGCAATATTGATATTTATAATTACAACACACGCCGTAGAAATCACGTGCATCAAGTGTCAGTATCAACAGCTCAGTACAAGAAATCAACATACAATACATGTACGTTACTTTACAACGCATTGCCAGATGACATAAAACAATTAAAGTCGGTATACAAATTTAAGTTAAAAGTAAAATCTTTTCTGCTGCAAAACTGTTTCTATACAATTAGAGACTATACTGATCGTGAAAAAGAAAAATAATGTTTAATGTAACAAAACAAAGATATATAATGAATTAGTTTATGTTTGCATTGTATACATTTAAAAAAATATTTAACACGCCTGTGACAAGTAATGTACTTCAGCTTCCGGGTCAATGACCCCCATCTCGATCAGGTTTTTGTCCAGTTTCCCTGATCCATTGAGCAAATGCTGAGATGGCCCCTTGTTTTGCTTCTGGACGTAAATGTAGCTTCACTGTGCGCACGTTTTGTTGAGCACTCCTTTTGCTTGTAGTTCATTTACAGTTGAAATTGATTTTCTATAACTCGGGAAAAAACATTTTTCAAATATCTTTATTTTTCTAAAATGATTATTTTCTAAATTTTTTTTTGTTAAATAAAATTCCTGGCCCTCAAGAAAATGTGCGCAGGTAAATTTCTTTCCCCACACGTCATATACAGTTTTTACTGTTTTTTGACAAATAAATAAATAAAAAATAAATCATGAGGCAAGTAATATGCCGTAGAGATAAAAATAGTAAAGATACGTAATAGCATGCAGTGTTAGATGACAGCAGTGCTTGATATGGAAGCAATCATTCGACATCTAGCGGCACGACCGAGAAACGCAAACTGCTGTGACATATTCCGACATGAAGACGGGTGTTGACGCACAACATTATAAAAAACGAATTATAGGTAGGTGTTGTTCATAAGATTCGAGCCTTCTCGCGTCACTGCTTTCTGGTTTTGTTTGGATACCATCAGATCCTGGGACTTTTCTGTTTTGATAGCTGGCAACTGCTTCTCAAGTTCTCTTTCTTCGCAGAGCGGTATGTCGGCAATACGGCTTGCTTGTTCGGTGGTCTTATCGGGCGTCTGGGATTCAATCCGTCCGCAATAACGCTCATCGAAGTTTCCCTCTGGTGCCCGCATGCTTAGTTTTTGCGTCACAATCTGGAACTCCGTCCCCATATATTTATATCCATAACACCAACAAGGGCATTCCGGCACTGAGAATTGCTTTGTTCCATCACCCTTTTTAACATTTTCTTCATCTTTCTTTGTAGCAACGGGGTTTCAGGTCTGTTTCGCTCTCACGGCCCTTCGTCGGAGTCTGAGGCAGTTTTTCATGAGCTCCGCTAGTTGTTCGATTCACATATTGTATATTTATACTGCGAATAATATTTCTGCCGACTTGACAGCTCCCGTCTGACAGTGGAGAGGGGGTTCCGTTATCCAATCAGAGGCTTCAAATTGTGATGATGTCAATACAGAATCGCCGACAATTACTAAGAAACAAATGAAATGTAATAGCACGAAGCAACTGAAAACTGAAGAGCGTCGAGCGCCAAGAGGAGCGCATTACTTGTTTGGTTATGCATCGTGTGTGCGTTTGTGTCGTTTAGGCTGATATACTTATGACACGATGTATAGGTGCATACACCTCAGGGACATTTCTATTTTTATCTTTATGCCAATGCATTCAATAGGACGCCTCCTTGAAAACCTTGTAAATAACAGGCAAAGTCAGTAACTTCGAAAAGTCCTCATTTTTTTTGTAAACGTTCTGTGAAAGGCATGTATTCAAACCAAGAATGTGTTGCTTTTAGATACTTCTCTCTTATAAATCTTTCATAATAAATAATATTCATTTTCCTTCTTAAAAAGCGTCTCGCTGTACGTACTTTCCATCTGCTTTGCGCGTGTTATGCAAACATGTTTCGTTATTCCTTGCTTTGACAGGCTTATAGTGTGTAACAGAATTTCATCAAATAAACTAGCGGCATTGTTACAAGTCTACCAAAAATACAATAAGTTGGACGTGTATGACTCAACAGCTGATCTGACGCAAGATCGAACACGTGTCTGCCACCCGAGTAAGTGGCAACATCGCTCTCCCCCACTCCCGGCTGTCAAGTCGGCAGAAGTTTTGTTCGCAGTATAGAACTGTTCGCCTGCTGTTCAGGGATTGAGTCTTGCGAGGCATTGAAGTGTCCACGGTGTATCTTACAGTGCATCCGAGGTTAAGAATGAAGTACAGGGCTTTATGGGGTTTTCCGGTAAATAAACATTCCCCCGTTTTTAAGATTTCAAAACTTTTCAATCTTCATTTACATAATTTTTCCTAACAATTAATTAGTAAAATAATACCTCGAATACATTAAACATTTACCACAAATCGCGATGAATGTCTTTAAAATTTATTAATTTTTGTAAGAAGGGATACGTTCGGCTGTTGGATTTCCCACAGCTGCGATGTCACGTGCATTACCGTTTAATACTGTGCTCAGACAATTCGCTTTCCGGTTGTTTAAACTTCTGTTTTTCTTTCTTGACGCGTGGGGGGAGGGTGTCATCAAAATGGAATATCTTACGATATTTCGCGTCGTTTTCGGTTGTGCCGCTACGGTTCGCGTGATCGCGACTTTATTAAGCAGTGCGACTCGAAGCTGCACAACCGAGAACGACGCGAAATACCGTGAGAAATTCCATTTTGATGACATCCCCCCCCCATGAGCCAAGAAAGAAAAACCGAAGTATACCTGTGTTTAGTGATATTTTTGAAATTTTTGGTTTTAATCACGTCAAAGTTAAATGTAATTTCATTTACTTTTCATTTTGGTTTTTAGGTTGTAAATTTATTTATTTACAATTTTTTAAATTTAATTTATTTTTCTTTATACACTTCATTCAATCAATATTTATAACTATACTTGGGTTTTAATTTCTTGGCGCGGGAGTCTTGTCTTCACGATGGAATATCTCACGGTATTTCGCATCGTTCTCGGCAGTGCCGCTAGAGTCGAATGATCGCGATTGTATCGAATGACGCGAGTCGAGTGCAAAGAGTATATCTGGTCGAGTGCGTCCGACTTATTTTGTCGTCCAAGGAATTTTAAATATTTTGTTCGGCAATCCAAACTTTAGGCCCGCAACACACTACACCGAGAAATGCGTTTCTAGAAATGTAGAAAATCGAAACAAGGGGGACACTTACCACCCTCTGCGGAGGCGAAAGAGTTCCTCGCTCGAGTCGGTCGGCGAGCGAGTTTTCTCGGACACATTTCTATAGTGCGATTTTTCTAGCTCTGCCCCTCAAGCCTCTATGGCCACGATGGAATATCACGCTAGAAGTTGCATGATCGCAAGCACTGCTTGATACGGTCGCGATCATGCGATATCTAGCGGCACGACTGAGAAAGATGCAAAATACCGTGACATATTCCATCGCGAAAACGGGCCTTGAGAGGCAAAGTTACAAAAATCGGAGTATACTCCTTCACTTGTAACACAGTCTAATAATACAGTCTCGCAACTCTGTACTTTTTCCCTACGCTGAAAATATGCCCCACTTACAGATGTACCACCATTAGCGCTCCAAGTAGTCAGTAAGCTGGTCACGCCCTCGTACCGTAGTTTCTGTATGCTGGATCAAGAACTTGGCGTCGTAATTACATTCTTTTGAAAACCTAATTTACATTCTATTCTAATTTTATCATTTGCTGTTGTTACTGAAAGCTAAAAAGTATAAAAAACTAAGAAAAACATCTAATATTCCGTCTTCCAAGATCGACGGAGGGGGATGACACTAGGCGTTTCAGAAGGTATTTCTTTATATTCTGTTACATTCTGTCTACATACTACATAATGAGGATTTTTTAATATTTGGGTTTTCTTCTGGCGAACAGATGTACACAGTTGTACAAAAAAACAAGTAGCAAGGTTTTATAAAAGAACAATCACATGAAACACATACATTCATTTTACCCACAGAAAGAAATGTATAATAAGGCCGATATATACGGTACAGTTTCTGTATAGAAACATCAAGATCACAAACTGAAAGTATAAAAGCCAAAAAGTCGCGCATACACGGTTTATATACCAGACTTTACGCTTACTGCATGAACCGCCACAAGCCTCCGCTAGGGGGGGGGGGCTACTGGGAAACAACTGAATTGCGCCGTCCGAGTACATTCAATGGTGGTATTTCTAAATCTTTTTTTTTTCAAACCAACTTTTGAGTGCTAATAGCAGATCAACCATTCGGGATATCCACATAATTTGTTACATAAAATACGCTTAGAATTGTCTTAAGAGCTTATTTTCCAAGTTTCGATGTTTCCTCCCCGGACATTCTGTGTATACAAGGAAAACCCAGCAGAAGTTGTTCTGCCCTTCATCTCCCTTTTTCGCTTCCCATCTCCGTTTCTCACTCTCTCCCTCACCCTGTCCCTGTCGGTCTTTGTCTTCGCCGCTCTCTGTTCCTCTCATTTACATTTACTTGCAGATTCTGCACGTCTCTAAGCAGGTGAGGCAATATCGGGAAGCGCTGGACCAGCAGAATGTAATAGAATGTTCAGGAAGAGTTCATTCTGTAGATTACGGTGTGAAAAACGTTTCTTTAAAGTCTCCAGCCTCAAAATTTTAGTTTTCAAGGCCCTAGAACGCCTCGCTTAGGAGTTATTTAACGATATAGATTCAAAATGCTGCCGAGTGTGTTGCAGGTCGCATTTGACGTGAATATGTAGCGCCATGTAGTGGAGTTACAACATAATTAACAACACATAAACCTTCTCGGTGAAAAAACACGTAGAAGTGCCAACTTTCACGGAGATTGGTCCAACGGTGTTGGAGTTTTGCTCTTATATACATACCAACATACACAGGTGAGTCACGTAACTTTAGCACCTCCTGTAACTTTTGAACGGTTGAAGATATTGCAATGCAGTTTTCACGGAAGTGAATGAGGGAATGGGGCTAATTGAAATGTGTATTGATCTCTGTTTTATCACTTATATTTTACGAGATATTTGAGCTAGCTTTGTTTTTTCAAATGGGAGTATATATATTTTTTCTGTCTATCATGACAAGCGCAAAAAGACAAATCCAAAGATATAAATATTATCATATGTTAGATGAGCATTTTTTTTAGTAATTTTGATTTTTTTGCGACTAGTGTTTAACGGGTATTTTCATTGTAACTGTCAGCCCCACAAGGTCACGCAGCGCTCCCCCAGCAAACGCGGGCTCGGGGAAGGAAAAGGATTTTAGTACTTGAGGATACGAAACATTTTCCAAATATTCCCAACACTTGCATTTTTTCCTGAACTCTGCTTTCCATCCTGCCCCATTTTCAAATATTTTGTGTTTCCTAGGAATTGAAAATATAGATTTGTCATAAGTGCTGTGTATTGAAATAAGATTGTTTCTATCCCCAAGTTATTATTATATGCTTATTAACATTGAAATTGTTTGCTCAAAATATGCAATATTTTTGTACAGTCTTAATTATTTATTCTTATTGTGTTTTGTTTCAAGATCCCATTAATACGTATCTTATGTAACCCCATTAAATGAAGTTGAAGTTATCAACAATTTTATTACAATACATATGTCAAATCCTTATTTTCCATCCTTCAATCAAAGAAAGACAAAAATCTGAAAATGCGGAAGGATGGAAAGCACAGTTCAGGAAAAAACTGTAATGGTTTTGTGAATATTTGGAATATGTTTCGTATCTTCAAATCTCCCTTCCCTTGCCCGGGCCTGCGTTGCTGGTGGAGCGCTGCGTGACCTTGTGTGGTGGACTATTCAAAATGTCCGTTAAACCCCAATCGCAAAAATCAATAATACTCCAAAAAATGCTTATCTAACATATTACAATATCTATATTATTGGATTCGTCTTTTTACGCTCGTCATGGTGGATTGAAAAAATATGTATAGTTCCATTTAAAAAAAACAAAGTTACTTCAAAAATCTCGTAAAATGCAAGTGATAAAATAGAAATTAATGCATATATCAATTAGCCCCTTTCCCTGATGCAATTCCGTGAAAACTGCATTGCAATAACTTCAACCGTTCAAAAGTTACAGAAGGTGCTAAAGTTATATGACTCACCCTGTGTGTGTATATATATATATATATATATATATATATATATATATATATATATATATATTTATATTTATATATACATATATATATATATATGTGTGTGTGTGTGTGTGTATAAATTTGTGATCTACACCTGGGTCCAATTTCCCTGATCCTTGAGCAAATGCTGAGATGGCCATTTGTTTTGCTTCTGGACATAAATGTAACTTCATTATTTGTGTACGACTTCTAAATTTCAGTGGGAAATATGGTTATTCAAATTATCATTTTCAATAATTATTATGCAAAATGTATTATTCTTTCATGGAGAACATGATGAGGGTTAAGGGCAAGAAATTTTAGTTAATTTACATTTGAAAATATATTTTATTCTACAGGAGCGAATATTTTGTCAAACTCAAAAAAATAACATTAAAAAAACGCACTTTTTACTGTATTCAAAATTCGACTAGAATATGGCTTAGAATACAGATCGCAGAATTATGAATACGTGCACAAAATACATTTCTCCCCATAGCTCGTCAGTTTTTGACGTATTTATTTATTTTTACGTAAATATAAATAAAATAAATATATGTTGGTCTCCCCAAAGAATCGGAACTGTCGGAACCGCTCCCTTCTCGGCTGTTCTCGCCAGTATCGGCGGATCGACTCTGCGCTGTTTGCCGGTAGTTTCGGTGTTTCATTAGTGAGAAGCGACATGAGCTCGGACCAAAGAGTCCGTAAGAAATAATTTAGCTAATGGAAGCTACATATAAATGAACAAGAGTGTAAATGATAAAACAAGTGCATATTGGACGAATTTTCAGGTAGTAAATTTTTGCACTTTTAAGGAAGCGAATTCCATTCATTTATTAATTTCAGGATTGGGCAAAATACTTTAAATTTAGAATCTAAATACTTTTCGAAATTTTGTAAATATGTATTTAAATAATACCTAAAATACATTAGGTTTTGATTAGCTAAAGGGGCGTAGCGTGACTCGCACGTTTGGGGATGCTCAACAATAACACACAAAATGTCACTATCAACTACATCTAACAGGCGAACGCAACACAAGGCAGACACACTGGAACTACTTCCACGATCTCGATTGCTTACGACGGTGTAGGTGCTTGTCACAAAATCTTCACAGCAGTCAGGACTGTCGATATCTTTAAAGCAAATTATACAATGACTCAGCTTTAATTCTTATACGCGAATGGCAATGAGACTTGTTAACTAAAAAAATTACATTGTAGACTAAAATAATATGTAATCTATTTAAGGAATAATTCAATTTATTAGGTATTAATTAAGAAATAGTAGACAGACACTATTTCTACAGTTTGTGCCCATGACCAAGCGGGGACTCCCGAGTGAGAGAGAGAGAATTTACTGACCGCCTGAAGTGTGCTGCGCTCTCGTGCACAAAGGAGCAACTTGCTCAATATACTCTTTCTTCAGTGGATGCTAGCGTAAAGCAGTCAGTTTTCTCTGGGCCAGGGATGAAGAGGGGAACCTCGCCATCTGCGCATGCGTCATTGCTCGTCGCAATCTTGCGGCACACGTTAGAAGCATTTTAGCATCCAAGCAATCACAGGCCAGCTTCAACAGCCCGCCGAATTCAATCATAGGAAATCAGTTTAAAATTAATACAAAGCATGTTTCGCTCAACGGACCATTTTTAAGATTATCAATACAGCATTTACGGTTCTTTATTAATATTATATACGGAGATGCTCAGCTTCTCAGCGTCCCTGATCCTACGCCGGTGCTAAATACATCTTTACAATTTCCTATGCGATTTTCTAAGCAGTTCGTATATTTCCGAGGATAATGTTTCATGTCATTTCAGATAATTTTGGACGGTGCAACAAATGAACCGGTGGGTTTTGTGCAAAAGGAAACTGTAAAGCGATTTTAGTTTAAAAAGAAAGCACAACAGGCATGAATAAACACAAGAGATGCTCAAATACTAATGCACAAAAGTTTGATTATCAAGGGACTTCCCCTGTCTTCAGACAGAAAAAAATTGATTGATAAATATGTGTTTATGTACGCAAAGGATTTTCGTCTGTTTAATATATTGGGAGGGATGTTTTTATTGAAGATGTTAATGAGTTAATAAATTTAGGAGCTAAATATGGGCGACTTGAAGCAACACCACCTAGTCATACTTTACAAGGCCTGAGCAGTCATACAAGATGGCTGCCTGAGAAGGCTATACAAACTGACTTAGAATTTCAAAGTCAAATTGTGGTTACCACACGAAAATATGTATTATAAATTATACTATCAAATAAGAAGAAAATATGTCTACTTTCTTCAGCTGAAAGGTTGTTCATAAATATGTGTTCATTTTCAGGCGAAAAAACCGGCATGCACTTTATATTAATACTGTTATTATCACTTACAACGCACATTACATGAAATCTTATCTGTTCTATTCTGACTATACTTTTTTGCAAAATATTTTGCAAGTCTTGATTTTAAATGTATCTCATCCATCGTAAAAGACATTATTTATCACTAATTTATCACTTAATTAGTATGTTTGTTTCTTGTACACTTCAAAAATTCAATTTATTTGATTTGAGGTTCTAAACGAAATTAACACAATCTCACAATTGCATGGGATCAGGAAGTATTATGAACCCTAAATGTTTGAAATATTTATAAGAATATGGTTTTATGGCAAATCGCCTGAAAGGCAATATGAAAAACCATGAACTGTACTGATATGCACTTCTTTTCTTTGTAAGGAGTTTGTTTTCCAGCATAAAACAACAGGTTTGGTAACTTTTTGTGGTATCGATTTGAAGTCAAGAGGTCTGAATTTAACGCAAAACCATCATGAGGGCTATTATAACTACTTGTATTAAAACAACTTTAACCTAACATTTTCTAAAACACCATTAATTTCATTCGTATTACATACACTATCTGATATTGTAGTACCTCCAACTTTTAATACCGTTTTTTACAATAATAAACAACTGAGTTTCAATTCTTTATCCACTACAACCGAATTGACAATTTTAGAGGCACAATTACAATCAATATATTGAAAAAGAATACCGTTTTCCATATTAATGACCGATTAATAATAGTCCAAAATAAGCAACTCCAATTTGCTTCTTAGTTCATCAAAAGTACTGAAAGATATTTTATTTAATCTTGCAATGTTTTCTTTAGCACTTTCTTCAATAGCAGCAAGCAGACACGCAATTTCTTTTCTTGATCACTTTCTCTATAAGAAGAGCTTGGGCAACTAAGTGTAGATGGCGTTGGCTTGGGCGATTCAAGCAGGACAATTAGGCAACAAAGAAGGCATACCTCCACGGGAGAGTCGTGTATGTTTTTAAGGAAGGCTGATTTTAAACCATTATCACATTAGAACACTGAATTCTTCTCAATTTCCCATGTTCGCAAATGCAATTCACAAATCTGAAAGTAAACACTGAACTCAGCAATTTACTCTCTTCACTTTTTTTCATAATTCCCTCACCTGGGGACACAGTCATTATTCACCATGATTCTCCCCGTTATCAACAACAGTCTACATCTACACAAAACCACAACTCGAAAGCTACAAGTGCTATTCAACGTACATTACTGAATAGCAGTGATCTCAAGATTACATCTACACTAGAGCTCACTGCTGAATAGCCTCAACTCGAACGAGTCGGCCTTTTGCAGCAGCCATATTGGCTTTGAAAAACTGCAGTGCGCAGACCTTGTATGTGTAGGTGGTGCCACTGAAGTATTGCCTCATCCAAGAAGTGTCTAATAGATACGTATCAGTCATCTTAATTCAAAATGAACGGTGATTACAAAAATGACGAAAATCGTTATTTACACTGTCTTCAAATCTAGAGCTGATGCAGCCAATCAGTTAGCATTTTTGGAATCAGCGGCCCTGAAATGCATATAATCAGCTCTAAAATTGCAGTCACAAAAAAGTATTTTTTTGTTGCCTTGTGAAATAAATTTTTTGTTTATGAAATGTTTTCTTCACAAAGTGGAAACACAAATTATACAATACTAGTTAAAAGTGAATTGAAATGTTCTTACAAATGTCGCGTTTCCGAAACAATTGAATATTAAAAACTGCATCGCTTTTGAGCACTCCCAGATATAATTGCACGATCATCAGAGGTTTCCAACGCAGAGTGATCGAATTTTATTTGTTTTCATCGAAAAGCGTACCTTGTCCATTGAAAGACTAATAAATTGTGTAGGGGTTTAAAGGGAGCATGACATTTGTCACACTAGAAATAACATGCACCGGAAAAGGTCTCTACGCACTGTCAAGGATTCCTATTATAAATTCTCACCTTCACCAACAAGATGACACTGCAGAGACACTTTCTTGGCGCACTATGCGTGTATACGAGAGTGGCTAATCCCCGAAGGGAGTATTTATATATTCAGCAAAAAATATTTGCAAATTTTTCTGCGAGTGCGCTGAGCTCGAGTCACAAGGCTCACCAATTCCTATTCTATGTATAGAAAGAACCTGCGTTTAAAATAAAGGGAATAAATGAAATTAGAGGAGAAAGCAATAATGTGCAAAGATTTAAGTTTTCGAAACATTTTATTGTTACGGACTCGCCAGTTTACCAAAATATATTGAGGCTATCTACAAAAACCACAGGTTCTGCTAATTGCTTTTATGTTGGTCAACCTACAAAAGCCATCTGACTGCCTGGAATTTGAGCGATAAAGGTGACGAGAGATCCGGTGGCGTCTCCAGCATTCATTCGATGCAGTAGGCGCACCCTAAGAGAGAGTTTTTGCACCCTCGAACATGAAGCACAATCGATCTTGTGCATGCGCAGATGCACTCAAAAGATGCGAAACTGGAACTGCGCATGCACAGAATATCGATAGTGCTTCACGTTTGAGGGTGCAAAATCTCCCCGACAGGCGAAGTTTCGGTATCGTTCGTCCTTGATAATGGCAGTGACGGAATTGGCGTTAGGGAGTTTTTGCACGCCATAGCGGACAGCACTATCGATCTGTGCATGCGCAGTTCAAGTTTCGCGTCACTTTTGTGCGTTTGCGCATGCGTAAAAGATCGACAGTACTGTCCGCTATGCCGTGCAAAAACCCTCCATACTTCGGTTTTTCTTTCTTGGCGCATGGGGACGGGTCATCAAAATGGAATGTCGCATGGTATTGCGCGTCGTTCTCCGTTGTGTCGCCAGGGATCACATGATCGCCAGTACTACTCCAGTCGCGATCGTGCGTCTCCTAGCGGCACAATCGAGAACGACGCGAAATACCGTGAGATAATCTATTTAATGACACACCCCCGAGCGCCAAGAAAGAAAAACTGAAGTACAGAGGCTCACAAAAATATTGGGACAGTAAATTGAGTATATTTACAGCATTGTAACTTGTTAAAAGGTAAGCGGTGAATCAAATTAATACCATTTTAGAAATGGACTTCTTTCAATTTGAGCATGCTGTGAATACAACCATTATGACGTTTAATGAAGTCGAAATTAATAAGTGCAGATTTTCTTCCACGTGTGGCAAAGAGAAAGTCCTTCATTAGCAAAACAAACAGGAAGAAAACACTTTTATTTGCTTAAGGGCATTTTGATAAGGACGAAATGTGGTGGAATAGAGCAGTTTTTTTGTTACAAGAGTAAATTTAACATCTATAGTTCTGATGATAGAGAAATGGTGTGGCGTCGACCGAATACAGAGCTGCAGGAAAATAATTTGCAGGCATCTGTGACACACTGTGGTGAAAGTGTTTTGGTTGTGGACTGTATGTCTGCAAATGGGGTCGGAAAACTGGTCTACATAGAAGAAACTGAACAAATTTGCTTAAGTAAATATTTTAAAAGAAAATTTGAAAGTAATTGCGGCACTTTTGGGTATTTCTAACAATTTTATGTTTTACCAGAACAACAATCCCAAACATACAGCCCATATTGAGCAGTTGTGGCTGCTTTACAACATCCCAAAGTACTCCATCCTCCTCCAGTCACCAGATATTACCCCCACAGAGCATGTATGGGATAAGTTAGAGAAGGAAGTTCAAAAAACTCCCATTAAATCCAAGGCACATCTCAAACAGAGGATGAAAGAATGGAGCAAATTATCAATGAGCTACACAAAAAAACTCATGCAAAGTGTACCCAAAAGGTTAAGTGAAGTTATTAAAAGAAAGGGAAGACATACAAAATATCTATTTTAAAGTACATTACTAATTTTACGGAAATAAGGTTTGTTTTTGGTGTATTGTTCCAAAACTTTTGGGTTGTAACAAGTGGGACTTCTTTTTGTTTTTACAAGATTGAAATTATATTTTTTTTATTTATTGAAAAGTGATTATGGCTTTTTGTAATAGAAACTTAATTTGTGGTTATTTAATAAATCTGTTATTTTTCTTTCTTTTTTTGATAAACGTAAGTGGGTTTTATTCTGGAACATCACTTCGTTCCAAAACTTTTGTGAGCCTCTGTATATTATTGGAACCAGCAGTATCGGCGTGCCTGGTCTCACTGCCGAGAATGAACGGAACTGGGGGCGTTTTTGTCCAGCCCTACCAAACTTCTTATTTCTCTACTATTAAAACGGAAACAAGGGCCTTGACCTGTTTGCAACTGCATATACGAGTAGTTGACCTGAATTTTGTATAATATTGAAATAGTGTGGTACACTTTAATATTTCTTCCTGATTTCTTATGACATTTCGAAGCACAAAAGACATGAGATGTTTAACAAAAAAGTTTGTGCATCGGAGTCTCTTAGGAACAGATTTCTTAATTTCAGATATGCGAGAGCTTGTTCACATTCCAACCCAGTTTTCTCACTTTGGTTTTCTGTTGGCTGAGGCATTCCCTCGCCCGCACACAACGTGATGTGTTGATGATGAATGCCTGTGTAGAACTCAAGCACCGGCCAGACAGTCACTCTAGCTATAAACTCTTCAGATGCCAGCGTGATATATGGAATTGTATGCCGTTTCTGGGCTGTCGACCTATAATTCAGGACTATAAAGTGTTGCCTGGTCTCCTTCAATAAGAGTACCTATTACCAGGGTGTTTCCATCTGTCTCTCTTATCTTAACATAGAAATTGTCAATTTTCCACTGGAATTCATCTTTCCCCTCATTGAGGTCAGATATACCACTTCAGGATCCATGCTTTTCTACTGGCATCTTAGCAAATATCCTCAATACCAGGTCTTATCAATAAATAACCTCTCAGGGAACCTTCCTTCTTTAATAATACACAGTTCGGGGGCTGGCTGTTTGAATTTGGTTTCACTACATAGCAATTTTCACTTTGAAAACAATGATTTACAAAATGCCAAATTTTCACAGAGCTTCATCTGGTATATCTTAATAAGAAGGCTTTAACTATGTTTTATTTGTGATATATTTGTCAATATCATAATTGGCAAAACATCTAAATTCATTAGCTAAATTGCAATTGTGTTTTGGTTGAAAATGCATCACTTTTAGATTTAAAAGTTGTTTAGCCAATTCTTGCATTACAGCTCCTGCAACAACACGAATTTGAAATATTGTGCTAAGTAAAAATATCATGAGATAAAAAACTGTTACTTTACTTACCAGTGCACAAAATAATTTTATCCTTTGCCATATATTTCACTGTCTCTGAAACTCGTGATAAACATTCCTCTGATAAAAATGGAGGATCTGCAATTACTACATCAAAGGACCTTTGAAATTCATTCGGAATATTTAGAGGTTCTTTGTAGTCATAATAAACAAATCCATCATAAATTGCAAAACGTTTATCATATTCTAGGAGGGTAACTGAAAAATTGAAAATTGCACAATTATTTAAAAACAATACATACATAAAAACAAGTTACCAAACTGGTTTTACATTCTTAGTCTATTATTTCTAATTGAACAATTTCTTCAAAGGCTATAATAATGATTAATATTTTACAATTTATTTCTTGTTCATTTTGGGTTTTAAAGTGTGTTTAAAGGGAGGTGTTATGGATAACTTATCTAACCTAAACTTGTCCAATTAATAACTACAATTTGACACTAGTGTTCTTTATTATTTTGGGACCAAGTTCAAATTTTTCCATATGAAAGTATTATTTTTCTATGAAAGGATGTAACTTATTTCATGTACATTATATATATGAATGAGTGTACATGAATTCATATTTTCCTCCTGCTTTTAACATGGAGCTTATTACTCCTGTCCCAATGTGAACAAACATTCTAAAATTTTCTATTTACCTGTACTTCTATTTTCTGATGAATATTTAATATATTAATATGCTTTGACTTGATTTCATTGTATTACACCTGATGATGTATATAAAATGTATGCCTCATTCTGTAATGTTCCTTTATGGAAAAATAAAACATTCTTCTTGAAATATCTGATCCCTGATGGTCTCAAAATACCAAAGGACACTTGTGTTAACTATTAATTGTATTTACTACAAAAACCATGTTTTTTAATAATATCCTAGCAAAGCTACTGAGATGTAGTAATGGTAATTATTACATTTTGTTTTTTCCTGGAGTCAGATTGTGTTTTGCATTTTGCCCAAACAAATATGTATAAAACTAAAATTTTCAAAAAAGGAAGTTGTCAGTTTTTTGGGTTAAAGTAGGGTGTACGGTGCACCCTCAGAGAAGCGATGTGGCGGAGGGGGGAAGGGGGAGGGGAGGGGGAAGGGGTTGGGAAGGGGAAGAGGCGGGAGGGGGCAGAGGAGGAGGAGGAGGACGACGATAGGAGTCCCCATAAGCCCTCCCTCAAATTACGCCACGCGCTCTGATAGAAATGAATAAAACTTACCGAAAGGCTGTTTTTAAGGTAGGCGCCATCAAGGAAAGACAAAAATTGATACCTGAATCACACTCAACCTGCTTCCCGCGACAATGACCCCTTCCGCACTGAACACTTTCGCGCATGAGAAGTGGCCTCTTTCTTGCTGCACTTCCACTCGAAAACATCACTCAATTACTTTCGCTTGGCCAACCTCATCGGACACTTACATAACGGACACGAAAAGCCTGCAGCAATCAAACCACGTTCTTGCGCCCATTCAATTACAGCCACACACCCTTTCCGGCGCAACGCGTAAAAAAAAAGCCACATTTATTCTCACAATCGTAGGAACAAACACTCGACACTCAAAAACACAAATCACGAAGAATTTGAAGAACGCAAGAAACGTAACTGCACAACAGCTACCCCAACACAGAAAATCAGTTGCACACCCACCATGTTCCAACCAGTATTTCGGAATGAAACTCAGGCAAGAAATTGCCTCCCCTAACTTATGACGTCACGTCCGTGACCAATTACGAACCATCAAAATTATTTCAATAGTGTATTTATTACAATTTATTTAAATCGCCCACGCCGAAGGCGTGGGCGGTTTCGCCGGCGAGGCTGCCGCGCGCGCGCGCGCGCGGCAGCCTCGCCGGCGAAACCGCCCACACTTTGCTTTTTATGAGTATGTAAAAAGTTATCGTATTGCTCCCCACCCCTCCCTAGCGAAAGGTTCCCCTCATAATCCCCCAAATACCCCTCGTCCCCTCCACCGTGGCTTTCCCCCTCGCCGGAGCGGCGCGAAGGGCCGGTTTGAACGACTTCCTTAGGGGTCACCGTACACTAGACTTCAGCCGTTTTTTGTTTTACCAGAACTATTTCCATTTTGGCACTTATTACCTAATGGAAACGCATGTCTCAAATATAAAAAAAAAAATCTACGAAAAATGTGTTTATTGAACTTGCAAGCAAAACATTTGATCATTTTTCTAATACAGAACCAAACTCATAATTGAATGTAGTTTACCTTGACTTCCAGGTGATAAACTTTTCAACTTGGGATATAGAGTGGGGCATGATATCAGTGCAATTTTCCCTTTGTTTTTAGTCACTCGAATAGCTTCACTAGCTAATGTGCTAGCAGTCTCCTCACTGTACCAAAACTGACTAAGTTGCTGCAGAAAAGTCAATAATTAAGAAAATTTTCTATATGTTGAAGGTAATAAATAGGTAATTAATAAATTATGAAGAAAGTGATTTACCCAGTCAGCCTGAAATACATTTTGATCCTGTGTTTTGGGATCAAGAAGAGCAGCTTTCATTTTCTCTTCTTCTGCTGCTTGTTCTGCGTAAAACTCTTGCAAAGCTGCGAGGGTAGCTGATGACAACTGCGGCACATCATCATCGGACATCTACCAACACAAAAAACATCAGTCATTAACATGTCTATAATATTTTTATAAATTCTCAGTATTCAGATTGTGCCTTGTTGGATAATAAACAGAGTTGATTTATTTACAAGTAAAACAAATAAAGGGTTTACCTACAATATTTTAAAAATTGTGCTGACCCAAAAAATATTTGTTAAATTGTAATAAATTGAGTTAAAACAATCCTCTTATGAGCATTACTTAACCCATGTGAGTGGGCAATTCTGCTGGACAAGAGCAGTCCCTTGTGCGTGTACCATGGAGAACACCAGGCAATACTGCTATATGGGTCACTACCTCAGAAGAGTTGTTGCTCCTTGACAGGTTGAACTTGATATTGGCTTTCATTATCTCTTCTTCTGCTGCTTGTTCTGCGTAAAACTCTTGCAAAGCTGCGAGAGTAGTCGATGACAACTGCGGCACATCATCATCATCGGACATCTACCAACACATAAAAACATCAGTCATTAACATGTCAGTATAATCTTTTTATAAATTCTCAGTATTCAAATTGTGAATTGTTGGAAAATAAACGAGTTGATTTATTTACCAGTAAAACAAATAGAGGGTTTACCTACAATTTTTTAAAAATTGTGCTGACACAAAAAAAACTTGTTAAATTGTAATAAATGGAGTTAAAACAATCCTCTTAAGAGCATTACTTAACCCACGTGAGCGGGCAATGCTGCTGGACAAGAGCAGTCTCTCGTGCGTGCACCATGGGCAACACCAGGCAATACTGCTATCCGAGTCACTACCTCACGAGAGTTGCCGCTCCTTGACAGTGTGAACTTGACATTAGTTTTTCGAGCCCACGCACTCCACACTATACTATTTCTTATAGACAGTATTACTTCATGGTGAATACTCTCCGATAATCGAGTCCCACGTATTAAATACTGCACCCTGACCGCACTTATACTCTCTGACCGCACCAAACAAAACGTCACTGCCGCCCGCCTCTGCCGCAGGTATACTCCAGGGCTGGTTCACTCAATGTTAAAAAGCCGGGGACAAAGTTTTAGTTCCTCGGTCACAACGATAGCGAAGATAGCGCTGCTGTTGCGTTTTCGCGCGCATTTTGAATAAAGTTGCGCGAATGCAGATTATGGTGAGTGTAGGGAATATCCATGGGTATTATCTGCTTTTCTTACGTTTTACTACAAATAATTGCAACCTCTTGGTTGCCGTATCACAAACTCCCGAAAAATAAACTTAGGCCAGAGCGATGGTTGAAAAACAAATCGCGAAGATTTAATTGGTAAAATATGTTTTTAATATTTAAAAAAATAATAAAATTGTATGTACGAATGAAATTAATCAAATAAGCACACCTGGATACGATTGGTGATTCAGAACCTCACTTTTAAGGAGGGGGTATTTTCTATAGTAGAAAATGTACAATCTCCGCAATGAATTGGGATCTGTAGACCATTAAATAATATCTTGTTTACATATAACAATTTTTAATGAATATTTGACACGAATACATAGATGAAAAACTTGGAAAAAATGATAGAAAATTCCCATTTAATTTAGTTTCAGTTGTAACCAAACATCAACACCCCAGCTACTATGATGTATGCATTAGAATGGTTACAGATGGTGGCTTTAATATTGTTGGTAAATGTCATTTAACTTTTATTACACAATTATTTAAAATAATTGATGTAAAAATAACTTTCATTACATATCCTACTTTTACAATTAATTACTCATTATGAAAGAGTTAGCACCAAAAAAAAAGTTTTCTAACATTATATTATGTTGTCTTTTTTCAAAACAGTGCAATTAGAGATCGTGAAATGTGAAAGTTGTTAATTCTGTGTTAGAAAAAACTAGAAAACAGAATAAAAGCTAACAATGCTCAAAGTAAATATTTTCTTTGTATATTCAAATGTTTATATAGTCACATTTCTGATTTCTCTATGCGTTTTTGTGGATTTTTTAAATAAGATTTGTTCAATGAAAAAAAAAATAACATGAATGATTTTTAGATTTGAAATTTATTCATCTCTTCTTCAGAATTTTTGTAATATCATTATTACAACAAACACAACAACTGATTCATTAACAGATTTTACAATTGTTTTACTGTGTGGAATTTATATTGTATATCTACATTAATATTTTCACATTATGTTTAGTATTATATTTTATATAAATGTTTTATATTTATATAATCTTCAGAAAATAATTATTTTTAGGATTAACTTACCTCATTGACAAAACAGAAATAATTCACCTGTTTAATGTGCCTCATTTGCTGAAAGGAATTCACAATAATCTTCTAACTAAAACTTTGGAAATAGATGTAGGAAATTTGAAGGAAACTAAATTAGCTTCATGGCACATCATAGGAAAAGTCTATTACCTTGTTACATATGTAAACAAAATTAATAAGGTCATGAGGAAATTGTATGTATCAACATATGTAACCAACAAAATGAAAAAAATTAGTTAAATATACCACACAGGTTTTTAGTGAATCAGTGTTGGCATAAATGGAATTTATATCTCGAATAGATAGTAAATATAAATTTAAATATTTATTTGCTTTCACAATTTCAATTTAATTTCATACGCAGGATTCTTATTCATTTTCAATTTCACATTTATGAATTATTCTCGAATTCTACTCTTAAATTTATTGGATCACATCCCACAAACACTTGAATGAAGTTTAATGTTGTATGGAGCTACAAGCAAAAGTTAAGATGCAATTTCATCAAGTCAAGAACAGAGGGTCCAATATTTTTTAAGCGCCTGTGTTTGCATGGTACATATATATAAAAATTGTGCAAAAATATTTTAGGATGTGTACAATTACCACTTTTTTTTTTTGTAGTTGAATTTGAAACTCCATCTGGCACTTTAAAAATTCCTAATAAAGATGATCTTGCAACAGCAGAGGTTTTCAATTTTTTAAACAATTTATTCAATTCAAGCAATGGGAAAGCGGAAGGTCTCAATTCATCATCTGTTGGATCAAATAGTAGCCCTCACAAACCTTTTAACATGAAAGCAAAAGATATTAACAAATGAGATTTGTGAACCCAACCACTAACAGATAAAAAAGTTCCATCCTTATGGAATTGGATCTTCACAATTGATGGTTTCCTCTCATTAAGACATAAATTAACCAAACTTGGAGTCAGCTGCTTTAGAAGCAGGAACGTGAATTAAGGCCCCTAAGCAATTTTTTTTGCTATATCGGAAATTACAGTGGATCTAATTTGAACTCCGCTCCTCAATAACTTTTTAATTCACACAGGACATTTTTATTTACGAGTAATAACACGAACCATGCCAAACTTATTGAGAATTGTGACAAAACAGAAGGAAACTTTCTGTTTACTTAAAAAAAAATTGTTTCCCAGCCATATGAACAAACACATGAAACAGGAACATATGAAGTAGAGATGCCTGAGATGATCCCTGAAATTCCAACCCCGAAAAAAGCATTTTTGGAATCAATTCACCTGATTTTATGGCAAAGTAATTTTTAAAAACATTCAACTGCAAGACTTGTAAAGAATCATTCCAAAATTTAAATTTTAATTCATTCTTTTTATCAACTGTAGAGTTATTCATATGTTTTTCCTTTTTAAAAAATTGCACCATTTTCTTCTGTTAAGGCTACAATATGAGATTTTTCATTTTCTATAGCAATCTGATTGGTTACTGCACATCTGAGCGTGTCAATTTACACCATGTTGACACATAAACTATCATTGAAATCAACAAATAAGCAGAACAATACTGAATTGTGACTTACTTTTGACAGTATATTCAGTAAAATTTGAATAGATTTTTCCTGTAACTAACAATAATATTACTGATACAGGATTTATTCAAATGATTCATTTACCAATTCAAATTTGGTTACATTTAATTAAAAAATCATCATATTAACCTCTTGTAACACTGAAGTTGAAATATACAAAAATATTTTCTCTAATTTGGACAGTGCCCTTAATATTTATAAATTTGCAAAATAAACTTTAGATAATGAGAATACAATATTTATTACACTCAGTTCTTTAATTACACATTCTGAAACCAACGTTTACTTAATTGTTCACAAACTCTAAATTGGTTTCATTATTTATTTAATACATTTCCAGTACTTGTTAATCAAGTTTTTCTAAACAAGGCAAATATTAACTGATTTATAAGTTACCAAAATAATATACTTGTCTATAATATCATTCAGACTCGCACCACTTGCAGCTTCAAGGGGGAAAAAATTACACTGGCACACTTAGTAATAGGATTTTCTTGGAATGTTCTTTGAAAACAGTGTTGGGCTTGTAGGAAACACTGTTGGTGAAGTTCCATCTTCTAGCGTTGGTGAAGTCAATTTTTTTTATATCTTGCCAGAGCATCTTATATCTTGCCATCACATCATACTGCAACTCGAATATCACCTCCAGAATGGAAACTTAACTCGTACACCTAAGCAAATTAAATTAATTACATTTTGTCATAAACTAATGAGAGTGTACCTATTCTAGAAATGCAAACAATAATGAATGATGTACATTTATTTATTTCTATTTATTTGGTCAAAAAACAGTAAAAACTGTATGTCTCATTTGAAAATGTGACATTTTAAATAACTGGGCAAACAATGGATTAATATAAAACTTGTCCAATACCATGCGAAGTGATCAGTTGGAAATAATATAATTAAAACACTTTTAAGCCAATAGTACAGAATAAATGACACATCTACTTAGGTTAGGTTATACTATATGGATTTAAGGATTTTCAAGACTATTTTGCGCGGTAGAAACGCTCACAAATGAAATAATCAATTACAATAATGCAATAAGATTTCAAAATGAATTATAAATACCTCCACTGCTGGATGGGCGAAAATCCAAGCGATGTATTGCCTACCTCCAGTCTTCTCAAAATCTTCCAAAAAGCCGAAAATGAAGTTTTAGACATGGCAAATAAATGTCGTGGCACGATTCACTCTATTTAAAAGGTAAGACATTCTAAATACTAACAAAAAGCTGAAAAATGTCGCCAGAAACAGCACCTGAGCAGCACGTAACCATGTAACCAGCATGTAACGAATCAAAGCCACCGCCTACATTGCCACCGGCAGCTTTTGAATTCTGTGACGTCACACGTTTAGTTCGCTCACTACAACGATAGGATAGATGGCGCAAAAATCATTACCCCGTTTTCCTATCTAAGTTTCACGCCCCTGGGTATACTCACTCAGGGCTGGTTCACTCAATGTTAAAAGCGGGGGACAAAGTTTTAGTTCCTCGGTCACAACGATAGCGAAGATAGCGCTGCTGTTGCGTTTTCGCGCGCATTTTGAATAAAGTTGCGCGAATGCAGATTATGGTGAGTGTAGGGAATATCCATGGGTATTATCTGCTTTTCTTACGTTTTACTACAAATAATTGTATTATTTAACCTCTTGGTTGCCGTATCACAAATTCCCGAAAAATAAACTTAGGCCAGAACGATGGTTGAAAAACAAATCGCGAAGATTTAATTGTTAAAATATGTTTTCAATATTTAAAAAATTAATAAAATTTTATGTACGAATGAAATTAATCAAATAAGCACACCTGGATACGATTGGTGAGACAGAACCTCACTTCTAAGGAGGGGGTATTTTCTATAGTAGAAAATTTACAATCTCCGCAATGAATTGGGATCTGTAGACCATTAAATAATTTCTTGTTTACATATAACAATTTTTAATGAATATTTGACACGAATACATAGATGAAAAACTTGGAAAAAATGATAGTAAGTTCCCATTTCATTTAGTTTCAGTTGTAACCAAACATCAACACCCCAGATACTATTATGTATGCGTTAGAGTGGTTACAGATGGTGGCTTTAATATTGTTGGTAAATGTCATTTAACTTTTATTACACAATTATTTAAAATAATTGATGTAAAAATAACTTTCATTACATATCCTACTTTTACAATTAATTGCTCATTATGAAAGAGTTAGCACAAAAAAAAAAAGTTTTCTAACATTATATTAAGTTCTTTTTCCACAACAGTGCAATTAGGGATCGTGAAATGTGAAAATTGTTAATTCCGTGTTAGAAAAAACTAGAAAACAGAATAAAAGCTAACAATGCTCAAAGTAAATATTTTGTTTGTATATTCAAATGTTTATATAGTCACATTTCTGATTTTTCTATGCGTTTTTGTGGATTTTTTAAATAATTTGTGTTCAATGAAAAAAAAATAACATGAATGATTTTTAAATTTGAAATTTATTCATCTCTTCTTCAGAATTTTTGTAATATCATTATTACAACAAACACAACAAGTGATTCATTAACAGATTTTACAATTGTTTTACTGTGTGGAATTTATATTGATATCTACATTAATATTTCCACATTATTTTTAGTATTATCTTTTATATAAATGTTTTATATTTATATAATCTTCAGAAAATAATTATTTTTAGGATTAACTTACCTCATTGACAAAACAGAAATAACCTGTTTAATGTGCCTCATTTGCTGAAAGGAATTCACAATAATCTTCTAACTAAAACTTTGGAAATAGATGTAGGAAATTTGAAGGAAACTAAATTAGCTTCATGGCACATCATAGGAAAAGTCTATTACCTTGTTCCATATGTAAACAAAATTAATAAGGTCATGAGGAAATTGTCTCAACGTATGTAACCAACAAAATGAAAAAAATGAGTTAAATATACCACACAGGTTTTTACGGAATCAGTGTTGGCATACATGGAATTTATATCTCAAATAGATGGTAAATATAAATTTAAATATTTATTTGCTTTCACAATTTCAATTTAATTTCATACGCAGGATTCTTATTCATTTTCAATTTCACATTTATTAATTATTCTCGAATTCTACTCTTAAATTTATTGGATCACATCCCACAAACACTTGAACGAAGTTTAATGTTGTATGGAGCTACAAGCAAAAGTTAAGATGCAATTTCATCAAGTCAAGAACAGAGGGTCCAATATTTTTTAAGCGCTTGTGTTTGCATGGTACATATATATATAAAAATTGTGTAAAAATATTTTAGGATGTGTACAATTACCACTTTTTTTTGTAGTTGAATTTGAAACTCCATCTGGCACTTTAAAAATTCCTAATAAAGATGATCTTGCAACAGCAGAGGTTTTAAATTTTTTAAACAATTTATTCAATTCATGCAATGGGAAAGCGGAAGGTCTCAATTCATCATCTGTTGGATCAAGTAGTAGCCCTCACAAACCTTTTAACATGAAAGCAAAAGATATTAACAAATGAGATTTGTGAACCCAACCACTAACAGAGGAAAAAGTTCCATCCTTATGGAATTGGATCTTCACAATAGATGGTTTCCTCTCATTAAGACATAAATTAACCAAACTTGGAGTCAGCCGCTTTAGAAGCAGGAATGTGAATTAGGGCCCCTAAGAAATTTTGTTTGCTAAATCGGAAATTACAATGGATCTAATTTGAACTCCGCTCCTCAATAACTTTTTAATTCACACAGGACATTTTTATTTAATAACATGAACCATGCCAAACTTATTGAGAATTGTGACAAAACAGAAGGAAACTTTCTGTTTACTTAAAAAAAAATTGTTTCCCAGCCATATGAACAAACACATGAAACAGGAACATATGAAGTAGAGATGCCTGAGATGATCTCTGAAATTCCAACCCCCAAAAAAGCATTTTTGGAATCAATTCACCTGATTGTATGGCAAAGTAATTTTTAAAAACATTCAACTGCAAGACTTGTAAAGAATCATTCCAAAATTTAAATTATAATTCATTCTTTTTATCAACTGTAGAGTTATTCATGTTTTTCCTTTCTAAAAAATTGCACCATTTTTTTCTGTTAAGGCTACAATATGAGATTTTTCCTTTTCTATAGCAATCTGATTGGTTACTGCACATCTGAGGGCGCCAATTTACACCATGTTGACACATAAACTATCATTGAAATCAACAAATAAGCAGAACAATACTGAATTGCGACTTACTTTTGACAGTATATTCAGTAAAATTCGAATAGATTTTTCCTGTAACTAACAATAATATTATTGATACAGGATTTATTCAGATGATTCATTTACTAATTCAAATTTGGCTACATTTAATTAAAAAATCATCATATTAACCTCTTGTAACACTGAAGTTGAAATATACAAAAATATTTTCCCTAATTTGGACACTGCCCTTAATATTTATAAATTTGCAAAATAAACTTTAGATAATGAGAATACAATATTTATTACACTCAGTTCTTTAATTACACATTCTGAAACCAACGTTTTCTTAATTGTTCACAAACTCTAAATCGGTTTCATTATTTATTTAATACATTTCCAGTACTTGTTAATCAAGTTTTTCTAAACAAGGCAAATATTAATTGATTTATAAGTTACCAAAATAATATATTTGTCTATAATATCATTCAGACTCGCACCACTTGCAGCTTCAAGGGGGAAAAAATTTACACTGGCACACTTAGTAATAGGATTTTCTTGGAATGTTCTTTGAAAACAGCGTAGGGCTTGTAGGAAACACTCTTGGTGAAGTTCCATCTTGTAGCGTTGGTGAAGTCAAATTTTTTTTTATATCTTGCCAGAGCATCTTATATCTTGCCATCACATCACACTGCAACTCGAATATCACCTCCAGAATGGAAACTTAACTCGTACACCTAAGCAAATTAAATTAATTACATTTTGTCATAAACTAATGAGAGTGTACCTATTCTAGAAATGCAAACAATAATGAATTATGTACATTTATTTATTTCTATTTATTTGGTCAAAAAACAGTAAAAACTGTATGTCTCATTTGAAAATGTGACATTTTAAATAACTGGGCAATGCAAACAATGGATTAATATAAAACTTGTCCAATACCATGCGAAGTGATCAGTTGGAAATAATATAATTAAAACACTTGTAAACCAATAGTACAGAATAAATGACACATCTACTTAGGTTAGGTTATACTATATGGATTTAAGGATTTTCAAGACTATTTTGCACGGTAGAAATGCTCACAAATTAAATAATCAATTACAATTATGCAATAAGATTTCAAAATTAATTATAAATACCTCCACTGCTGGATGGGCGAAAATCCAAGCGATGTATTGCCTACCTCCAGTCTTCTCAAAATCTTCCAAAAAGCCGAAAATGAAGTTTTAGACATGGCAAATAAATGTCGTGGCACGATTCACTCTATTTAAAAGGTAAGACATTCTAAATACTAACAAAAAGCTGAAAAATGTCGCCTGAAACAGCACCTGAGCAGCACGTAACCATATAACGAATCAAAGCCACCGCCTACATTGCCACCGGCAGCTTTGAATTCTGTGACGTCACACGTTTAGTTCGCTCACTACAACGATAGGATAGATGGCGCAAAAATCATTACCCCGTTTTCCTATCTAAGTTTCACGCCCCTGGGTATACTGATGCAATCCGACGCACTCTAGTGGCGTTTGCAGAAGTAGTTCGCCAGCTTTCAATTTTAGACACCAGGAAGCAGTAATACAATTCAACTCACTGAATTCAATTCTCTGAGTTGATTCAGTTCTCATTGAATCGATTCTCAGAACGGCTCAGAACGAATCTGTTAATGTCAACTTGGAAATGAACTATTTTCCTTCAGTCAAGGCAAGGCGATGGTGTTATAAAGTAAATGTGAGTGAGGTATGATTGCATATGGTAGTGTGTGATGCGGGCAAGAATGATTGGTAAACTTTGACATTTTAAATAAGGACGGACATCAGGTTCTGAAGTCAAATTTTTGTGCATTGGATTGCATTTGTGTAAAAGTTTCTGCATGCCAGCTCAGAAATTAGTGGACAAACATTGTCTTAGAATATTGAACATGGAGCCCAGGAATATTCCGGCGAACAATTCTCACCATCAGTTAATGACTGGAGAAGATGGTGATAGTGTTGCTAGTACAGACTCGAGCTACCCTTCAGATCCAAGCTCTGCAGCAAAAATGGAAGGTATACCTGCATTACACGACGACAGATAGTTACAGTTGCTGTTCTCTGTTTTGTCAACCTAATAAACTATATGGACAGATTTACTATTGCTGGTAAGTTGACGTGGTTTCATTACAACTATTTGGGCTTTTATTGAGGGATTTATTAAATTTCAAAATATCATATTTCAAAATATTCAAAATATGGCCTCTTTCATTTCAATGTTTCAATTGATGGTCCTTATTTAGTTTTTGAGGAACGTCTGGTTAAATAGCAAGAATCATTTAAAAGAATGTGATGTACTACAACTAACAAATGCTACTTCGAAGATTGTAATTAATTAAATTTATTTCTTCAGTTTGAAACCAATACATTGTTGTCTATAACTAGTAGCGAACCACAAGAGTATGTATATACTCTCAGATATCCAGACTTTAGAATGTCGAGAATAGTGATTCATTTTATATTTTGTTTGTTTACAAGTAATTTGCTTGTGGTTTTTGGAATTAATGGCATCAGATGTATAGTAAATATTTAATTTTTTGAAAATCAAAAAAATTGATCAAAAAGAGAAATTTAGTAATTGTTAAAAATGCATTTATATCTAAACTGTTTTAATGTATGTGTATTGAATAAGTGTGAGTATTATCACAAGTGCAAGACTTGCATTTGGTAATGATTTTTATTTCAGTTTTTACTTTATAATGAAATTAGTTTGGAAGTGTTCTTTAGTCAGTAATACTTGTACTGCCACACGCATGAGTGTGGAGTAAACGATTTCTTTAGAGTTTGTCATCTGTCAAAAAGGTACAGGTGTTTCTAATTTTTTTCTGTATAGATTTCAATGACTGTGAAATGTTATTTACTTGTTTTCATTGTAGCCTATTTTTATAAGTAATGTTTACTAAACTTGTAGTAGTTTATAATGCCTCGACCTACTTATTTAACACAAAATTAACTTCACCTTGTTTGAATTCACGGGACATGCATTTGGTTAAGTTGAATTTTGAAATAACATTCTTGAGAGAAAATTAGTTTCGATTAACATTGTTGAAATTGGTAATACATGCATTGTAAGTTATTTCGAGTAAAATTGTAAATGAGCAGTTTGTCTTGTTCATTGATAAAAACTAAACAAAAAATTACTAATAGTCACCTACATAATATGATTATTTAACGTTGTTGATTTGCCCCAAGATAACGTTTTAGTCGTACACGAGAAGAAATAAGGCCGACTCATTGCCGCAGGATTTGCACCTGACGCTCTCCCTCCCAGCTCCAGCGTTTCACCTCGCGGGCCACGCCGTCGCTCAAATCGCCGGTTCTTTCGGTCGCGCGCGACTGGCGTTTCGTCATCGTACGATACTCGTTTGGACCAATAGCAAGGCGCGCGCGGGTTTACGTGGCGTGACGCGGCCAAGAACGCCAGGCGCGCGGTGGCGGCGCGTGGAAGGAGGGCGTGCGTTGGCGTCACGCGGCGGTGGGCGGCACCCACGCCCCCCGCCTCCCCCACGCTCGTGCCCCGCCGCGCCGCTCGCCCCCCCCCCGCCCCCGCCCTCGGGCGCCGGAACCTCGTGACGCGGCACGAGCGGGCACGAGATGCCTGAAGCGCCTCTTGCCCCTGCCAGTGGAGCCCTTGGTTCCGGGATATACATGGTCTCGCGGTCCTGGCAGGCGCCAAGCCATGCGTTTCTGGGATGGTTAGGTCAGGTGATTTGGAATTACGACACCTTTTTACTACCGACTCTTGTATTTTATTGGGCATGTCTAGGTGACATTTATGTGTTACAAGGAGAAACAATTTGGCATGTAATGTTAGGAATTTTATGTAAATGTTCATCTACGAATTCTTTACCCATGTGATGCATAAATGCACTTTCAATACTTTCTGACAACAATATGAATTAAAGAAAAACGTTAAATTGTAATATGACAAAACGATAAAATTTACAACCAAAAAGAATTTCCTATGAGTATTCAAAACAACAATCCATTTAAAAATGCTTATTATCTCAGCAATTCTCTGCGTTTTTGACATTCAAAGCTGCTTCAGAAAATATTTAAAGGGGGGAATTCTAAAAATTAAGTAACTTTTTAAATATACTTTAGTTCAGATAAATTAATTTGTACACTTCCTTATTTTCTATAATTTAATCTATAATAAATTTGGAAATAAAACATCTAAACGGTTTCTTCATAAATCTTTCTACCAGTATTTCTTTTTCTATTAGTAAAAACGTTTGAATTTACATTCAGAGACGGCGTTTAAAATTAAACAATATATTAATTGTTAGTATTATTAAATAAGTTGCGCGAAAACTTGCCATTTTTAAGAAATTTTACGTGATCTTTAACCATCTACTCGTACTTTTGAGTTAAGTGCGGAAGGTTTCTGCATCTTTGTTGAAATTCTCTTTGCTATTAACCAAATCATGGTTAACATTTTATTTTCACCTTGCAAGTACATATGAAACTCAAGTCCTGCTGACCATCGTTCTCATCGCCGTCGACGATTTTAGCTCATGGATCACTTCATATGATTTTCTTGTTAGTGATTGTGCTTGTTGCCAGCAAATTCTTATTTTTACTAATCGTTTGTTTTTGAGTTATTAATTATTTGTTTTCCAGATATCTCTTTTCAGGAACCTTTAGCACAAAGTTAAAAATAACTTACGTTATGATAACAGATTTTATTAAAAGCAAAACAACTTGATTTTATTGAAATCATGGGGAATCATCTCTGCAATTACTCTTTATCGGTTCGATGTTTGGGAGACGCGGAAGTACTCTTACATTCACTATATGCGCACTAAAATGTGGTGAACATCGCGAGATGAACTTATTCAGACTCATCATAGAACCGCACAAGTTTGCTAATTTTTTTTATGTTCACCGTTTGAATGCCAATGTCAATACTCGTTGACATCGGTTTTAGGTGCCTAGGGCACAGTGCATTTTGGCGTTTCCTTTCAGGTATTATTTCTCCAGTATTAGGATACTGAAGGGATTCTTTCAGGCAGCTTTAATTATTATAAATAGCTGTCGCTCAATTACACTTTTCGCCATAGTGGTTTTGAACCAGCGTTTACTGAGCGCCGCACACGTGAAACGGTCCGTACGTAATATGAAGAGTGGAGCAGTGGCACTGACGGTTTTCTCTGTATCACGCCAGTGAGGCCAACTTTTAAACATATTCGTCAGGGCTCTAATAAATCGCTTGCGTTTGCGTCACATTTCCTCTTCTTCCGATGCTGATTCGGATGCTGCGGGTCTCATTTCTGGGGATGTGACTACAGGCAAGGATTAGCTCACGGGCAAAAAAAGTCACGTGCGTGCAGAATCGAGCTGTGAGGATGGGTTATTTTTGAAGGAGTGGTTTCGCTTTTCTGCAGTGAGTAATTGAATTGCCTCGCTTGCTGGAAAGAAGAACGTATAAGTTAATGCTCTATTCCAATTGTGTTACATTTATTCATTAATACCACTAAGTCTGCCAAGTTTCATTAAAATATTTGAATACAAATCTGTCAGGTATTTGTATCGACAAGTAAGAATACGTAGATTTGAATTTAAGTACCACAGTGAAATTTTCAGAAAACATGTACAGAATGTTATCGTTCAAACATCCCTCGGAGTTTTTCTTTCTCCTTCACTACTACTTAATAATAAGTAGTAGTAAATACGTAAACAAGATTTTTTCAAAAACCACTCCAAATTATTTGCTCGAAAAAATAAAGTTCGCCTGATAATATTGCTTATGTCCGGTTTTTCTTAACGCTTCTGAAATTTCGAAAATTGCAAAAGTACAGGTATTTTGGATCGTATCTTACACCTTCATTTTCGATATTGAGGCTAGGGATTTTTACTTTCTCGCATTACTGCATACTTAGTAAAAAGTTGTAGTATTGTAATGTTGAGGCAGAAATTGGCGGTTTTCCTCGAGAGCAAAAATAGTCTTGTGGAGCCCTGACGTTTGTTAAAATGGATAAATCTTCTTCCTATTTATAATAAGTTACTTCCTCTTAACTTGTGTAGTCAGAATTCACGTATTGTGGGTCATTGACACCGAAAAATTGATTGACTGCAAAACGTCTGTCTGTCCGTCCCTCTTTGTGTTAAACGCTAGCGCCTAAACCGTTCAGACGATTTTCTCAAAATTGATATTCCTGCATCGTTCTGGTAGAAATCGGGACCCTGCGAATGTGAAATTTTGATTTTGGGGGAGGGGGCAATGTACATGAAGCATTTTAAAAAATTTATCGAAAATGGCTCCACATTTTTGTACATGTTAAATTTTGCCCTCGGTAGCGCAGAGAACGCTTTTAAAGTGGCACAGGTGTCATTTTATGGCAAAATATCTAAATTTTCGAACATTTAAGAATTTCAATTTTTTGACGTCTTTTAACTTCAATATTGAAGAAACATTTTTTTTTCCTGTATGACATCTGTTCTTGAAATAAAGTCCGTGCACACTTTTTCGAAAGTGTTGAGTTTTCAATTTTGCTTAACTGAAATATAGGTAATTTTTAAACAATTTATTTTCTTAAAGTGTCTCCAACTATTTTCTTTAAATTTTGTTCTCGTATGTAGGAAAGGACGAGGAAAAAGATGCTGTTTCCATTTTCAGCATATTTTTGTAGTAAGTAGCAAAAAATAACTTTGCATAAGTACAGTATTGATAATAGTTATTTTTTCGTAAATAAAATCGGGTTTAAAAAATATATCTTTAAATGTTTCTTCTGCTTGAAGTTAACGTTATTTTAAAAAATTCTCAAAAAAACTCCAAATATTTTCTTCAAATTTTTCCCACCAATGAGCGAACGGATCATAAAACTTGCTCAGGTCTTATTTCTTGAATTCTGAATTTTCGAAAATGCAAAAATATAGAAATATGTGAAAAGTGTGTGCTCCTTCATGTAATACATTCTTCAATATTAAATTGTTAAATCATTTCATATATAGTTTTTTCAAATTGGTTATTTGTTTTCCCGTATTTTGGAGTTCTGTTGTGAAATAGTTGATTTTTTTCGATCTTGTTTCTACACATTGATATTAAAGGTAGGAATTTCTTTCTTAATGCAGTCATTTTTATTTGAATTGTTATTCACATTTTTTCAAAATAGTTTCTGTGTTTTGAGTTACACTGTTGAGTTTTTGAAGTGTGGTTGAAGTGTTCGTCAAAGAGAAGTTGAAATATTTAATTAAGTAACCATCACCGATAATTCAAGAAAGTATGGCGGTTGTAGCACCTCTACTTTAAATTAAATAAATAAAGCTTGTTATAAACAACCGTCCAGGCTATAAAGTAATGCTAAGAAACAAGAGGTAATTGAAGCGAAGCTTTACTGCTCTTCTATAATTACTCTTTCGCTTACCGAAGTGTGTGTTTCGATTTTTTCAGTCGTGATAATTTTCGACCGAAAAATTATATTATTAATAATAATAATGAAAATTATTATTATTATTATTATTATTATTATTATTATTATTATTATTATTATTGTAAATGTCTTTATTTGCGATGAGGCTCAGGCCAACGGTCAACTTTTCTGCCTAACCACAAAAATGTGGAAAGTGATGAGAGTTGTTGCGGGGAGAAATACTTTGCGTCATTTCCTCATTCAAGAACAAACTGGTTCTCTGGTGTATTAAAATCTATTTATCATTTAAACCTGTTTAGTGTAGTATGACGTGCGAATATATTTCAGACAGGAAAGATATTATATTTCGTAGTTTAAAAGAGCACACCTATTTTCAGTTTTATTTTAAAGCATGTAGTAAATTTTGAATTCATCAGAACAAAATAAAATAACTTTTGAAGATTTGAAGAAGTGTCTCATCTGTAAGTGAATTCCCTTTCATTGAGCCCCCTGTGAGGGTGTTGAGAAGCTTAGTGGTTCATGATCAATATAATTATTCATTCAAAATGCTCTTTTTTTCTGATAGATTTATTTGATCCTTTAATTTTGTACCAGCACGGTATTGCTATGACTTTCAAATTCAGTACAGCATTTTATCCAGTCTGGGTCGAAAATTAAGTTTAATAAGATGCTTGATTTTATTTATAAAAGAACGTAACAAACTCGGGAACTTTTTAATAAATATTAATTTCATGATTATTAATTTGGAAGTAAACCTTCCAACATTTATTTTACGCTGGGGGACAAGTAGTATTGTAGGGAACATTCCGGTTCTCCTTGAGGGTCACTATGCTGCTGGTTTTTCTTCCTCTGTGGAGGATGCCCATCGTCAGGTGAAAGCGGGCGGGGGTTGTTGCGATTGCGTTGCATCCGGGATATTATAGCTGAAGCGGAGAGCGGAGATCTGCATCTTAAAACATGTATCCAGAGGACTGAGTCTTCGAAATGTGGAAAATTTGAAAATAGAGTTTGGGCGGCACGTGTCATCAGGTCAAAAACAAATCATGATCCTCGAGGGTGAAGAGGGGCAGTGATAGCAAGGGAAGTTCGACGAAACGAAGAAAAAACAAGAGAAATGTGGTCATCGTTGTGCAGAAATTGAAATCTGAGACGTCATTATACAGCGGCAGTCGTGGCTTATTCAATAACTAATACTCGGAATCTGGGGGAATGCCGTTTTATCTTTTGATCTGGTTGCAGCACATTCGATTGATTAGTGCTCCCGGACTCGTCACCCGTGAGGTCTTTAGTCTTGTAAGTGTAGTGCATTTTAACGCGGTAAGTGTCAGTGATCTTCCCCACAGGATGACGAAATCCAGCGCCAACCTTCACGACGGCTTGCGGGATTTTTCTCCTCCAGATATTTGCCAGGTATCAACCAGGGTTTTCCACACCAGCGTCGCAACGTCCCAGCCGGGATAAGCTCTAAGCTCACGACTGATCTCTAGACATGTGTGGTACTGTAGTGCATATAAGTGTGGGAATGAGGAAGAGGAAAGATCGCGCGCGGTCTGTGGCTCATTTGTTAGGGTACTGATCGGGCATTGCCTGATGTTGATCGGAGAAATCACGGAAAACTAAGCACAAAGGAGCGCTTGCTGTCCTCAAACTTTGGAAAATGTAATAATTTTTTGAATGACGTCTGCTACTTAAGTGTGCATGTTAGAAATTGTAATGATCCAAAAGAGCTTCGTTGCATCATGTCAATGGCACGTTGGAAGTATGCTGATATGCCGGGACGGGGGGTCGTAAAATTAAAATATTTCCAATTTATAAGCTATGTGGGAGGTCAAGAGCTTATTAAAGTTAATGATAAACTATGTAATGAATCCCTGGTCTGCCACTGGTCCGACGAACGTGTGGTCAGTTCACGTCGGAAAATCAGAAATGCATGGGGCGGCGATGCGATAATTAATAACTTAGAGCTTATGTGATAAGCGAATACTTTTCAATTATTACTTTTAGGAAAACGAATAGACCCAAATTGTTTATTACTATTCCGTGATTCA